>CM036754.1:21830866-22400866 GCA_020796225.1 Arion vulgaris
CTTGTTTCCTTGCTATGATGTGTGGTTTTCATTATCTAACGTGTCGTTCTCGGTATCTTTTAATCTGTGTGTTGTTGTAATGTAATGTAATGACCCCACGACAAAGTAACATATCTAGTTAAGCAGTTTGTATAGTATTATAATGTCTTTTCTTATCCACATTTGCCGTGAAGCGTCGTGGGAGAGTTAGTTTTCTATCTTGTGCCAGGTGTGTTGCGCTTGACGTTGTCAGTCCATGTTTTCGCAGGGACTCTGAGATGTTACCTATCCATCGTGTTGTTGGCCTGCCTCATGCTCTGCGCACTGAGTGTCAGTATTATAATGTAATGATCTAAAAGCAACGTAACATATCCATTAAGGTGTCAGTGTGTACTTACAATGCCCTCTAACAGTTCTTCTCTCTAAAAACATACACTAAACACAATAAGGAGACCATTTTATTGGTATTTAGTTAATTGCATATCCTTTACAGAACTTTCAGAATCAACCCCAGCTTTTAACGCTGTTTGTGATTTTTCTAGGCATTAGTTCAGTAGTTTGCCATTGCTTTCTGAACGGGTGGTGCCATCGTCCTTTGTTAAAATCCACGCAAACAATTTGCAACCAAACTGCCCGCAGCGTGATTCGAACTCAGAACGTCGGGGTTAATAGACCGAGTCACTAACCCCTAGGCCACAGACACCACACTTTATTGGTATAGGCCCTGTATATTTCAAAATAAAACGATACAAGCAAAAGTAACTTGGTGCGTTTGTCTTTATGCGCATATTTAATCGTAGAAGTAAGGTGTTCAACTTTCGTTCCAATGTACACAAGCAAAAGTAACTTGGTGCGTTTGTCTTTATACGCATATTTAATCGTAGAAGTAAGGTGTTCAACTTTCGTTCCAATGTACACAAGCAAAAGTAACTTGATGCGTTTGTCTTTATGCGCAAATTTAATCGTATAAGTAAGGTGTTCAACTTTCGTTCCAATGTACACAAGCAAAAGTAACTTGATGCGTTTGTCTTTATGCGCATATTTAATCGTAGAAGTAAGGTGTTCAACTTTCGTTCCAATGTACACAAGCAAAAGTAACTTGGTGCGTTTGTCTTTATGCGCATATTTAATCGTAGAAGTAAGGTGTTCAACTTTCGTTCCAATGGCACTCGGTTCGCTTCCTGAGTGGAGCGATCGGCATATTTTTGACAGGGATCCCTATCAATGTATGTGAGATCGAGTTCCTAGTCATATCGAAAACATGAGGTTTCGTGTCCAAGTTAAGCACGCAAGTAAAAGAAACATTGACAGTTGACAATCGATAAGAGTAGCTTGTAAAGCGTATGCCCAGGAAAAGTTCATTAAAAAATAGTTTGAAATAAAATTCCTGCACAATTTTCACTATTTTCAATACGACATCGGGTACCCTCGCCGCTGCTAAGGAGATTGTGCACTGCCGTTGTGAGTTTCCTATGTAAGAAACATATAGGAGCATACATGCCATTTCACCGAAGTGCAACTATGATAGTCCTTAACAATCAATGATTTAGTCGTTGACTTCACATCTGCGACCATTATCACATTTGTAACTGTTGCAAGCAAACTAGTGTTACGTTCAATCGTGTAATCTCCTACTGAGTCATACATAGTGATTGATAATTTAGTCTGTGGTTGTTTGATGAAACATTCTAACCTCACTCTTTCAATTTATGCCAATTTCAAAAATAAAAACTCTCAGCATATTTATTTCAGAATTTAATTATATCTATCGCCCGAGTGGTTACCTGGGACCAAATTTGGCGTGTAAAGAATATAACCACTGTTACCTGCCAAGCATTTCGTAAGAGGCGACTAAGAAGGTTTGGATGAAATCGGATGCATGTGTCCTAAACGTGTAGAAGTCTATGCGTTTAGGGGCCTACCAAACCAATGTGCAACGTATACACGTTCTTGGTACAGATCAAACATATCACAAAAAGTGATTAAAATTGGTCGTAAAAAACGAACGCAAAGAAGAAGAAGAATTATATCTATTTCTAATTTTTTTTAAACCACTTATTTCCGCGAAGTAAATGTAGCAAGTCTCAAACCAAACCACCCTTTTAGTATGTGTTCGATGCGACTTAAGAGATAATATGTGCATTGCATAAACACATATGAGATTTTGAATATAAGCATTACAGAAGAGTCCTTCTTATACAATTAACAGAGAAGAGAACAAACAGATCTTTGCAGAAGTAATTCACAGATCAAGAAGATGGCTAGTGCTACAAATAAGAACGAGAAAATTGAAATATTTTTGTCAACATATTAAAAAGACACAAATCGTTGAAGAAGATTATTATGGCAGGAGGCATTCCGGCAGATAGGAAAAAAGGAAGACAACGAAGAAGATATGACTGATGATTTGCAACATGACGGCTGCAGAAGTTAGACACATGTAATATGAAAGAGGTGGCGTTTGTGGCCTAGGGGTTAGTAGCTTGGTCTATTAACCCCGACGTTCTGAGTTCGAATAACGATGCGGACAGTTGGTTGCAAATTGTTTCGCGTGGATTTTTAGAAAAGGACGATGACACTACACGTTCAGAAAAAAATGGCAAACTACTGAACATAATAATGCCTAGGAAAATCACAAACAGCGTTAAAAAAGCTGGGGTTGATTCGCAAAGTCCTGTAAAGGATATGCAATTAATTTTTATTTTTAAAATATGAAAGATACGTTAAAAGTCTTAATGTGGCAAAGTCCTGCTCATGAATAGCTATTCGATGATGATAGTGATGATAAACAATGATTCTTTGATGTTATACATCTAATGTGATCAAAGAACGTAACATTTCTGTATATAATCAACCAAGGGTACAATTCGTGATATATATATTTTAAAGGGATTGAGGTGTATCTGTGTGTATCTGACAAACAGTCTAAAGGCGAAGTGATTCACTTCATTGCACCGGGTTTCCCCATTAGGCTTGGTCACTACCCGCAGAACTGTCAGGCCATCTGTTAGGAGTATTGAAGAGTAATGAACAAAATATGAACTCCGTAGCTCCAACATCAATACACATTGATCTCCCCCCTCCCTCACTCTCCAATATACATATATTCGTGAATCGAACGACGCGATCCGGATTCGAACCAGCGACCTTCGGAATGCAAGGCAACTGCTTACCAATTCACTACAACCCCCTTCAAATAGAGGAAATCAAAAGGAAAGCTGGCAGTAGTTGACGATAAATAAGATATTTTCGTTGTATTACATGCATTACGAGTTTCGTTAATGAACAAAGTCTAGACAGGTCATAGACGGTTAATAACTGTTACATATTTGTTTTCCTTTCCACAGAAAGATTCAAAGCTGAGACTAAATGCTAGATCAAGATTACCAACTAGGAAGTGTTGAAGACAGAAACCGATCCACATAAGGTCTTATCATGATCTAGACATAGCTTTCATCACGTATCAACAACATATATATATACATATATACTTCATGATATCCAAGGTTACAGGACCACATGAATTCCTGGAATTGTATTCAGTATATGCAATATTAAATCGTCATATGGTGAACATGCATTACAAAAGTCTCTAACTAGGAGACGAATGTTATAATGTGTTGATAGAGAATATTCAGTGATTTAGTTACATAGGTGTACTACAACATTCCACGATTAAGTGCATAGGTATAGTATAATAATCCGTGATTATGTGCACATGTGTTGTATAATATTCGTTATTATGTGCAAAGGTGTACTATAACATTCCACGATTAAGTGCATAGGTATAGTATAATAATCCGTGATTATGTGCAAAGGTGTACTATAACATTCCGCGATTATGTGCATAGGTGTAGTATAATACTCAGTGGTTATGTACATAGGTGTAGTATAATACTCTGTGGATGTGTACATAGGTGTAGTATAATACTCTGTGGTTATGTACATAGGTGTAGTATAACACTCTGTGGTTGTGTGCATAGGTGTAGTGTAGTACTCTGTGGTTGTGCGCATAGGTGCAGTAATCAAACTTCGGCGGCCAGAAACAGGTGGGTGCTTGTACTAATTCATCAACATATTGTATAGGGATTGTATAGATAATACATAACATGTGGTAAAAGACGAACTTGACTGACTCTTATTCTGAAGTTGGTTTGGATTTCTTTACCAAATGAAAGTTCAATTTCTATTAATTTGGACTGGATTAACTACGTGACTTCCAACTGAAGAGTCAAGAATCTGTAAAAGTGTATCTTGATATTGTGATGGGTACTGCAATACCCAAAGCGCTGGAGCTTGAACTATACGATACGAACACTAGTTTCGAAGACATGTTGGCTCTACTTAACGAAACAGACCAATATGATGCGTGGAGGAGTGAGTGGACAGTGCTAGATCAGGAACAATGGCAAACAGTTGTTATAACACTATATTCATTTGTTATCATTTTCGGTTTCTTCGCCAACCTGTTGGTTATGGTGGTTATTATTCGCTACAAACAACTTCACACGGTTACGAATATTTTTATTTGCTATCTAGCAATAGCTGAGGTGGCCCTATGCGTATTTAACCTACCCTTACAGCTACACTATCAGCTTAGTGATAATTGGATGTTTGGAAGGATCCTATGCTACGTTGCTATGCCCACATTCGGCGTGCCACTGTTCTCCTCATCGCTCGCTATACTCATGATAGCCATTGACAGGTATATGCTCATTGTGTATCCTTTCAAGACAAGAATTTCCAACAAGCAGGCAATACTGGCAGTAATACTGATCTTCATCTTCACAATCGCGCTGTCCACGCCACTAATTGTTTTCGTCGATTACGTGGAGTTTTATCACCCTCTCATGAGAGAACAAAAGGTATAAAAGTAAGACACACATCCCTCTCTATCTCTCTCTATCTCTCTCTCTTTATATCAATGCTGTAGCAGTAGTCTTCAATGTTATACACTATTTAACTACGTCTTTCTTCTTCACTTAACTCCTCTTGAAGTATAAAGCGACAACAAATTTCTTCCAACCTGATCTGTCCTGAGCAAACTAAGTTTAACTCCTAGTGGATCAGGGCAAAAGCCATTATAGAGTAAAAACGACACTTTGTGTGGCTCCTGGTCCACAAGGAGTTAATTCAATGCCACCTCTTCTCTTTGTAGGTCTACAGTTCGTATCCATGTCTCTCTATAGGTCGTGCCCTACCCATTCTTGCCCCCTCCCAATATTACATTTCAGAGCCACATGTTGGTATGTGGTATTCATCGTTAGTCCCCAGATAGTTCATTGGCGCAAGCATCAGTTGCCGTCTTCAATACCCCGTAAAAAGCAATGGAGAACTCTCTCGCATTCCCTAGCCTTTGACACCTTTGCTACTTAGGGCAGCAACAAATACACGTCTTACTTCTCTAAGCTTGGTCGTCCGCTGTATTGTGTTCCATCTGTGACTTTCAGTACTTGTCCTACTGTTCTCCTCCTGGTCGTTTGTGTCTTCCATGTTTTCGTTAACCCTCTGCTGTCTATCTCAGTGTGGTTTTCGTGACAGAGTTAGTCTCCATGTCTATCCTATGTACACACAATCCATCTCCAGCGCCTCTTCTAGAACTACTAGATAGATATACACAGTACTTCAATGCAATACTACAACTATATATATATATATATATATATATTCTCAACTAAGTCAACCATAGTGGTTTGTTTAGTCGATCATATTGGTTTATGATAACATTTATATCGATACAGATAGTGTAAACATCAGCATGATCTATCTCTATATAGAAGGTACGCTGCAATGAATTGTGACTATATTCAGCTCATTATCATGATAGTACACTGTGACAGACTGCTGTTTGTCCACCTATTCATGCATACCTTTCATTTATATTTGTATCTTGTAATATGTTCTCTTGTCCTCAATTATCCCCTTACATAGAGTCGACGACAGTGTGTCATATCTTCTATTGTTACCAAAATATTGAATTTTCTCTAACTTTTATTTCAGTGAGTAAGTCTGTTTTCCCTTCTTGTTATTGTAACACTACGTGTAATGTACATTATCAAGAAGGTGTCTAACACAAAGACAGACCAGACCATCTGTACTATAATACAGAAGTAAAGACATCATGTGTTATATGAGTTATAGTGTCTGAACTTGTGAATTCTAAAGAAGAATTTCCGTCTTGCATTAGGCTACTTTTGTTCCTTGTCACGTAATCATCCAGCTTGGTCCAATTAACAAAACAAAAATGCTGATGTGCACACGGTACGCCTGCATGAGACCCTGATCCTTTGCTTTGGGATCTAAATTACAAGCACTTCTAAAGTTGGAGTACGGCTTGACTGAATGACGCGGGACACTAGTGTTATGGAAAACAAGCCTTCGCGTAAAAATCAATAAGTGGCGTTGTATAAGACCACGCCTGGATTTTATAGCGAGCGAACGTAACAAAACGACATGAGGAGAATTAAGTAAGTGCCATTGTTAATGTATATTGTAAGTAATATGTCATAAGCACATACTTCTTTTCTTCACCTTTCAACTCTCAGCGGAGCACAGGTCTTCTACAAACTTCTTCCAGCCCTTCCTCTCTCTTGCCATTCCTTTCAATTCTCTGAATGTTTTATCTTTGCTGCTAATATCAGCCTCCAGCTCTCTTCTCCTGATATTTCTAGACTCCCCTACTCCCCTTTCGCTGCGGGTTCCAAAACAGTGTCTGTCTTAAATGCTTCTGATCGGTTTTCTCAATGTGTGTTCTATCCCCCTCTAGTGTCTCTTGCAATGCTTTCGGTAGGTCTTCTCAACGTGTGTCTTATCCCCCACCAGTGTCTCTTTCTTAGTTCTTTCTCCACTGGTATCTGCTTAGTTAATAATCGTTAGTAATCTTATCATACCGTCTCAACTCCCTCTATTCTACGCAAACATCCATTTACGAAGGTCATAAGCATATACTACTAGAACTTTATTATCATCATGTATGTATATTTGACTGTGCTAATTTGTAACTCTTCTATACTTCCTCAGACTTACTGCTCAGAGTCTTGGCCCTCCTTCGTGGACAAACAGATCTACTCTGTGTCAACCTTCCTTCTACAGTTTGTGCTCCCTCTCTGCCTAACATCATATTTCTACAAGCACATTTGCCAAGTGTTAAATAATCGACCCGTGAAGAAACACGACACCAGAAGAAACCAACGTACTACCAGGATACTCATCGCCGTGGTGCTGACATTCACAATCTGCTGGTTGCCCTGGAACTTATTCGCATTGACAGCAGAGTTCAGTCATCAGTTGGTGAAGGGTCGGTATTTTACGCTGACTGATCTCATGCTAAAAGTATTTGCCATGAGTCCAGCATGTATCAATCCATTCCTGTACGGCTGGTTGAACGATAACTTCAAAAAAGAACTAGGAAAACTATTCGGATATCGTCTCTGCTATAGTAGATCTAACAGACGTGGCGGTACATCGTATTCAAGAACAACGGACGCAAATGGTGCAACTCTAAAGTCAGAGATGTGTCACAGAAGTAGACCTGATATGACAGTAGTGTGAATAATATACTTTGCTCTGTTACTTATAATTTACCGTTGCATGTCCAAACACACAAGAAACTAGCTACAAATACTAAATGCCATTTTTCTATCACGCACGACATTGACATCACTACATACAACGGTATCCTTGCAAGCATTAGTGCCTTTATGTCCGTTTAGTCAAGCAAATAATTATAAGTAAAGGTGTAAGACCAAGTTTCCATAAAGTCCCCCCTGCAACCAATCTTGTGATATTTGTTCCACGGAAACTATCATGTTATCGTGTGTGTATACGTACAGAGTTATCACTATTTGCACAGAACCATATTTCTTTGTCTTAATGTTCTTTTAAGGAATTATATATTATGTAATAGATATAATTTTGTCATTGATATTAGTGGGGTTTTTGTGTGTGGAACAGACAGTCACCAACAACAGCATAAGAAAGCTGGGACAGATTCTTGCTTGAAATACATTAAGAAACAAAGAATGAAGTGGTTCGGTCCCTTATTAAGAATGCAATCAAACTCCGCTGTATGCAGAGTCTTCTACAACAGAGCATCATGAAAGAATGCGAGAGAAAGACCACGAAAAAGATGGCAGAGCAGAATCTTGTCAAAAAGCAACAAAATAACCATCACCCAAGCCACTAGAACAGCGCAAAATATAAAAAAAGAAAACCAGACAATGGGCTACAACCTGGTAACAGTGGGACGACAAGAAAAGAATTGAAGAAAAATATATGTTTATCGTTGTTTTTCCCTATACATTTTCTGTGCAGAATTGAAGCAAGAACATCAAATACGAATTCCTTCCGGATAAATGAAGTGTTAATTTCATTAAGAAGAAAAAAAAAGAACAAAATAATCATACATCTTTAAAATGATAGATAGTTATGAAAAGTGTTTCAGACAATCTATATCTATAGAGGGCCATTCATTTTCTCACTCTTCCGTTATGAAATGCACCATCGCGTCTCAGAGGAATGCTATGATTACATTTCGCTGAAAATTGATGCTGCTATTTTCTTAATAGCTGGGCCAAGGAAGAAGTTACCATTGAGAGAAACGCTTCATTACGAATGTATTCATGAGGTTTCGTGCTCACATAAAGTGTCTGCTTCTATTGAAATTGAGTGTTCGCTCTGCACGCTTACGGTGAGGCCAAATGAGGATGCCAGGTCAATAGATCTTGACTCCTGATTTAACACGTGAGAAGATGGACTTTACGATATCCATGACTGCACGTTTATGTCAACGACTTTATGAAACTATCCAACAGTGTGTTGTCGGGTCCTCAGGGAGCAACGCATCGTAACACTACGACCTACAAGGCATGCTCTAAGAGGCGACTGAGGTAGGGACCTAAGGAAGCTACCCTAGTAAATAAAAAGCGTCGTAGAAATCGGATGTGCTGGTCTACTTGTAGGCGCATAACTGGCACAACGTACAATCGCTCGTAGGCTTAGATCACATACAAATCACACGGAGTGGTTAACAAGTGGTCGCAATGGAGCGTTCGAAGATGAAGATTTAACACGTGTGTAGATGGACTTTTTCCGATCCAGAAGCACTTGAGCTTTCAGCTCTTCGGCTCGGTGCCATGGACATCGTAACCCTTCTGTTCGGTGTCACGAACACCGTGAATCTGGTGAACCTGTGGCTTTTCTGCCAGCCCGCGGAATTGAACCCGCACTCACAGAGGGCTAGTCACCCGCAGTCCAACGCACTACGAACACGCTGGGCAGGCGAGCGTAGATGGACTTTACGATATCCATAACTGCACGTTTATGTCAACGACATTATGTAACTATAAATTACGAGTATAATTGTTTCTGCAAAACATAGCAATTAAGATACAAAAATCAACCCAATGTTAACACGACAACAGTCACTCACATTTTCTCAGGTATAGTTTATGATTACAGGTATGAAATGCATGACAGAATTGTTGTATATATGTATCCGTTATTAACATGTCTTTATCATTCATCAGTCCAACCTAGAGCACTGATTTCCAATGTTATGTTATAAAATATGTCTCCGAAAACAACGTTGTGTTATCAAATTTTTCCTTGGACATACTTACTGTGTACTGTTCTAGCTATACATGGCTAACGGTCGGGGAGATTGGTGGGAACGGTCTGGAATATATATATATATATATATATATATATATATATATATATATATATATATATATATATATATATATATATATAACACACATGTATAACAAGTGGTATCCTACGTTTATGCTTCAAATGGTAGATGTGTATACATTCCAGTTTTACACGTTCGCACATTCAAATGGCACATACACACACATTCAAATAAGACATACACACACGTTCCAATGGTGTGTGTATATATATATATATATATATATATATATATATATATATATATATATATATATATATATATATATATAATTATGCACATGTTGAAATTTTCACGAGTCACACAACACACGGAGCAGCTGTTTATAAGATATGAAAGGTGTGTACGACATTGTAGTGAACGACTGCGACGATATCGATCCTATAGTTGCTACATTCCCTCTTTTGAAGATGTAAACATGTTGTTAGATCCAGAATTGCCCGCCTGCCCAGCGTGTTCGTAGCGCGTTGGACTGCGGGTGACTAGCCCTCTGTGAGTGCGGGTTCAATTCCGCGTGCTGGAAGAAGAGCACAGGTTCCCCAGATTCACGGTGTTCGTGGAACCGAACTGAAGGGTTACGATGTACATGGCACCGAGCCGAAGAGCTGAAAGCTCAAGTGCTTCTGGATCGGAAAAAAACCCAAACAAGATCCAATGAATATGTTAATTTCTCAATGTTTTAGACAGCTCGATTAATATAGTCAGCAAGTAAAATGGACGTTGAATCAATCCAGCGATTTAAGGAGTTTGGAATTACACGTTGTACAAGTAGAACTGGATGCTTGAGGGAGAGAGGAGTGTGTTTAACCAGCGAGACACATGAACTATCAGTACGCGTATTCTTATGTGTTGGGTATTATCGATATACGGGAAGACTGCAGCAATAGCAAAACACGTAAAAACAAAGTACTTAGTTTTACAAAGTACAAAACCAATAACAATACACAGCGACGTTTCGACCAAAGGTCTTTATCAAGCACGGGCTACAACAGAAGTGAAGAAATCTGTTAAGGGGGAACTGAACACCTATGGGTCAGATCTAAGTGATATGAAGTCAGTTCAGTAATCAATAACAAGTCAGCAAAGTACAACAACATCTCATCTCTGTTAATGATCAGACATGTCTAACAATAGATTCACGATGATGGTCTAAGAGAGTAATTCCCAAACTAGGATCTGCGAGGTACTGACAGGGGGTCCTCAGGTAATAAATATTATGCTCTTTGACATTTCAAACAGAAAAACAAATTTGCACAAATCAAAGGAACCGGAACAGACCGGAGTCTAAATGTCTGAAAGGAGAAAATTAAAGATCATTTGAAGTTTCCCGCAGACTGAGAAATTGGAGCCAGCTTGACTGTTGGTGTGCTGTAATAATAACGCCATCGTCAGAAGATTTTCATTTATAGAAACTTTTGGGAGTCCGAGACAGTAAAATGCATGGGAGTCCGTTGTAATACAAAGTTTGAGAAACGCTGGTGAAAAGATACAGATAACAGTGTATAAAATCGAATCAAATGGAAGTGTCAGTTCAATTCAACCGGAATATATGGGAAAAGAAATAACTGGAATGGAAATAATAGAACACAGGAGCTAAATATAACAAAAATAAATATGAAAATGGACCGCGTTATATCGATATCGCGGCAAATTAGAAAAGCGTGATGAATGATATAGCACTAAAGTAACGAGACGATAGAAAATGTTGGTAAACAATGCAGTGAATAATCATCATCATCATTACTATCTTCCGAGTTAAATATTGATTTAATTGCATATGAACGCTAGATGTATTAATTAATTAAGGAGACGAGATGATGTATAATAAGTGTCATGGTGAGGAAACAAATAGAGCAACTTCAAGAGAGAAAAAAGAGAGAGAGAGAGAGAGAGAGAATAAGTGAAGAATAGACTTTATATATATATATATATGGTAGCACAGTAAACTTTAGTCTGAGTGAGGGTGGACAAGTAATTTTTCCTCTCGCCCGCTATAATGTCAGGCGCAGTCACGGCGCCTAATTAGACATATCTGGCTGACTTTTGCGTAAAGACTTCCTTTCATTATCCCCAGTTTCCCTTGACATTCATAGTTACTTGTAATTTAGATACCCAAGCCGCCCGTGTGTTGCCGGGTCTCGCAAGAGGAGAGAAGATTAGTAACGCTGCGACCTACAAGGCATGTCGTAAGAGGTGACTAAAGTAGAGGCCCAGGGAAGCTAGAATAGTACATAAAGAGCATCGCAGAAATCGGATGTGTTGGCTTACTTGTAGGTGCATAACTGGCACACCGGACAATCGCTCTTAGACTTGGATCACATACAAATGGCAAAGAGTGGTTAACAAGTGGTCGATATGGAGCGTTCAAAGATGAAGATCCCCAAGTAACCGACCACAGTTTCCACGTCACGTAGTCTCTGGCGCAACATGTCTTATTCTTTGCGTTCGTTGTTTAAGACCAATTTTAATCATTCTTTGTGATATGTTTGATCTTTGTCAAGAACGTGTATAAGTTGCACATTGGTTTGGTAGGGCCCTAAACGCATAGACTTCTACACGCTTAGGACACGTGCATCCGATTTCAGCCAAACCTCCATAGTCGCCTTTTACGACGTGCATGGCAGGTAACAGTAGTTCTACTCCTTACACCCCAAATTTGGGCCCCTGTAACCACTCGGGCAAGCGCAGCATGTTATCAACTTTACTATCGGTAACGCAAGTTGTGTGATTAAAATTCTATAATGAGCACCTGCAACTATTGGATATGGTGGCTTTTAACACATTTAAAAACGTATCTTGCCTCATGACTCAATCGACAGATGTGTTCAGTAATGACTCAATCTAAGCAAGAAACCACACCTGCCATGATACAACATATAGATGATATTTGAAGCTGGAAGAGAAAACACAGATAAGATATATGTAAATAATACAACCATCGCGGCGCTTTGGCTGAAAATTATCTAACTTCGTTAATTGGGGAACTATTGTTTTAAAAAAAAAAAAAATTGAAATGCGATTAAATCAGCTTCGGTAAAGACATTCTGCATGTCTGCTAGGTAGGAATTCATTCTTTAATTATCAACGTTTCTTCGAGGTTGTTGTTGTTGGTGCTTCTAATCCCAAAGCAAGTAAGAGATTGCGCTCTTTTTCCTGCGCTGGGAAATTGGGGCTTATTTTGTTTTTGTTTTGGACTCCAGGTTGATATGATTCCTAGCGACTCTTTCTGATCGGGTAAACTGTCCACGAGAAGACTGTTTGGCTCATAGAGGAGGTTGGTGCAATATCTGAAGCTGGGCAGAGTTCTACTCCAGAGAGAACTTTGCGGTGATCCTCTTACAACCTCAAGGCATGCTGAAGAAGAAAATACCATCTTAGAAGTTATGTATTCAGTAGGTCACACCACAACAGAGATGATGGAAACCCTTGTTTTGCTAGCCATGCGAATATGTATACAGGACATACGACGAGAATGGGAGGTAAAGTCTTGACCATTATGTGTCCTGACTAATCGTGTAATATCTTTACTTTTGTCCTCCAGGTTGTAAGAGAGAGACAATGCAAAGTTCATACATAGAAGGATGTCTACCTCATATCATTCTACATTCAGTTCAGCAGTCTGCTGCGATTTGAAAGAAAGCTAACAACAACTACCATATTCAAACCAAATGTATCACAAGAAGAAATATATAAAGGGATATGAAAGTACAATATTGAATGTCTGACACAAAGACAAATAAGAGCACGGAGACTGACACTTTGCTCAGGATCACACACAAAAAAACGAATGTATCAATATTTTGAACAACCTACAACTTGGGTAACATTGGGAGTATTTGTGGTGAAGTGGTTAAGACGTTTGCTTTGCGCTCTGAGCGTTGTGGATTCGAATCCAAAAGCCGTCTTTCATTTCATAAGTACATTTTTTTTTGCCCAGGAGATCCAAGAATAATTGTTGGAACGAGATCCCTAGAATAACTGGTGGAGAAATGGAGTTCATACTTTGTGCAACACTCTCGACAGATTGCATGCCAGCTCGGAAAGGGACTAAGCCATATGGGGAAACCCGATATAATGGTCAAACCTGGGCATTTAGCCCCTTTTCTAACCTACAATTATTTGAGAAACATGAATATTTAAACAATTCCAGATGAATACACCCAAATAAATGATTTAGTGGTAGTTTATGTTAGTTCTGGGCATCGTCCATTCAATAATTCAGTTAGTAAAAACTGAACCTTACGAAACTTGGCAAACATGACATATTTCCTAAAAATCATCTAATGTTAGGTGTCCAGCTTTTGGTGCATCTTTCTTGCAATTCGTTTATGACACATACCTACACTTGCTAACCACATTAACACAACAGCTGAGAAACCACATAAACAAAACGGATGAGAACTCACATTAACAAAATGGCTAAGAAACCACATTAACAAAAAGACTGAGAAACTACATTAACAAAAAGACTGAGAAACCACGTTAACAAAACTGATGAAAACCACATTTGGAAAAAGACTTGAGAAGCCACGTTAACAAAACTGATGAAAACCACATTTGGAAAAAGACTTGAGAAACCACATTAACAAAACAAATGAGAAACCACATTAATAAAACCGTTGAGAAACCACATTAAGAAAACGATTGAGAGGTCACATTAACAAAATGAATGAGAAACCACATTAAGAAAACGATTGAGAGGTCACATTAACAAAATGAATGAGAAACCACATTAAGAAAACGATTGAGAGGTCACATTAACAAAATGAATGAGAAACCACATTAAGAAAACGATTGAGAGGTCACATTAACAAAATGAATGAGAAACCACATTAAGAAAACGATTGAGAGGTCACATTAACAAAACGAATGAGAAACCACATTAAGAAAACGATTGAGAGGTCACATTAACAAAACGAATGAGAAACCACATTAAGAAAACGATTGAGAGGTCACATTAACAAAACGAATGAGAAACCACATTAAGAAAACGATTGAGAGGTCACATTAACAAAATGAATGAGAAACCACATTAAGAAAACGATTGAGAGGTCACATTAACAAAATGAATGAGAAACCACATTAACAAAATGAATGAGAAACCACATTAAGAAAACGATTGAGAGGTCACATTAACAAAACGAATGAGAAACCACATTAAGAAAACGATTGAGAGGTCACATTAACAAAACGAATGAGAAACCACATTAAGAAAACGATTGAGAGGTCACATTAACAAAATGAATGAGAAACCACATTAAGAAAACGATTGAGAGGTCACATTAACAAAATGAATGAGAAACCACATTAACAAAATGAATGAGAAACCACATTAAGAAAACGATTGAGAGGTCACATTAACAAAATGAATGAGAAACCACATTAACAAAATGAATGAGAAACCACATTAAGAAAACGATTGAGAGGTCACATTAACAAAATGAATGAGAAACCACATTAACAAAATGAATGAGAAACCACATTAAGAAAACGGTTGAGAAGCCACATTAAGAAAACGAATGAGAAACCACAAAATGTTGCAAAAACTGAAAAAGTTACCAGATATAACGATAACACTGAAAGTACCAACAAAAACCTACTAGATGACAGTGAAGAACAAGATAAAACAAAACATCTACAAAGTACCAACAGGGCTACAAGTTAGCAATAAAGAACAAACTGTGGCGTAGCGTTTATGTGCTCGCCTCTCCTGCCAAACGTACACGGTTCGTTCCCTCTTGGAGACATCGGGATATTTTTCCAGGGATCCTTGATCTCGGTGTAGGTGAAATCGAGTTCCTAGTTCTATAGGACACAAACAATAAAACGTAGGTCCCGTGTTCAATTTGAGCACGTAAAAGAACCCTTGGGAGTTCAAAATCGAATAAAAACAGACTGGAAAGCCACTGCCGGGCAAAATTAATTAGAAAACGATTAAAAATAAAATTCCGACAAATATCTTCACCATCGACAAAATTACATCGGGGACCTTCGCCAGTGCTACGGGGTGCATGCACTGCATCTGAGATCTTCCTGTGTAAGAAAGAGATCGGAACATGCATGGTTACTCAATGAAGTGCAATGATGATGGTACTATCAATCAATCAATCAATCAATCAATCAATCAATCAAGAGTAAAGAAATCATCTTACAACGAAGGGACACTAGAAAACATATGTATTTAAATATTGTACATAATATTTGTACATAATATTAAGGTACATATATATGGACAGCGAAAAAAATAAATGAGGTTTTAAATCAGGCCTGCACACAGAGAAACCTTATCAAAAGAATAAGAATCCGACAATCAAGGTTCTTCGGGCATATAATGCGAAGAGAAGGTTTAGAACATTTGGTGACAACAGGTAAAATTCAGGGAAGGAGAGATCGTGGAAGACAGAGGAGAAGATGTTGGATGGCCTGACATCATGGTTCGACACAAGATCGACGTCAGAACTGATTACATGCACCAAGCAGAGAGAGTTGTGAAGAGACATGATCGCCTAAGCCGGCAGGCATGGCACTTGATTGATTGGCATAAATTCAAACCAGCCAATGCATGAAACAAATAGTTCCTAGCAAGGAATGTGTGAATATGATAAGCACAGCAGCCCCCTACGACCACGAGAAGACATCATATTGCATGTCACTACACTCAGATAGGCAGTTCTCGGGGATTTCAAATAATGGTATGACAGTTTTGACCTGTTCGAAAGTGGTTGGAATACATTCAACTATTGATTTATTGAACCAACATCATTATACTTTGGTTAATAACCATATGTGCTTCAATACATTTATTACACGAAGAGCGCACGAACTCCGTAGCACCGGCGAGGGTCACCGATGTAATTCTGAAGTTGGTTGACAATTTGTAGAACTTTAATTTCTCTTACGAATTGTGCACCGGGTAGAGGTTTTTTAGTATACTCTTATTGATTTTCAACTGTCAAAGGTTCTTTTAAGTCAGTGGTTCTCAATCTTTCTTTCTAATGCCGCGACCCTTTTATAGAGTTCATCATGTTGTGGTGATCCCAACCATAACATTATTTCCGTTGCTACTTCATAACTGTAATTTTGCTACTGTTATGAGTCGTAATGTAAATATCTGATATGCAGGATGTATTTTCATTGTTAAAAATTGAACATAATTAAAGCATATTGATTAGTCACAAAAACAATATGTAATTATTTATTGTGAAATATTTATTTCTAATTATGATAAATATGTGTTTTCCGATGGTCTTAGGCGAGCCCTGTAAAATGGTCGTTCGACCCTAAAGGGTCGCGACCCACAGGTTGAGAACCACTGTTTTAAATGATCAACTTTTTAGCGCGTAACCTCTACGTTTTATCGTTCGTCTCAGATAGAACTAGGAACACACAAATTGAGATCAGGTAGACAGTTCGACCGACTACCTTGGAAACGAACCGAGAACTTTTAGAGTCAGAGACGAACACCATACCTCCGGGGGAGCACGATCAAAATGTTGTCAACCACAATCCTGACACAATAATAATAGTGCAAGCTTGCACTGTAATGTAGATTGAAATAAAGAAAACAGACAATCTTGCACAAATATATTTATAAAATAAGCGACACGACATCAGAAAACACTTTATTGAATATAGGAATATAGAAGTAAATAATATTAACTGAAGCGGTGAGTACACATCTCAGCTACAGCAAACTTCATCGTGATAAATATTCATATATATATACGTTATGGTAAAATTGCTTGCAAACAAAAAAGAAAACAACAACGATTTACTGAAGAACAAGACAGAAAAAACGCTTGACAGTAACGTTATTCCAGTTTTCTTCATTATTATTTTCTAAATAAGATGTTTCGATTTGTAATACATCATCCTTACAACTCAAAATATGAGGCTGTTGTACCTGCTAGTATCATAAATGTACAGGATAATTCAGTCCTTGCAGATATGATGGTCAGCATTATATCTATCTAGCTATTCTCGAATCCTGTTTTGCCTTTCAGGTTCAGGTCGAAAAAGGAGACAACCTGGAGCGAGCCTCTTTATGCACATTATCTTTCTTTTTCTTCTCTAATCCTGATTTGCCTCACAGCTTCTGGGTAAGAAGAGATTTCTAGCACGGGATTCTATGAGTGTTTCATAAATGGTCGGCATTATATATGTATAATACATCTCTCGCTCTCCTCTCTCTCTCTCTCACACACACACGTGTGATGCCTCTGGTGCTTAGGACAGCAACAAATGCTGACCATTTATTTCTATTGTTGGCCGTTCTCTGTATTGTGTTCCAGCAGTGCTTCATTTCGTTCAGTTTTTTTTACTGTTCTCCTCCAGGTCGTTTTAGGTCTTCCATGTTTTCGTTTACTCTCTGGTCTCCATCTCAGTGCAGTTTTCATGACAGAGTTAGCATTTATGTCTGATACATCTCCAATATAATACATAGACAAACAGAAAAACAAGCACGAATACAACATGCAACGATACACAATAAAATATTTTCATTAAAAATATGCATGCAGCAGAAACCAGCAGCAGACTTCAATTATAAAAAACAAACAATAGTATATGACATAAGTCAGTGAGAAAATAAAAGATATATTGATTGTACATAAGCCTAACTACAATATGCATATATACATATATATTTCCGAAAATGTCCAGCATCACGCTGTCGATAGACATTATTCAATATCAATAACCTGAATAAATACAATATATTTAGTGGAAATTTTGGCGAGCTCTGCTAATAATGCTGAAGTAATATGACCTCCTTCTGGAGATGTTTGAATATGTCTACCTAATGAAACGAAATATTATTTTTGTATACCTCTCGTACCGGTACATGTTACATGGGGACTTTGAGAAATTACTCATCCATACCGCTCTATACTAAACAATTCGTTCAATCTCCTCTATAGAATAGAGTCCGATATATCTAGCATTTCTCAGAAATGTTTATCTCAGGGTTTCCCTATAGCGTGATTTCTTTCTTCAACCCTAAGATTCCCACTTCAATTCCTGCTTTGTGACTCTTTGGTCATTTTTGCTCTGAGTATGCCCACTATATCCCAAACTTCTCTTTCTTATAATAGTTTTTACTTGTGGTTGACCAGACATTTCTCTTGACTTTATCACTTCTGAATTCGTCTCATTTTTTATGCTCACTATTTTTTACGGACATCTATGTTCAAATGCATTGAAATTACGTTCTATATATCTAGTTATTTTCCAAGTCTAGCTGGCATATGTTAAGATTGAGACTACATATGTATAAAAATGTATAATTTAGTTTTAAAGAAAAGATAAGAACGTGTTAAAGCATCTGATATTGCTCATTGCAATTTTCCAGTGATGGTTTCCCATTAAAAATTGTTGGATCAGAATAACTTGTTGAGTTGTTTTCATCTTAGAAGTTGTCAGAAGATTGTTCTTGAGCAAAGTTTAGTCAACGACATAAAGGGCTTATGGTATTTAATCAATCAGTTATGTTATTATAATAATGATATAATAAAGGTTTGAGAATCAAGAGCGGTATGTCGTATGGATGTTTCAAGTTGAGAAAATAATTGGTCAGGAGACAATAGTTGCGACTCTATCGAAATGAGAAGAATGGATCTCGATAGATGGAGGCGGGTTAACTTCGCAATGTTGGTAATACTGGAAGGGATAGTAGATATTGGACAATATGAAGGCTAACTCTCAGTTAAAATTACATCTTGTTAAATATAGCGATGGGTCTGTAGATGGTAGTGGAAAGTCAAGATGGGGTTTCCTAGCTAAAATGCATGGTAGGATCGTTGCAGAGCGGAATTGAGTGTACAGACCAACTACATTGAATATGAAGATGGAGACAGGCAGCGAGTGCTGCCCCCACCCCACCCCTCTCTCTCTCTTATTTCCGATCTCTCAACAGAACTTATAACAGATGCAGTTTCTGCAGATTTGCTGCGTTTTATATTCTCACTCTTTTGGTAATGTTGATAGCTTTAATACAGCACATCATCTCACACTAATATTCTATTATTGCACACTTTAAATATAGTCTATGTTAGACGTTAGTAGTATAGTAGAGGGTTGGTATGAATATGATATTTGTAATATTTCTATGTTTGCATGCAGATGTTCGGGTAAACAAGTACGGGTGTCTGAATATATCATGATGGCTATTTGTCATCCTGTTTTAATTTCTCTATCTTATCTGCCATCTTCTGTAAATAAAAAAATATTTCCATGTATTTAAGTTCTTGAGTCAGTTTAATTTTGTTCTGTTGACATATATGTTAAGTGGGCTTGTTGACTTGCTCATCTTTATTCTTTATGTCTTTAATGTGTTTATCTTAATATTGTATCTTTCCCATGACGTTTTTATTGAGTCTGTGTGGCACTGTAATTTGTTTGCATCCTCATATATCAACCTTCGGTCTTGTGTTTAAAAAAGTTATTTATTCAGTAGATTTGGGATTGAAATTGTCTCAGCTACTGTTCGTTTTGGAAATAACAAATAGACAAAGAGAATGAGAAAACGAAGTAGAAATGTACTCAGAACTTGACTGATGATTTGAGCATGACGGTTGCAGAGGCAGAACATCTGGCTTATGAGAGAGAAATTCGGAAGGACTACTATGGTGGCATAGTTCTGCTCCTGGCACGATATTTGATGATGATGACGATGAATGTGTCAAATGTAGCTACTGAATTTACCTCTGGATTCGACTGTAATATTATTATGTCTATGAATATATTAAATGTGGTGATAGAACACCGTCTTCTCAACACACGATGTTGTCTCAAACGATTCTTTGATTCCGTCTGTACGTGAGTCTTAATTGTTATCCTCAAGAAAGGATCTATCACAATTTCCAATAATAATGTTATCATTAAGAAAGGATATATCATAATGTCTAATAATTATGTTATCTTCATGAACGGAGAACGGATCTATCACAATGTCCAATAAATGTCCCATAATTATGTAATCTTCAAGAAGGGTATGTTATATGTAATAAATGTTTTAAAGTATGTGTTGTTTGGTTATTGGTTACTAAACTGACGTTATTGCACTCCGGGCAGACCCCTAAGTGCTCAGTCTCCCCTAACAGATATCGAGGAGTATGCATACTGATGGTTCCCGTGACTCGCTAATAACCTTGGACAACTCTATTAAAGTCCTGATTTATGTTTATAATGTTAAGTAGTTCATTATATAGAACAAAACAAACACTGTTTTCTTCAACGCTTTCTGTACCAAAATCAAGCCCATTCATTTGATGCCGTTCAAGTCTGTTTATTTATTTCAATATGAAAGATCTGGTGTTAAATTCTGGTAGTTTCGGAACTGTAAACAGCAAGACATGTCGCAAATTGAAACAGAAACAAAAAAAGGGCATGTGATCGGGGACATCTGTTCAATGAATAACTGAAATCTGTGTAAAAGTATGTGTAAAAAAAAGAAAGCAAAAGAGATGAGCCATATTTTGGACAAATGGTTAACACAAATCATTGTCGATTCTAATGTTCTTCTTTGACGTGTCAGTTAACTCAATACGAGGTCCAATTCTTTCCAAGGGTGGTCTTGTTTCACTTTATAATCCCCCACATTTAAATGACATGTTCACGAATTTCTTTCCTTATTAAGTGACATACACGGATCCGTGTTTAGCGTTTTGTGGGTTTTTTGTGGAGTTTTGCTTCATTCAAAAATGAAGAAAAGTATTCATTGCTAGTAATAACAGTTTGTTATTTCCAGGGCACGGTTCTCTTGTCCAGGTCAAAACTAAGGTGACCTTGTCTGGCATACATTACTATCACATTTCTGTGGACTTGATAATGTTGTTTTCTGATGTCATGTAATTTCACAAGGGAGCAGCTTAAGTGATACTGACTGATGATGGGATGTTAATCTTTTAACAGATTTTGCTGTTGTAAACCGATATGATTTATTGATCAGACCATCATCATTGCACTTCAGTGAGTAGCCATGTGTGCTCTGATCTCTTTCTTACATTGCACTTCAGTGAGTAGCCATGTGTGCTCTGATCTCTTTCTTACATTGCACTTCAGTGAGTAGCCATGTGTGCTCTGATCTCTTTCTTACACAAGAAGATCTCAGAGGCAATGAAGAAGTCTGTAGCACCTGCGAGGTCCCTGATGTAATTTTGCAGATGGTGACAATATTTTATAGGTATTTTATTTATTAATCATTCTAATGAATTCTGCCCAGACAGCGGCTTTCCAGCCTGCTCTTCTCGATTTTGATCTGCGAAGGGTTCGTTTACGTGCTCAAATTGAACAAGTGACCTATGTTTTATCGTCCGTCTCTGATAGGACTAGACTGCTCAATAACTGGACAGTTCATGCTAGTGATCTCTAGTTTTGTGACTAGTCATTTCGTATCACTTTTATTTACAAGGTTATATGTGACACCCAACCAATTATGATTGTCTCTAACTTCCATAATTAGAGTTTAAACTACACCAGAACGCACCAGCTACATCTTAAACAGAATTTGTTTTTAACAAAGAATATTGTGTAACTAGTATGTTATTGTAGATTTACAGATGAACTACAACAAACGACAAAAGAGTTACATGGGCTCTAGCGAGAAACCTGCGGCCCATGAGTGATGCCCTTCAGATGTAAAGGAACCCTTTATATCTCGAGGTATCACCGAGTAGTTACCGGGGCCCAAATTTGGGGTGTAAAGAATAGAACCACTGTTACCTGCCAAGCATGTCGTAAGAGGCGACTAAGGAGGTTTGGTTGAAATCGGATGCACATGTCCTAAATGTGTAGAAGCCTATGCGTTTAGGGGCCTACCAAACCAATGTGCAACGTATGCACGTTCTTGGCAAAGATCAAACATATCACAGAGTGATTAAAATTGGTCGTAAAGAACGAACGCAAAGAAGAAGATATCTCGAGGTATATTGGGGAATGTGGGCGTCTGTAGCTTCAGCGGCAGCGAGCTCGATGACAACCCAAATGTACCTGGTTCAAACTCCACGATAGGCAGTTTGTAAGCAAATTCGTTTACGTGGGAATAGACCTCATCGTTCAGAAAACAGTGACAAACTACTGAACGTATAAGTGGTGTCTAGTAAATCAACAACGCGTTTACTGTGCTTGATGGCTACGTCATGTAAAGGATATGCCACGATTTGAATTTCATATTGGGAAATACGGTGTTATGCCCATATTTTTCATTGACCGGTCAGAACAAGATGGGTGGATGTGGTCAACATCTCGCCGGCGGCCATTCATTCCCACCGCTTTCTTGCACTAATTTCTGGCTGTGTCGACCTGAGAGCTGTTAAAGTTGAGATAAAAAAAAACCACCACTCCTACCGTTTCATCCAATTCGAATCATGGATATTAAACTTGATATGTGTAAGTCACTCACAATTTAACATTGTTTTATTTTCTGACACTACAAATATATATACATATTGATAACGATGAATGTCATAAAGTTATACGTGTTTCACTATATTTAGAAATGAAACTAACGCGTAAATCTACAAAGCAAATACATACGCTCGCTAAGATTTCAATTAGAGCACAGCGTTCCTATGTTTATTCTTTCCTTACTTCGCTCTCTTCCTATTTCCATGTGGTATTACGATTTATTACCCTTCTACTCGAATACATGTTTGTGAAGATAAAAATGGTGGTTTAAAAAACAGAATTCATGACAAAATACGCTTACAACTAAGCCAAGATCTGTTTGAAAACATTAAAGACAAATGCTGAAATGAGAGACGTGCTTTCGAACTCATTCTAAAACAATATAGATTCCACGATGAACTCTCTCTTCAAGCATACAAAATATAACTACATTCAGACAAACTAGGGTAATTAAAAACGTGGTGTAAACCAGTGCTATCAACGTTTTTATATTGTGTGGTGTATCTACCTAATGAACGTGGAAGCACGGGCGCCGTATTAAAAGTGCAATAATAATAATAATAAAGTAATATTAATAGTAACATTACATCCCAAGCCTGAGTAAGATTCGCCTGAATGGTAAAGGACACTGGTGATAAGAAAATCAAACCTTCAAGCAAAAATCAGTTAGTCACCATATTAGACACCATAACTCTGAACTCATAGATGTAGAACATACACAAATTGTAATATTAATTTTTATTTAAAAATAATCCCAGATAACATCTTAATCATAACTAAACGTTTAACGGGAGACCCACCCAGAACAATGGTTCTCATTTATTTTAAATTCACAGAAAAAAAAACTAACAAACATATTGTCATACAATTTCGCCACATGTTGCAAAAGGCATTGTTTTCGATGATAAACGTTTAGTGTATACACTGCAATTAGTTATTTAAAAAATAATTAATTTTCTTGAAAATATATTGTAACTCCCCTCTCATCGGGAGAGGATTTCACAAATATAAGAAAGAAGTGCAAAGAATGTCAAACTAGCATATGATGTACATATCACCCATAATTATAGCATAAACATCCACTTTTTGTCTAAACTGTATATAAGTAGAGATATTGCTGTTTACTTTGAATTTATTTATTTTTATTTGGAAGGGTTGCACTGCAAAAACCATATCTACAAAACCAATTGAGTTAGATATTTTTTGGAGGTTCACACTATAATTATGGGTGATGTGTACATCATATACAAGTTTGGTATTCTTTGTACTTTTTATATTTGTGAAATCCACTGCCTGATGAAGGGGAGTGGAGGGGTGGTTTACAATATATCTTCACGAAAATTAATTATTTTTTAAATAACTAATTACAATGCATACACTAAACGTTGTTTATCATAGAAAACGATGCCTTTTGCAACAGGTGGCCAAATTGTATGACAATATGTTTATTAGTTTTTTTTTCTGTGAATATTGAAACATGAGAACCCTTGTTCTGGGTGGGTCTCCCGTCTTAAATTAAACCAAATATAAATTGTGCTTACGAAAAAGGTTGAAAAATAATGTTATTCAAAGTCACGTTTAATTTGAAATTCTGATTAATGTTACAAATATTAATGAGTTAACAGGGGAGCCAGCGATGTATCACGCGGCGCCATGTCGCTCGCGTCGTTGGTCAACGCTGTAATATAAACATCCTCCAGTACATTTAAACACGTTTCTCAACAGAAGGAAATAAAATCGAAATAATTTGTGAAAGGAAACAGTTGACACAATTAAAAGACAGTAGAATGATGTGACTACAGAACTTTCTTATGGACAAAAACAAACGGTGTAAACTATCTTGGCTATGAAGGGCATAGAAAAATAGAGGGTACTGTTTGCGTCGTATGTTTGTATCAAGAGTATCAGTAATAACAGAAGAGTAACAATAATAACGTGTGTCACGATATCAAGAAGCAAAGAAAAAAACTAGGAATTGTGTCTGTGACCACTAAAACATTTTCTTATCCAGCAGAGTTATCTATCGCACAGGAAAGAATTTGTTTTTATAACATGTGGTATATTAGAGAATAAATAAATTGTTAGGAGGGCCTTTTGGTTAAGCATTTGCTTGGCATTCCGAAGCTCGTGGGTTCGAATCTGGACCGTGCAGTTCTGTTCACAAGTGCATTTTTTTCCAGAGATCCCTTAGGATTGTTGGCGGAGCTACGATTTTTGTGCTTTGTGCAAAACTCTCGGCAGGTGGCGTCTCACTTCTGTAGAGAGGGATCGATTTATATGGTGGTAAAAACCAGGTGCCATGAAGTCAATTCTTCAGTTTTATACCATTTTTTAAAACCAATGGCATATGATGAGTGATGTGGTGAGTATCAAGTCAGACGCCATTACTTCCCAGCGTTTCTCTGGTACCCAAATGATGCTGGGTCGGCCAGGGAACCGTTGCATTGGGAAAACAAAATCTCACTCCAACTAGGAATTCTCAACCCCAGACTTCACAACACGCAGCAACTACATTGTTGTTTTATGAGGTTTAAGATCCGTTCTTGTCTCCTGTCCATTATACACACACAGTTAAATACAACTAATTTTTCGAAGAAATCATATTGCTACTACCGAGTAGCAAAGAGAAATATTTCATTTGTCGTCGAAGCAGCTAATAAAATGATTAAACTCAAACACACATAACCTTCGTAAATTTTTTTTTAAATTTCCTACCCTCATCAAAAAAACCAAACAAACAAACAAACAAACACGCTACCGCTGTATTAAACCAGTCTAACAGTATAAATTAAAACACTCCAAAAACTTTATGTTCGTGACAATACTAGAATTTGAAGTGTCTCTGGTTGAGTTTAATCATGTATATATGATAGCATCATGTTAGCCTCGTGAGACTATGAATGTAGCGCCCGTTGTGGATGTTTCTCATTTCTCCTGTAACGTTTTATGTCAACAAGTTGTCTTAGTCTGGCTCCACCAGTTCTCAGACCCGTTTTCAGATCATGTCTTTAGCTGGACCTGTCCCTGGCACGCTCCTTCGAGTCTTGTGTATTCATTTCAAGCGCCTACAAGTCGCGCTTGCATACATCTTTGCATACGAAAGAAGGCCCCACAGCAATTTTGCCAGAAGCCATCTTCCCGTATATAATATCCCTGGAGACCATGTGTATAATATGTATATTAAAATACGCGACAGAGAGCCGAAAAAAGCTTAAAAATAGAAGGTGGCAAAAGAAGGTAAACATTTATAAGCTTCTGAGCCTTGTAAAACAAAAGATAGTATGGTCGTCGTTACTGTTATGTTATGCGATCGACGTCATGGCACATTGGGCATTCCCATTCGTGCTCTGTCCTCCGTTGCAGCAGCCATTCCAAAGTTACTGTATTTGCTGCCTGTAATACCGCTTTTTAGGCGGTGTAGGACAGGAAGGGACGTGTGCCTGTCGAATTTAATGGCCGCATTGCTAGTACAGTAGTCACGAAACTGTTCAGATAAGGCTTTTCTTTGATTTCCCCCTCCGATAGAAAAAAACTTGCGGGATTGAGCCCGGGTCTCCCGTATAGTAGCCCAAGCTGTAGTCCATTCGGTCAGTCGCTCTACCGCTAGTATGGTAAGTATAAGTAAAAAAGTAAAGGAACCCTTTCATACCTCGTGGTATATAGGTCAATACGGTATTAGGCTTGTATTTTCATTGACCGTCGGCACACAATGGGTGATGTGGTCAGTATCACGCCGGCCGTCTTTACTTTCCCAGAGCATGTCTGGTACCCAGTTGAGGCTGGGTCGACCTGAGAACCGTCGTGGTCGGGAAAAATTCCACGCGCACTGCGGGAGTTGACCCAGACCACCAGCCTTGAGAAGCGAGTTCAGTATGGTAAGTATGATAAATATATATTCGTACACGAGCGGTGCTTTCCTGTCACCAAAATAAACAAAGTATAGCGAATATGAGAATTGCGCTGATTTGTGCTCTGGTTAGAAAAGACTGAGCCTTGACTACATCAATCAATGCAAGACGAGACGTTGTCATTTGGATAGTAAACAGTGAAACATCAAATATAAATCAATACAAGATCAAATGTTAACTCTAGAGCAAACACTTCAGTATGTCTCGTCAAGACAGCGCTTCTTTTGAAGTTGGATTATTTACGTCTGGAGAACTCATAACCAATAGGAGACCGCTCACTGTTCTTACCAACTGAACGAGGGAAAAAATGGCTACAAAGTCTACATGATTATAATCGGACTTATCTAAAGTAAAAATGAAAACATAAAAAAGATAGAACTAGCAATAGTTGAATGAAATCAAGATTAAAGATCAATCTGTAATCGAGCAAATCAACATAGTCCCAGAATGAAGGAAGTAAGTAGATTGCTGCAAAAAATATGAATTGTCAATAAATATGCTAAAATTACCTTCCATCTGATTGTTGAGAGCACTTATTTACATATGTTATATTGATAATTGTGAGAAGGATGGGAAGAAGTCAGAAATATAGAGAAATAGTGCATAAAAATATAGAGAGAAAATAAATATATTGATAGATAGAGATATGCGTCGGTGGCGTCTGTGGCTTTGGGGATAGTGACTCGGTCTATTAACCCCAACGTTCTGAGTTCGAGTCACGCTGCGGACAGTTTGATTGCAAATTGTATCGCGTGGATTTTTACAAAAGGACGATGGCACCACCTGTTCAGAAAGCAATGGCAAACTACTGAACATTGGCACCACCGTTCAGAAAGCAATGGCAAACTACTGAACGTAATAATGCCTAGAAAAATCACAAACAGCGTAAAAAAGCTGGGGTTGATTCGCAAAGTCCTGTAAAGGATATGCAATTACCTTTATCAGAGAGATGCGTTACTAGCAGTTAATCATAAGGCTACGCTCTTAGTATATAGTTGTGTGAGGAACACATTAGTGCAATGGAAAATCTCTGTAAATCTCACTGAGATACATAGCATTGAAGAGAATTGACGAAATGACAGCGAACACACATAACGGTGGAGTATTCACATAATTAAAGAGAACACATGGGCCCTCATAATTCAGGAGAACCAAAGAATTGAAAGAAACCCAACGAATTCAAGAAAACCTAGAGAATTATTAAGAACATACTTTTAAAATTTTTTTACTTAGTTGATCCTCTTCTATACTGAAGTATAAGCGTTTCCCAGAGAGAACATCAGACTCTATCGACTGCTTTCCTTTTGGTTTTGTTCCAGTCAAGTCCTCTGTCCAGAATGGGCTATCGGATGTTGTCTTCCCAGCGCATCCTGGGACGCCTCTTCTACCCTAAAGTGTAGAAATATGCCAGAGAAAACATCAGGCTATATCGACTAAAGATAGAGCGTCTGACAGAATGGATTAGAGTGCGGCTCCCATGTGATAGACCCGTGTTAAATTCAAGGTAAGACCACGGATTTTTATGAGCATAAATGAAAAATCCTAATTTGAACTGCTTCATGCGGCCATTAAATTGCTCAGACTCTCGTCCCACCTGTCCTACACTGTCCTATAAAGCGGTACCACAAACAATAACGACAGGTTTTTTTTTCCTTCTTCTTCTTCTTCGAACGCTCCAAATCGACCACTTGCTAACCACTCTTTGTGAGTTGTATGTGATCTGAGTCTAAGAGTGATTGTGCGCTGTGTCTGTTACGTACCTACAAGTAGGCCAGCATATCCGATTTCTGCGACGCTTTTTTTTAATAGGGTAGCTTCCTAGGACCCTACTATACTCGCTCTTACGGATGCCTTGTAGGTCGCAGTGTTAGTATTCTTTGCTCCCCCTGTGAGCCCCGGCAACGCAAGGGAGTTTTAAAAAAAAAAAAATAGATCACTCCAATGTTACTTGTGAAAATATGTACAATTATAGAAGGAAGGATATGATGATTACCCGTGTCAATTATAGACGATCTATATAGATATAAGAAGCTAACGATTCTTCTTCTTCTTCTCTTCTTCCACCATTTACTTCTTTATAGACAAGGAACGTAGTGATCTTGTGTGTGCATGTTTTAAATCACTTCGTAAGCTGATATTCATGTTCGTAAGGCTGCTCTTGATGCCGTCGCTCCATCTTTGCGTGGTCTTCCTCTTGCTTTGTACTCATTATACTTTTTCTGTGTGGCTAATGGTTGCTTGTACTAAAGTAAGTTGTGGCATATCCATACAGATGGGATGAGATATCATTAAACAGTAAAATAAAGCAACAAATGGAGATATCTTTATAGAATACATGAAATGAAAATCGTGGCATATCACTGACAGGACGTCGTCATCAATCACGGTGAACGAATCATCGATTTTATAGGAACCACTTATACGTTCAGTAGTTTGCCATTGCTTTCTGAACAGTGAGGTCTATTTTTATCGTTCGCAAAAATTCACGGGACCTAATCTGCGTCCAAACTGTCAGCAGCGGGTTTCAAACCAAGTACGCTGGGTTTTGATCGAGCTCACCACTGCTTACAGAAGCAGATAATAGTACCACCGCAACCTACAAGGCATGTCGTAAGAGGCGAGTGATGTAGGGGAGTAGGGAAGCTACTATAGCAACTAAAAAGCGTCGCAGAAACCGGATGTGCTGGCCTACTTGTAGGCACATAACTGGCACAACGCACAATCTCTCTTAGGCTCGGATCACATACAAATCATACAGAGTAGTTAACAAGTGGTCGATATGAAGCGTTGGAAGAAGAAAAGACTACCGCTTAAGCTACAGAAGTACGTCAAATATGAAATATACAACTTAGAATATTTGATCAAAATGATATAAGTATAAGTAAACTCCAACTTTCTTCAACATATTTTAAAACAAATAAAGATGAAAGAGTTGTGGATACATATTGAGACTAGACGTTCATATAAGCATGATTAAAAGCCACTCAAACGAAAGAGAGTGAGAGGCAAAGAGAGAAGAAAGTCAAAATGATGGTGATGGAAAATATATCACAGTATATTGCTTCCTGCTATTTTTCTATTTTCGTTTGTAGATTGAACACGGTAAACATGTCCGTTAATATTTTCACCACTTTATTCTCTCGTCAAAATAACGACACACCCTCTGCTATTAAATGAACAACATGTGCTCCTCCATTACTGAATAATAAGAAACTGAAGAATATATATATATATATATATATATATATATATATATATATATATATATATATATATATATATATATATATATATATATATATATATATATATATATATATATATATATATATATATATATATATATATATATATGAGAGAGAGAGAGAGAGAGAGAGAGAGAGCACTCAAAAAAAAACATACACATCCTAGTGTTATAATTTTGAAATGTAAAGGCAGTTTCCTGGATATAAAAATTGAACTTTACATTTTACTTACAGATCAGTAAAAGTGTGTGTATTTGAGAGAGTTGATGTATGGCGAGCTTGAAGGGGACAGACGTTCAGCTGGTGGACAGAAAAAACGCTTTAAAGACATTCTTAAAGTGCCTCTAAAATGCTTCGATATAGACACCCCGTCCTGGGAATCCCTTGTGCAAGATGGTCAAATGTAGCGCTGTAACAACACAAGAGGAACTCGCACTGCTGAGAATCGTCGTGCCGTTGAGGCACAGAGAAAACGAGCTGTGCGAAAAGATAGAACACACAATACCCACATGTCTAACCTTGATCATGTAATCCCCCGCCTGTGGTATGGGGATTGTGTTCTAGGATTGGATTCTATAGTCACCTCTGCACACACTAGAGAGGTGCAGTAACACACGTATGAGACTTGTCATCATCGCTTGCGATGAGCGGCTATTATTATTATTTGAGAGAGAGAGAGAGAGAGAGAGAGAGAGAGAGAGCGAGAGAGAGAGAGAGAAAGAGAGAGAGAGAAAGATAGAGAGAGAGAGAGAGAAAGAGAGAGAGAGAGAGAGAGAGAAAGAGAAATAACAAAAGCTAAATAATACCTGAAAATGACGATCAGATTAAAGTATTACTAGAACTCTTAGAGCTCATTGAACAAAGAAGAGGAAATATCGAGACAACCTAAAAGATATGTGCATCCAAGAAGTAGATTGGTTTATGAACAACATATTAAGTCTAATATAAAATATAATATTTCCCGTAGCATTTTCAGATCTTAGAGTATTAAATCACTTCGCATTTCTAACACCTAGTGTGCAGGATGTAGGATGGTCAATTTCATTCCTCAGGTGTGGAACGTCCGAGTGCGGGACTGTACCCACAACCCTGGTATGTCCGAGTCGATAGGCAAACGTTTAAGCATTACGCTAACCCGTACCACATTTATGTCTTGCTCAGTAACTGATATATTGTGGTCTGAGTAAATCTCATATTGAGTTAAAGATAGCAATAATGGAAGTATATTCGTCTTCTTCTTCTGCTCCATATTGACCACTTATTAAACCACTCTTTGTGATTTGTATGTGATCTGAACCTAGGAGCGATTTGCATTCTGTCAGTTATGCGCTTATGGGTGCCTAGGGTAGCACATCCGATTTCTTGCCAGCTTTTTATTTACTAGGGTAGCATTTCCTAAAACTGTAGGACGGTTGGTCTTGCCACTTGGATGTCATTTTACTAGAGTAAGATGATCGGCGTCCGAAAAGTATCGCCCTTCGCCAATGTTTGGGTGTGTAAGATAACATATATGGAAGACAAGAAATGGAACGGCCAAGGCGATAATGGCAATAACCTAAAACACAGCAACAAAGAAGGAGGGGGAACTGGCTAGATTTGGAGAGTAAACAGAGCTGTGATGAGAGCAAAGTTATCCAATAGACACGCTAAATAGAGGATTGTAGCGTCTGTGGCTTAGGGGATAGTGACTCGGTCTATTAATCCCCAGTTCTAATCACTCTGCGACAATTCTCAGACAAAAGGACGATGGCACCACCAGTTCAGAAAGCAATGGTAAACTATTGAACGTAATAATGCCTAGAAAAATCACAAACAGCGTTAAAAAAGATGGGGTTGATTCGCAAAGTCCTGTAAAGAATATGCAATTAACATTATAGATTACATTTGCATATTGGACGAATAAGAGTGAATAAAGGGCACGGACAAAATAATGACAATTAGAACAAACAGGAAGTCAGCGAACAGTGTGTTGATGGGTAGCGGAAAAACATTAATGGAAAGAACACATGAGACAAGGAAATGGTAGGGATTAAAGGTGACAATAATGGAGTGGTTAAAAGTCAATAATTACAACAATAATCAATAAAGTATTACTGTAAGAATAAATATAGATAAGTAACCAGATTAATTTTTTTAAAACAACTGGGTGTTGCTCTTCGTCTATTCTGTTCATATATAATAATAAGAAATAATAATATGATTGATTGATTGATTGCACCATCATCATTGCACATTGGTGAGTAAACATGTCTGCTCCAATCCCTTTGTTACACAGGATGGTCTCAACGGCAGTGTACGAGCTCCGTAGAACAGTAGAGGCCCCGATGTACTTGAAAAGATGGTGAAAACAATGTTGGAAATTAATTTCGAATCTTTATAATCAATTTTAACCGGGCAGAGAATTTTCAGCCTGCTATTCTCGATTTTGAAACGCCTAGGATTCTCTTACATGATCAACTTGAACACCGTACCTACTTTTTTTCATCCATCTCCGATAGGAGTAGGAACTCGATCTTACCTACACTGAGATCAGAGATCTCTGGGAAAATATCCCGATATCTCCACGGGGGAGAAATAAGAACTTGTATCGAGTTAGTCTTTGGTGCGAAGATCAAATTATGAAGCCAATATGAGTCTCGAAGGTTCTCGGATAGTGTGGGGAGGGATATTTGATGTTATATTTCTTTTCTGACTTGTCTACACTGTTCCACCGTTGGAGTTCTGTAACTATCACAAACTATGAAAATGAGGTAAAATGAAAGTGATATGCGCCAAATGGTTCGGTTTTCTCCAGCAGCCTTCCCTAAGTATCTCTGAAACGTCTCTATTGATTCCAATAGGAACGAATATCTCTCTGAAATTCACAAAAATAGGAGACATTTTGCAGCCTATGGTTGGTCCAACAGGTTTGTGGCTGATCGTGCTGATGCTAGATTACTACTTTGACAAGGACTAATTGTAAACAAGTATTTGTATATATAAGTACCAAACATCATATCCAATCAGTAATATGTTGACTATCATCATATGTGCTCCGATCCTCACCTCAACAAATCCATCGGCCCAACACGCCAGTGCGATGGTTCAGTAATCAATCTGTTTGCATATTTGGTATGTCGTTCTTTTCGGACTCTACCAGTATTGGCACCCATCTCGTTCAATCTGATCAGCAACTAGGATTAAACAAACTGAAACTTCTCTGCTCAGAAAGACTCTCTCGGTGCGTTTACAATGTCATTTCGGTCCATTGCAGTTCCCTCTGATAATCGTAGCCATGCCAGCCAATCTATCAGCTCGTTCATTACCTCTGACTCCTGCGTGTTCAGGGACAAAAATGAAGGTGGTATCTGTCTGTAGCAGTACCTCCACCCAGTTTCGTCTCACCATTCGTGTTTCGACTTTACGAATCATACTCATGTTGTCACTGAGTATGAAAACACAGAGTAGTTATAAGATGCCAACCACATCACCGCCTCTGTAACCACCCTTACCTTCATTGTCAAACTACTTGTGACTGGTCGTGTAGGCTCCACTGACCTCCCTTATTATTCTACCTCCTGAGCATGCTGAAAAAGCCAACGCATATTGTTGTCGAATGACTGAACTATCGGTGTAAATAACTACATGTTTCATTGACGTTGTCATTGAAGAGGGTCTCAACCTCCGCGTTTTAGTTAACTAGTACTGGATTATTTTGTTCAGTTTTTCTTAATGTAATTTTCTTAACTGCGAAATGAATCTGAAATTGAGATGGCACAGCAATCCATTCATCTTCTAGCTCAATTTTGGAAGGTTCACATATTTCCATAAGAGTATCTTCTGCCTTATCCCAACAATATAAGAACAATCAATACTTTGTTTTAGAAAACACTAATAATATTTGGAGAAAACAGATATAATCTCAGTAGCAGATACCTCAGGTACATACTCAAAAATCAAGTTTGTCAACAGAGAAGACGAAGAAAACAGCGCAATTGACGATATATCATTGCGAGAGATTTCATTGTCAATCACACAAGTTTGATATTACCATACGAATATTTTCATTTTTTAAAATCCGCCGTTTCTATTTTGCCCCAGAGATCATGTAAATACGTATAGATAAGACAAATTGAAGATGTCAGGAATAGTAATATATTAGTTAGCTTTCACATAAGAAAATGTGCGTAATATTGAACGATACTGTATTAACATATTTCCAGAAGGAATTCACAATCAAAGAAAACTAGCTGATGCTATAAATAAGAATGAGAAAATTAAAGTATATTGGATATGCAAAAAGACACGAAGAGTTGGAGAAGACCATTATGGAAGGAGACATCCGGGCAAAGAGGAAGACAACGGAGAAGATGGATTCAGGATGTAACTGATGATATGGACATGACAGCTGCAGAGAATTGATGAAAGCGTTACTTTTGCTTGATAAAGGCCTTTTGGTTGAAACGTCGCTAGGTATTGTTACTGTTTTTGTATTTTGTAAAACTACAGTACTTTGTTTTACGTGTTTCGCCATTGCTACATAGCTTCACTGCAGTCTTCTCTTATAACGATAATCTCAAATTCTATAATGTTATATCTTAAAGGTTAAATCATGTACTCTAGATGTTTGCTCAGTGTCCATATATACCTGTGACATAGAGAAATAAAGAATAAATATCGCGGCTGAAATAGCAAGAGAAAGACAGAAATGGTAAGATACCAAAAAAACAAACAGAAATGGTAAGATATAAAGAAACACAATTGTCCAGATTGCATAAATGGAAAATAGATCGACACTATTAAAAGAAGAACATTGATTTCAAAGGACGGTAAGTTGTACGACATTCAATTACAGATGAACCTTAGAGATATAATAGAATAGGCAGGAAGAACAAACGATTCCTAGATAATGAAAAAACATACTATGCAACAAATCGATTAAATTAAGGCATTAGTCTTCTTCATCGCTTTCTCTCTCCTACTCCTTTTTTCCGCTCCGAATGTTGCACAGGGGTTGAACAAATCACTAACATTTATATTAGTGTTTTTTTTTCTTCAATTCAGCATTGCTATTGGAATATAGTGCTACATTGTCCCGAACAACACTATGCTAGTTTATCATTGTAGTAGCTGTAACAAAAACCATTTGTATAGATTTGCTTTTATAAGTCCTAAGCCAACCAACAATAACCTTGGAGAATAGTAGTGTTAAAGAGGATACAACAAATCGATGGTATTATTAAGTCACTAGGTTTCTTCATTATTACATATAGTCAGTAATGTTCTATGGAACTAAAGCTGGCATATATTAATCACTTGAAAAACTGATTATACGTGGGCGTCAAAAAAAAGATTTAGTTGTATAGAAGAATATCAAGAAATAAACCTACATCTAACAAACATTATGGATCAGTTTGAGATAGATCAGAAATAGATCTATTTTAACTAGATCAGAAATAGAACCACGATTTTTCCAACAAACTTTCATGAGAAGTAGTTCAAAGAATGACAACAATGATGAGGATATACAGAGAAAAAGTGAGAGAGATATATAAAAGATAGACGATACTACAGAATAGACAGACAGAAGAAGCGGCGGTACAAAACAACAGAGGACATTTCTGAAACAACACTGACCTACTATAGCAAGCAATGTATATCAATAACAACAACGTCAAATGTATGGTATGTCTTCTACTTCTTCTTTTCTCTGTACACTGAACGATGATTCAGACAGCCGGTACGGCATATACTACGCCGCTAAACTAAAACGAACGGGCTCCCTTTTTTAAGTTATTATTTTTTAACCAGCTGCAGAGCATCAATAATGGTAAAGCACACATTACTCCTGTGATTCGACGGTGGTCATGTGATTCGGCCGTGGTCATGTGATTCGGCCGTGGACATGTCATAAAACAATTAAAATATTTTTAAAATCCATTAATCTATATTTTAACCCTGTCCATAACATTAATGTGATAGAGTTCGAACCACAATTGTCTTATGATACCATAAAGCAAGGATCTGAGAAGCCGAAGGATTGACTTCACTGTCCCGGGTTTACCCCACAAGGCTCGGTCCCTCTTGGCAGGCCACCTGTCGAGAGTTGCACAAAGCACGCTCCTTATCTCCGGCAACAATCCTAGATGGTCTCTAGAAAAAAAAATGCACGCGTGAACAGAATGGCGGGGTCAAGATTCTAACCAACGACCTTCGGAACGCAAGGCAACGAATGACTTAACCGGAATAGCCACAAAGACACCCTAATTATACCATAATTGTCATCAAACAAATGTTTGTGTTTACAAGTTCCCTCACAAATAGAAAGAAAGCTATCTATGTTAACAACCACTCTAAAGGTTGATGGTATGATTGACGTTCGTTTGTATATCACTATATTGATCAATGGTAAGGATTGACTGAGATATATTTTCAAATATTTTATCGTATTTACTTTAAATTTGTGTGTAACAGTTTAGTAACGATCGAAGATTATGTTTTCAAATTAACCTTTTACAACTGTTCCGTAATTTACAACAACAACATATGAACAACTTCATATATCCTAGAAACCGAAAGTAAAAATTATCAATAGATTTTCAACATGAGCCCTCAGTAGTCTCTGTGGCGAAACGGTTAAGTAGTTTGCCTTGCGTTCTGAAGGTTGTTGGTTCGTTCCAGATAGCGTCGTTCAGTTCGCTTATGCATTTTTTTGTCTGGAGATTCATAGGAATGCCATATTGGAGCTACGGAGTTCGTACTTTGTACAACACTCACTACGGGTGACATGACATTTTTGCCGAGAGGGACAAAGCCATATTGGGAAACCCGGTGCAGTGAAATCAATCCTTCGTCCCCAGGTCCTTTAGATGACTGACACATTTATTTCGTCTCTAACCAACAAACCTAATATAAATTTGATATAGGTGAGAAATATATTTATGTTATCTCTGCTGTTTACAGCTATTGCCGGTCCCATGCATCTATTCGGCACTTGTAAATTTAATCAACGTTCACAGCAATAATTTCTTCTTTCAGCAAATCGATTCAACGAATGTAATAAAACTGCTACTTGAAAGATATTTTATGGAATCTCGATCTCGGAATCTGTAAAGAAAGTTTAAAGAATTTCTTGCAGAATTTAACAACGTGTTATGGGATGTTAGTTACACATTATTATAGTTCAAAACTTCACGGTATCGAAATCACAATGTGAACGACTCGAACGTATTCAGAATGAAGGCATGTTTATAGTCTTTGGCTGCACTAGAGATACTCCCTTAATAAAGATGAGATATATGCTCGGTCTTCTGTCACTACGCTCCCGTCATGCAATCGCTTAAACTAAAGAGTATATGCGGGTTACTGTAGATGAGAGACTGCACAAGAACAATAACGTAGCATGTCGTGCAGGCCCAGGCCAGAGCCAACTATAAACTTATGGGCCTTCGGACTTAGGTAAGAATTATGGGAAATCAGACAACAACTACACCACGTGACCTCACACCCCAGTATTGGTGTATATAGACGAATTCATTTTAAAATCAACACAAAATGCTAAATCGAAGTTATATTATGCAACAAGTTAAGTTTAACAATAAGGAATATCAATTTTATGAATATTTTTTACCAATAAATAACCATAGACTCACAGAATTGAGTAAAATTGCAAAAAAGCTTGCAGTGTTATATCAAACATATATAATTTCCAGCCCCTTGCTCTGATCTAGGTCATGGATTCCCCGGTCAGATGTCTGGCCTAGTTATCTATAGTTGTCTGTGCCAGAGCCAACTATAAACTACTGGGCCTTCGGCTCAGGTAAGAATTGTGGGAAATCAGACCCCAACTACACCACGTGACCTCGCATTCCAGTATTGGTGTATATAGACGAATTCATTTTAAAAGCAACACAAAATGCTAACTCGAAGTCATATTATCCAACAAGTTAAGTTTAACAATAAGGAATATCAATATAATGATTATGTTTCACCAACAAATAACCATAGACTCACCGAATTGAGTAAAATTGCAAAAAAGCGTGCAGTGTTCTATCAAACATCTGTATTTTCCAGATCCTTTCTTATCTAGGTCAGGATCCCGGCCAGTTGTCTGGCCTGTGCTAAACCAGGCTGTGTCTGTGCCCAGGCTGAGAGAACAATTGGCCAGGTGACCACAGCTGCGACCCCACCAAACGGGAAGAATGGATCCCAACAGATGTTATACGTCAACTTTCGCAACGTTATCATTACTCTTGGAAGATAGTGTAGAAATTATGGCAACATGAAGGTTGATCTCACAGTTAAGCAGCTAATAGAAGATAATGCAAGCGATGATTATGATGATGTTTACACCAATGGGTCTGTGAATCGTGGTTAGAAGGCAGGTTCTGTTACTTTGCTAGCGCGCATAATATGGCTGTTTGTTGTAAAGCGAAATGGAAATACTTCCAGTATAAGGATAGAGGTTGAGCGTTACTGCAAAGATACAGTAATCGATGAAACAATTTTTGTATGTGCAGCATGCTAGTAATGGTCAAACTTTTTTCATATTTTGTACGCCCCATTTTCAGTTGGACAGTAGTTGAAAAAAAAAAATGTACTCATTAGGAAATTTGAACCTGTATCTTCATGACACATCAAATCTATTTACTCGCTCATTGAATCTGATAAACGTATGTATTTGTGAGAAATACATACGTGGGTTCGTAGGTATATATTGTAGACAAGTTATGTAAATTACGTCATTTGAGCTGAGGTATATCCCATAGCGATTCAATAGAAAAATCGATCAGTTTGTAAACATCCCAAAATCCTACAAACAGGTTTCCCTGCTCGGATTTTATTATAGACAAATGATGAAGATAGATCAGTGGTGGACAACCTACGGCCCGTGGGTCACAACCGTTCCCCAACCAATACTGACTGGCCCCCGAGAAAGTATTTATTATTAATATACAATACAGGGTCTGGGCTAAACAGAATTAATTTTGGAGAAAACACCAACACACACAAATCTCCAATTTTTAATTCAACGAAACATTAATAATATATAAAGAGTTATTAGCTGTGCCATTTTAAAATGATTTCATAAAACATCTGTACAAAACACGTTTATTGAACACTTTTATCAACCCTTTAAAAGTGGTTTCTTAAATATCTGCATAAAAAATGTATGTGTTGGACGAAACCAACTCAGATGCTGCGAAGACAGTGTCGGTATTAGTCTTAGATAACGAGAAACAGAGGAGACGTACGGCAAGTGTCTAAGATCAAAGGAGAGATGTTGCCTTGTCTGCGAAATCGGTATATAGTAATGGGAAGGAAATGGCTGTGGACATGAATGGTAAGGAAGACGCTGAAATTTGGTAATCATTTGTCACAACTCATACAATAGCAATGTCAAGCAAAGAAATGACAAGCGTACTTTATCTTTTTCTTCCAACACTTCATATCGACCATTTGTTTAAGCAATCTGTGATTTGTATGTGATATGAGTTAGCACATTCGATCTCTGCGACGCTTTTTATTACCAGGGCAGCTTCCCTAGGCCGCTACCCCAGTCGCCTCTTACGACATGCCTTGCCTATTCTTTGCTCCTCTTGTGAGCCCCGGGAACACACTGGCGGACAAGGAATGTCGCACATTCCAGGAAAGATGGACGGGATTATTTCTGTATTATGTATCGCTATAACACTGTATTAATCTTGATAACACATTGCGTATTGCAGTTAACCAGACACAATCAGATTTTGACATGTTTGTGATTGGAAGCTCAGATACAATATTTTTTATAAAATCTGTAAGCTACACATTTATAATTTATTGTCCATTACTCTTCTTGTCTCTCTCTCTCCATAATCCTTTACTCTCTCTCTCCTTTCTGCCTTCTTTCCCCCAGTAATACGATTTCTGCATTATATTAGCTTGTGCATACAAATTAAGTAATTTATAGATGACAGTATACAGAGTATTCTACAACAGAACATCGGGAAAGAAGGCGAGAGGAAGACCATGAAAAAGATGGTTAGGTGGCATAGCAGAATCCTGTCACAGAGCAGAAATAACAATTACCCAAGCCAAACGAACAGCGCAAGATACAAAAAGAAAACCACGACAATGGGCAACAACAGGTAGCAGTGTGACGACAAAAGAAGAATAGAAGGTTTTCAATATGTGAGTATCCGACCCTGTGTATCCTGTGTGTTTCTTTCTTTTTCTTTTGTTCCCGATCCAGAAGCACTTGAGCTTTCAGCTCTTCGGCTGGTGCCATGGACATCGTAACCCTTCGGTTCGGTGCCACGAACACCTTGAATCTGGGGAATCTGTGGCTTTTCTGCCAGTCCGTGGAATTGAACCCGCACACACAGAGGACTAGTCACCCGCAGTCCAACGCGCTACGAACACGCTGGGCAGGCGGGCATCCTGTGTGTTTCAAGTTCACTCCTAATGATATAAAATGTTGCCTACCTCAGACATAGATGCAAACAGCTGACAATCTGCAGAAATATATGGAATGTTGATTGGCGTGGTAAAACTTCAGCTTACACTATAACCAGTGGCGGCTCGTCATTAAGACTAAAATATAACCTAACCCAAAACCACGATTTTCCCGAAAATGTGTGTCTGACCCCACCAACAAAAACGATCACGATCCGCCACTGACTAGAACGTACATTATCAACACCTGCTGTTGACTTTTTCTTCTACCGTTGAAAACATGTTTCCGCTAAGTGTTGCTATTACTAGATCAGGTAGCCACTAAGGTCGACTGTAATGGATCTATAACATACACAATCCCCTTATTTACAGTGGTTGTGCATTCTGTAAAACTATCATCTGTCCATCTGTTGTTTACTTCTCAATTATTTCGTTGTTTTATTCCTACACGTTCGTCCACAACTTGTTATTTTAATATAGTTTACTGTAGAAGACGAAGTAGAACAATACTCTTGTAGTCAACATCACGACGGCCACCTTTTACTTTCCAGTGTTTCTCTGATTGGGGTTCCTGACCTAGATCAGAAAAGGGGAACGGAAAATATAGATGTTTGATAGAACACTGCAAGCTTTTTTGTAATTTTACTCAATTTTGTGAGTCTACGGTTATTTATTGGTAAAAAATGTTCATAATATTGATATTCCTTATTGTTAAACTTAACTGTTGCATAATATAACTTTGATTTAGCATTTAGTGTTGATTTTAAAATGTATTCGTCTATATACACCAATAATGGAATGCGAGGTCACGTGGTGTAGTTATGGTCTGATTTTCCATAATTCTTACCCGAGTCCGAAGGGACAAACGTTTATAGTTGGCTCTGCCAAAACAGACTGGGTCGACCTGAGATCGCAACAAAATGGCATTCCCACTGTGGAATTGATCCCAGGACCACGCTCTTAAGAAGCAAGTGCACTAACCACTAGGCTATCCTAGCCCTCAACTGAACATTATGCAATATGATGTGTGATTAGAGATGTTTCAAATAATATTTTAAAATGCAGCACAGCACACCAGTGAACATAACTACCAATACATAAAGATGTATATTTCCAATTGGTAAATGTTTGGGAAATGTGAATGTTGTTTTGTATTTAGTAAACCTATATTACTTTGTTTTTACGTGTTTCACCCTTGCTACATAGTTTCACTGCAGTCTTCCCTTATATAGAGGAATGTGTAACAACTGGTGAAACAATCAACAATACATTATTAATATAGACTATTCATTCACTGTGTAAAATTACATTTTATTTTCCACACAAGATGTACTCAAAGACGAAATAAATAAAGAGATAACATGTTTCCAACATAATCAAATACATACAATATGTTTTGATCGTTTTAAGCATGTTAAAAATACGTCTACAGGCGGACACTGAATATGTTTCATGTCGATGCAGACAGGGTAAATCTTATGCTTTAACCCCCAGTACACAACCCACCAAATAAATAGTGATTTTCATATATCTGACGCCCTTGTGGTGTCGACAAGCGAAGCAAAGAATAGTACCACTGCGATCTACAAAGCATGTCGTAATAAGCGACTTATGTAGGACCTAGGGAAGCTACCTTAGTAAATAAAAAGCATCGTAAAAATCGGATGTGCTGGCCTACTTGTATGCGCATTACTGATACAACTTACAATCGTTCTTAGGCTCGGATCACAAACAAATCACGCAGAGTGATTAACAAGTGGTCGATACGGAGCGTTCGAAGAAGAAATTATCTGAAAATTTCAGTGATAAATCACTTACGCTATTTCTTCGGCAACGACTCCGAAAAAATGTATCCACCCACCCTATCTTTAAAAAAGTGAGTCTGGGTACACATCTTCGCCGGCTGGTTAGCAAATCCAACGGCACCGCTGATCAAACCATAGAACATGTCCTGCAAGAATGCGCCCTGTATGTCCTCACTAGAACGGCATGCTGGCCCTATAACTCAACACTACATTCAAAACTACACGGCACCAGAGATGAGCTCAAGACAACAGTCGACTTCATCATAAGAATACGTATGATGGTATCAGACTCATCAAAATAGCGACCGGAAAGAAGAAGAAGAAGCAAAGCAAATCCAACTGCCTGTCACTGAGCTACCTTAATGTCTTATACACCACACAGTTTTATAAAGATATCCAATATAACGACAGTTCTCTCTTCAACTTCGTCTTGGTACGGACTCATATAAGACTGGGATTACATCATCTAGATTTGTCTGGTCGATGGACAAGACCAATGATAATCAGATTATCAATACTGGACAACAACTATTAACGCCTCAATCTGCGACACCATCATTACTCTGGTAGAGAAAGAAGTCAGTAGAAATCCGAGATGATTACAAGCAAACAGACATTACTACTGTTGATAGAAACTATCCCGTAACTATCATTTCATTAGGAATACAAATCAAAGTGTCAACAACAAATTACAAGAAGTGAACAGGGTATTATTTTGGGTGGGAAACTGGATGTGTGAGGGGGTGAGAGATATTGGTTTATGAGACAGACAAAAATAGCCCAGCTCTTTCTAAGGAAATTTGATTGGATTTGCTACCTACAACCTAATTGAGCTTACCAAACTCAAAAACAAGGTCAACATCTCAAAGCACTAACTACCAATACGAATGTCAGCTAAAGTGGTGGAGTACGGTGCTGTCTAATAAGGTGAAACAGTGTACTGTATTGTACTTTTTTAATTGTCAGTTAAATATTTTCTTTCATATTCGATCCTTATTCACTTAGCCAGACTGCAATGTTGCAGCCTAATGCAATGGTGACTACTAGGATGTACAGCAAAGTCTTGGTCAGAACTGGTTCGCTGACATTGATTTATGTTGTCTCAACTAATATGTTGTCATCATAAGACTGGAAGTCTGCACATGGAATTGGTGGACATCATTCGGAGATCACATCTCAAGAAAATGACTTGGCTGTACACATTTGGACAAGCTGGAGTGCAGGGTAGCGAGCAGAAGTAGGGACAGAGCCGATATCATCAATGCGGTATGCTCTCATTTATGTGACATGAGCGAGTCTCAGACACTGGAACGAGTTCGAGAATTAGGCATTAAGTTTGGACATGCCAGACAGTGTCGTCTTCGTGGTAGAGAGAGAGGATATACTTATCAATTTCTCATGGGTACGGTGAGCAAATGGAGTTTTTGATGGCCGCTGTACAGCGAGGACAGAGCACGAATTGGAATGGACAATGTGACATGACGTCAATCGCATAACATTACAAAACATTACGTTGTCTCATTTAATGTGTTCAGACCGACCCCCATATCATAGCCGGATGTAAACAACTAAACTAGACATGCCGTTTTCATTTCATGTGGTATACTGGGCTACACGGTGAAATACGTGCATTTTTCTTTGACCAATAGAGCAGGATGGGGTGATCACAAGCATCACGCTGGGTATCCTGATATAAATGTTACCAACAAAATGTATTTCTATCATGTCTACAAAAAACAATAATACAATGTTCTACAATAATATCAAACAGAAGTTCTTCTTCTTCTGTCGTTCCCCTGTTACCGTGTTGTTGCCCAGTGTCGTGGCTTGAGTGATAGTTATTTTTGCTTTTTGACAGCATTTTGCTACGCCATCTATCCATCGTTTTCGTGGTCTTCTTCTCACCTTATTTCCTAATGTTCTGTTGTAGAAGACTGTATACAGTGGAATTTAGTTGCATTCTTATTAAGTGGCCGAACCACTCTATTCCTTGTTTCTCAATGTAGTAATTTGTAACAAAAGTTACCATTGCAAAACAAGATTTCTCGTACGACTAATCTATAACTTCATTCTTCAGTGTAGTGTCTGTCTTGAATATGTCTGCATGTCGACTGTCATGGTCATACACTCACTTTTCTGATCTCCAGTCATTTGATGGCTTTTATGATTTCTTCCATCTGTGGAGCGTCTGTATTTATGTCAAGATTCATCTCCGCTTCAAGGATATTCAGCAATATCTGTGTTGGTTTCTTATTGAGTGTTTCTATAAAGTACTCTAATTGTTTTCCTCTCATTTTTCCTCCTCTCTTGTCAAATATAAGCTTTGATTTGCCAATTTCGTTTTGCTACCTCTTCATCCTGTCTTGCAAGATCGACATGCATTTACTCTTATTGTCTCTTAACTAGATTTTTTAATTTCTTTATTAAGCTGACGGTACTGCTCGCTATATTTAAATCTGGGAGACTTTGCTTTCATTTTGTATTTGTTAATTGTTTTGTTTACTTTATGGTCTTTAACCAACACATACCACTTAATAATCACATGAACATAATTTACCCACAACACACTTCCGGGTGTCAGCTGTGCTCACATAATCATGGCACCATTCACCACCACCTCTTCAGGTGCTAAGCACTAGATGATATCAGAAAGATCCTTCTTTCTCCAAGACCAAATAAATGGAACGCATTATACGGAACAAAATAACAACTTACAAACACATGCATAAACCACTACATAGCATTGGAACGAAGAGCAAAAGCTCAAGTGCCGCTGAATTATTGAAGGAAAAGATGGTCTTTAATATTTCTAAGATGATCCAGTCCTATGTTTTCCTTTCTTTGAATACCACGAATGTATGTATCCCTGCTCTCCCTCTATATGGGTGAGATATACTGCCTGTTTTATCGGTACGTGTTCAAGTAAAAGAGGGCGAAGAAGATAAAACTGCTATCACTCGTCACATCTAATAAACAGCCACCAGGTTAAAATTTGAGATCATAATGACATGGGAGACTTCGAGTCATTGTGCTGAAAGGTTATTTAGAGAAGCAATATTTTCTCACTTGTAAATTGCAAACCTTGTCTGGCCACTGAGACTCGAGACGCCTATATGGGCTTTTCATCTCTCTAATATCTCTCCTCTCCTTTTCTCCATTTCCCTATTTTCAATGTAACCTTTAAAGTTGTTTCTGGCCAAATGGCTTCAAAGTTACTTTCTTCTTCATCAATCATGTTCTCAATTCCCGCATTTCGTATTCCAGTAATATAGTTGTAACTAGGTTCTTTCCATCTTACAATGACATCGGATCCATTTTCTACGCGTCTAACGGCCAAAATTGTCAAAGTCTTAACCAGGAACTGACAATAAATTTACCTTGCCCATAATGTTGACGAGTCCAAGTCTTCACTGTACTGTTATAAAACTCATGTAATTCCGTTTCGGGTGTGTTTCACCCAATTCCTCATTTATAATCCGCTAGAAACTCTAAAAATAGACTACGACTTTTTGAACTGCATATTTAATAGATTAGTCAGAGGTTACGTCCCATGCTTACTGCATCTTGCAAAAACTAAGAAATTGTTCGTGAAATAAATTGTTATCTATCAACAAAAGGAAATAAATCGACATAACAGAATTTGTATAATGAGAACCTAAGTTGGCACTGTTGTTTCTGCAGATCTCTGAGATGAAGTATATTTCAGAATCATGTGTTATAGCAGAATGTTTCATTGTCCAATAGTACACGGTAGACGATGTTGTCGACATCAAGTCAACTATCTTTACTTCACAGTGTTTCTATGGTGCCGTACCCAACGGAGACTATCTACCTATCAGTTGTCATGGTTGGAAAAACAAATCCCAGTCCAACTAAGGAATATGATTCTGGAACTTCGCGACTACTAAGCACTTTGCTTTTGAAGATCTCCATATACTGATACACGGATGCAAACCCTGTTTTTGATTCCAAACGTATAGGCTTTGTCTTTCTTTGGATGAAACAGTATCGTAGAGAGAGGGTTTGTGCAAAATGGGTACGCACATTCCCCATATTAGCTGCCCAGGTTAGGCGTAAATGGAGAGAACTTATGGATAGGCTGAAAGGTAAGAGAAACACGCACAAACTCAGAAGATGTCACAGTGAAAGACTTGTCAATTGACCGTCTGTAAAGATGAAAAAAGCAAATTTGCTCGGCGTGGATTTTACAAAGGTAAAAATAGACCTCACCGTTCAGAAAGCAATGGAAAACTACTGAACGTATAAGTGGTGCCTATAAAATCGCGGACTAGTTTACTGTGGTTGATGGCGAAGTTCTGCATAGGGTATGCCATGATTGTCATTCAAAGATGAAAAAGCCATAAAACATACCGATCTAAGAAAGAATATACTACTGATCGCTAGACCGAATACTTTTCAATACATTTTTATTGTTAGATTTTGTATCTTTCTCTCGCATACATTCGTGCATTTTCTCCCTTTCGTTCCTATTTGCATTGCATCGTGAGTTAAACAGACAGTTGCCAAAGTACTCTTTCCGCCCTGTACACATCTGTCAATGTTCTTAATATTTTCCTGTGACAATATTTGCACGTAGAATCACAACAAATTAGTTATATCTGTACCTATTTCTCTTCCTCTCATTATTGCCCTCTAGACATCACGTCGACAGTGTCTCCCACTTGATCACCACCACAGTGTGTATAATGGGCACTTATTTGAAGAAAGTTTCTTTGAAAATATACTACAATTTCTTTTGTATGAGTTTTTTTCCCCTAATAATAGACCATTCCTTTTTATGTCTCAAACCTCTGAGAAAAGGAATGTTTAAGTCTGTTTTTGGTGTGTGCCTAAGGCGGATTAGAAATGGTCTTTGAAACACTTGTACAATCGAAGTTGCAACCCCAAAAACATCGATCTGAAAGCATCTCGAGTCTGCCCAGTCTCTTGTCTGCTTTTGTGTTGCTTTCATTGGAAGCATTTTGTGCATGTCTATACTATTGTACTTTGCTATCTTCAAGTACATCTTCTTCGATTAGTTTCCCAAGTTTAGAAGTATAAACATGCGATGAGTTGCATCAACGAATCCATTTGATAATATATAGTGCAAGATATCGGAACATATGTAATTGTGTGATGCGTACATGTTTCATTTGATTGATAGGACTATCATCATTGCACTTCGTGCAGTAACCATATGCGCTCCGATCTCTTTCTTACACAGGAAGATCTCAGCGGCAGTGCACGGATATCGTACCAACGGCGGAGACCCACGCTACAAACTCTCTCTCTTTAGCCTGTTACGCCCTTGGCGTTTAGGGCAGCAACAAACGCACCCCATTCTTCTCTGTTCATGGTATTCCTCTGTATTGTGTTCCATCTATGATTCATTTCCTTCAGTTCTTGCTCTATCGTTCTCCTCCAGGTCGTCTTGGGTCTTAAACGCTACAAATATTTTGTAGGAATTTATTTTTTAATCTGTCTAATGAATTTTGCCCGGACAGCGGCTTTTCAGCCTCCTCTTTTCCACTCTGAACTGCCAAGGCATCTTTTACGTGCTCAAATTGAACACGGGACATATGTTTTTTCGTCCGTCTCCGATAGGACTAGGTACTCGATCTCACCTAAAGTGAGATCAGGATCTCTGGAAAATATACCGATGGCTCCAGGAGGGAACAAACCGAGTACCTTTGAAACGCGAAGCGAGCACCTAACTTCTATGCCATAGATTCCTCTTGACTGATATCCATGTCCGTATGGCTAACGTGTTCCGTCTTCGTTCGGGGAAGTTATGGAGCCTTTCTGTCCATGTACATCCTAACATGTAGAGGTATCTGTGGCGTAGAGGATAGGTGCACGCCTCTAGTTCTAAAGGTAGTCGGTTCGCTTCCTCGTGAAGTCAACGGGATATTTATCCAGAGATTCCTGATCTCAGTGTAGGTGAGATTAAGTTCCTAGTCATATCGGAGACGGACCTTAAAACGTAGGTACCGTGTTCAAGTTGAGCAAGTAAAAGAACCGTTGCTGTTCAAAATCAAGAGAGCAGGCTGGAAAGCTGCTGCATGCGCAAAATTCATGAGAAAATAAAAAACAAAAATTGCTATAAAACATTGTCACCATTTTCTAAATTACACTTTAGATCCTCGCCGTTGGTACTGAGTTCATGCACTGTCGCTGAGATCTTCCAATCTAAGAAAGAGATTGAAGCACACATGGTTATTCACCGAAGTGCAAAGATGTTGGTCATATCAATCAATCAACTATGCAAGTAACTACAAGTCAGTAACGTCGTCCATGTTTTAAGCTTGAGAATCGTTCAATGTATTGGATCCTGTGTAAAGATACTTCATCAGCTACTAGCTTAAGTATATCGTATGTCTCCATCAAATTGCATTCATTGAAATATTGATCTCTAGAAGAATTGCTCGCATTTCATTAACAAAGAAAAAAAAAATAAACAAGTCTTGTAAAAGTTAGAAATAAAGAGGGAATTGATGAAGACAGAGACAAATCTGATATTTGATACATATAAAGAGACGCTGCTGGAGACTATACTAGATGGAAATGTTGAAAGTGTGTGGGCGAGAGAAAGACTTCAATAAAATTGGATGGGCAACATTAAGAGATGAAGATAGAATAGTTTTACATAATGTGGCACCATGCATGGCATAAGGAGGTAAGTATTGGAGATTGTTTAAAGACGACCTGCGATGTGGATTTAAAAGGCAGTCAAAGACTTCATTGTACTGGGCTTCCCTATATGGTTCTGCCCTCTTCACAGAAATGGCATTAAGAGGAGAACAAAGAATAGTTTTACGTAATGTGCCAACATGGCATGAGGCAGTAAGTATAGGAGCTGACCTGCAATGTGGTTTAAAGGCAGTCAATGACTTCATTGTACCGTGCTTCCTTATATGTTTCTGCCTCTCTTCACAGAAATGGCATTAAGAGGAGAACACAGAATAGTTTTACATAATGTGCCAACATGGCATGAGGCAGTAAGTATTGGAGATTATTTCAAGCTGACCTGCAATGTGGTTTAAATGCAGTCAAATGCAGGTAATGACTTCATTGCACTGGGCGTCACTATATGGTTCTGCCTCTCTTCACAGAAATGGCACACCGCCTTCAGAGAGTATTGCACAAAGAAAGAACTCCGTTACTCCTACAACAATCCAAGGGGTCTACGGAAAAAAAAAAACAATATAACCGAAACACGCTGTTCGAATTCAAACCAATGACGTTTGAACTCAAGACAAACGGCTTAACCACTTCGCCATGTGCCTCTAGAATGTCATCTAATGAATCAATGTATCAATCGTCTGATGTTATATAAAAGATGACTGCAAACAGATAAAGTTGGAGATAATGTGTTCATCATCATGTGTCATGCCGAAAAGCGTAGGAGGGCCATTGTTCACTATCTCACACAATCGTCAGAATCCCTGATCCGGTCTATATTCTTATCTTTGGTAATGTATTACTGCTGTACAATTCCCCAGCAGGTATAATGGTCACTGATTGCTTTGTCGTCGGTCTTCCGTAAAGAAGACTTGATGTAGACATGCCAATCTTTCAATTCTTCAAGTTAATTCACTTGTAACTCCCAGAACGCAGCTGGTGGTATATCACAAGAACGCACGTAGGAAGAAAGAAACACGCACATATCAAACCTCTAAAGTAAGTCTTGAGAAAAATGTGGTATGTATGTCTGTACTATTTCTGGTTAGTGCTCATTACAATGTATCATCATTAAATAGCTTGTCCTGAGCAGAACTTTACCACCCCAACAGTCTTTTGGAATTTCTCTCCATCATAGGCAAAATGTGTCGCCTCTGCAGCCGTCATGTTCAAACAATCAGTTACATCCCGAATTCATCTTCTCCGTGGTCTTCCCCTTCTCTTTGCCGGGATGCATTCTTCCATGATGGTCTTCTCCAGCCCTTCGTGTCTCTTTACATGTCCAAAATATTTCAAGTTTATATTTCTTATTTGCTGAATCAGCCAGTTTCTTTAATTTTGATTTCTTTCTGGATAGATCTATGTGTTCTCTCTGTCCATGATATATGGAGGACTCTTCTGTAACATACTAAAAAGCACATATATGTTTTTCCACTGCCTTGTGTATGAGACTTACATCGATAATACAATTTGAAGTAGCCTTTTCAGACCTTAGGGTATAAAATGCATGTCACTTCACATTTCTAGGTCCTAGTGTGCAGGATGTAGGATGGTCAATTCCTTTGCTCGTGCATAAAACGTAGTTTGTGATTTAATCCACAACCCTGTTATTTCCGAATCAATAAGAGAACGCTTATGCATTACGTTAATCCACCTCACTTATGTGACTTAAATATATATTTATATATATATCTGCTCAACCACTAGTGACAACTATTATAAGAAAGAGAAGATGGAGATATGTTGGACATACCTTGGAAAGAAAAGATCAACGAATATCAAAGCAGGCAATGAAGTGGGATGCAAAGGTTCAAGAAAGAGAGGACGACCTAAGGAGACACTGAAACGAACTTTGTTGAGAGAGGCAAGAAATATCGGTCTCAGTTCCATGGAGGAGATTGAGCAGGTTGCCCAGGATAGAGTGGTATGGAGAAATTGCTTGCAGGCCCTATGTAACGTATAACGGTACGAGAGGAATTATTATATATGTATGTTTGTATATATATATATATATATATATTTTATTTTTTATTTTCCGATCCAGAAGCACTTGAGCTTTCAGCTCTTCGGCTCGTGCCATGGACATCGTAACCCTTCGGTGCAGTGCCACAAACACTGTAAATCTGGAGAACCTGTGGCTTTTCTGCCAGCCCGCGGAATTGAACCCGCACTCACAGGGAGCTTGTCACCCGTCGTCCAACGCGCTACGAACACGCTGGGCAGGCGGGAGTGTGTATATATATATATATATATATATATCATGCACACTGAATTTTTCTGAAATAAAAATATTTTCCGCGAATCTCACAAAAATACATTAGTGAAATACGTAAAAACAAAGTACTGTAGGTTTACAAAGTACAAAAACAATATACAACGACATTCCGACCAAACGACAAAGGTTACTGCAAAGAAAGAGAAGAAATTTAGACTTCATATCATGCCGTGTGGGAAATCTGAATTTCTTCGCTTTCTTTGTATCGCTTTGCTTGAGAAAGGCCTTTCGGTCGAAACGTCGTTGTATATTATTGTTGTACTTTGTCAAACTACAGTACTTTGTTTTTACTTGTTTCGCTATTGCTAAATATTTTTACTGCAGTCTTCCCTTATATCAACAAACATACACAGACACATAGTCTCTACCACCTAATACTTGTATATACATTGTATCTAAAACTATGCGTGTACAATTATAGCACTCCAGAAGCACTTCCAGCTCTTCGGCTCGGTGCCATGGACATTGTAACCCTTCGGTTCGGTGCCACGAACACCGTGAATCTGGTGAACCTGTGGCTTTTCTGCCAGCCCGCGGAATTGAATCCGCACTCACAGGACTCTTGTCACCCGTAGTCCAACGCGCTACGAACACGCTGGGCAGACGGGCGATACATTGTATCTAAAACTATGCTTGTACAATTATAGCACCTCTGTGTACGCACGTACACTCAATGACTCGTCACACCTGTCTCGCAATTCACATAAAGGTGTTTATTGCATATAGAAGATTACTTTGTCTGTCTCTAAATATATACGGCTTTGTTATCAATATTTTCTTCTTTTTTTTTTTTAAACCTTCTCTTATCAAAATTATAATCCTATCTCTCTCTTTTTCTCTCTCGGTCTCTCTCTCTATCTCGTATTCAATTTTGTTCCCAGTGGAACACAGGACTTCAACTGAAAACTAACAGTTATATTAGTTTTTTTCCCCCTTTCAATTCAGCGTTCCTAATGGAATAAAGCGCTGAAATTGTTCATAAAGCTGTCATCTGTTCATTTGTTATTTATAAGAAAGTTATGTTATAGATGTTGGCTGCTTTTCTTTATCAAAGCCTCGATAGCATGGGTGGAATATTGTCCAATACGGCTCACATTTATACAGAAGGTTTACTTGTAAGATTTTAGGAAAGTAAAACGAAACTTTATAGTACAACATCTACTGAGTTATACTGTAGAATGGTGTCAGATCCGTTTAGTCAAATACAGTGGCGGCTCGTGATCCTTTTTGTTGGTGGGACCAGGCACAAATGTTCGGGAAAATCATGGTTTTGGATTAGGATATATTTTAATTTATTAAATAATAAATGCACGTTACACATTAATTTTGATAGGTCCTGGCCCCACTTGCCCTTAATGACGAGCCGCTACTGGTCAAATAGGAGATTGTCATATCTGACGCTTGTCTTTCGTGTATCTTGTCAGATCTAAATACTCTCATATCTTACTCGTAGGTATATAGACACAGGATACGATTGTCCCCCACCCCATCTGTGTCTCCTCTGATCAAACCTTAGAAATGTCCTGTAAGACTGTCCCCTGTATATCCTTAGAAAGGAATGCTGGCCCTGCAACTCAACACTACATTCAAAACTAAATGTCACCATAGATGAGCTCCTGACAACAGTCGACTTCATAATAAGAACGCGTCTGCCGGTATAATCATCAAAACAGCAACCGCAAAGAAGAAGAAGTTATGGTATATAAATGATATGTTATATAAAAGCCTTGTTGGTCGAAACGTTGTTGTATATTGTCATTGTTTTGTAATTTGTAAAACTACAGTACTTTGTGATTACGTGTTTTGTCAATCAAATAGTTTTACTGCAGTCTGATATATATTATATAAACTATACCAAGTCACACGTAAAGCAGAATGCATTTACCTAGTCAATATCTCTTATTGTCTAAATGAGATATTGCCAATATCTTGCATCAAGTAAGTACTGGTTTCAACTTTATATCAAATGTTTATTGGTTATTATCTTATCTTATCCACATTTACCGTGAAGCGTCGTGGGAAGAGTTAGTTTTCTATCTTGTGCCAGGTGTGTTGCGTTTGATGTTGTCAGTCCATGCTTTCGCAGGGACTCTGAGATGTTATCTATCCATCGTGTTCTTGGCCTGCCTCGTGTTCTGCGCCGTGAGTGTCGATTATTGCAGTCACGTGATGGTAGTAAATGTGGTTCCATTCTCATTAGATGGCCAAACCACTTGATTCTTTGCTTCTCGATGTACTGTATGCATGGTATAGTACCAACGATGCTTCTGATATTCTCGTTTCTCACTCTATCTCTCCTTGTAACGTTGACAGCTTTTCGTAGACATCTCATTTCACATGTTGTAATCTTTCTTTCTTGTGTCTTAGTCAGGGGTCATGTTTGGCACTGATAGCATTGGTTATTGAACCGATCTTATTGCACTCACAACAGACCAATATGTGATGTATCCATTAGTACGCAGGATATCATACACAAACAGTTCTCATATCCGACTCCTTAAGTATGCTTCATAAAATTACATCAGGTCGCTTCAAATAGGTGGAAAGCATTCGACAGTCCCATCTTAGAACTTTGATTTGGTTGTACATGCCTGGACATCTTCTTCTTCTTCTTTGCGTTCGTTCTTTACGACCAATTTTAATCACTCTTTCTGATATGTTTCATCTTTGCCAAGAACGTCCACATTGGTTTGGTAGACCTCTTCTTTCGTTCGTTCACGACTAATTAATACCGATATGATTTGACTTTCAAAACGATATTGCACATTGGTTTGGTAGGCCCCAAACGCATAGACTTCTACACGTTTAGGACATGTGCATCCGATTTTAGCCAAACCTCCTTAGTCGCCTTTTACGACATGCGTGGCAGGTAAGTGGTTCTATTCTTTACACCCCAAATGTGGGTCCCGGTAACCACTCGGGCGATGCCTGGACATGATGTGGGTTCAAGGTAATGAACGTGTAGAGTTGTTGGCAAATAATATCCCCTATTGCAAATGGCAGAAGAATTGAGATAGCTGATGTGATTCACTCAGCACAATCCAATTTGTGGCATGCGGACGAGCCTACTACAATAGTCAGGCTTCTCGAATTCGGTATTGGCAATGTCGTCTTCGTGGTAAATTTAGAGAAAATATGAAAACTAGCTTTCCCATGCGGACAATGAGAATGGGGTATTTGAAATGGTTGCTGTAGCGGAGAACTGAGCACACATAGAATAGTCCTATGTGCAGTGAGGTCAATCGCATTAACCTCTGGAGACGAAGTCTTATTGAGGAACTGAAGAGTGCTGGACTATTCTGGGAGATCATAAAGTAAACAGCCAGAGACCGAGAAAAGTATCGAGCAACTGTTGAGGTCATATACTCTACGAGAAGCGGAGAGAAATAAAGGAATAGCATGCTCCTCAGATACTCAATCCTAGTCGTGTTAATTCAAATCCCTTCAATTGCAGTATATATTATCATCTCAACTGTCGTGCTTTCATCCAACAGAGGTCGCTAAGCAACTACAACATGTTTATTTTAAACATTTTCCAACAGATGATATTTCAGATGTTTACTTTCATGTGGCATGCTCCTGGAATTCTATTTTCTTATACAACTCGTGTCTTGACTGTCTGAGAGCAGTCTTCCAACTCTCGAGAGGTAGAATACCGGGTATTTCTGGCTGACCACACAATTTATCATTCTCTCGAAAACGTGATGTTCTGCCTGTTTCGAGACGGCGTAACTTGTTTCCTTTAACGGGTTCATCGGGTATCACATACATTTTGTTGCTAGCAAATCAAAAACTCCTTTACACAGGATCACCTTTCATCCGTTCGATTTTTCCAAGAGATTTCTTTTCTTAATTAACCAGCAGAGACGAAGGGAAAAGAAACTGATCTTAAGCACACAATGTGGGTTCCTAATTTTCTATTCTAAGTAAAAGATGAAAGCATGAAGATTTATCTTTATATTATTTCTTTGTGGTATGTGACAAGGTTTACGAACATTCTGATACTTTCTAGTGTATGAAAGGTGATAGCGATCTTTATACTTGATGATGTATGAAAGATGATGGGCGATCTTTAAACTTGATGGTGTATGAAAGGTGATAGCGATCTTTATACTTGCTGATGTATGAAAGATGATAGCGATCTTTATACTTGATGATGTATGAAAGGTGATAGCAATCTTTATACTTGCTGATGTATGAAAGATGATGGGCGATCTTTAAACTTGATGGTGTATGAAAGGTGATGGGCGATCTTTAAACTTTCTAGTGTATGAAAGGTGATAGCAATCTTTAAACTTGATGGTGTATGAAAGGTGATAGCGATCTTTATACTTGCTGATGTATGAAAGATGATAGCGATCTTTATACTTGATGATGTATGAAAGGTGATAGCAATCTTTATACTTGATGATGTATGAAAGATGATGGGCGATCTTTAAACTTGATGGTGTATGAAAGGTGATAGCGATCTTTAAACTTGATGGTGTATGAAAGATGATAGCAATCTTTATACTTTCTAGTGTATGAAAGGTGATAGCGATCTTTATACTTGATAGTGTATGAAAGGTGATAGCAATCTTTAAACTTGATGGTGTATGAAAGGTGATAGCAATCTTTAAACTTGATGGTGTATGAAAGATGATGGGCGATCTTTAAACTTTCTAGTGTATGAAAGGTGATAGCAATCTTTAAACTTGATGGTGTATGAAAGGTGATGGGCGATCTTTAAACTTTCTAGTGTATGAAAGGTGATAGCGATCTTTAAACTTGATGGTGTATGAAAGGTGATGGGCGATCTTTAAACTTGATGGTGTATGAAAGGTGATGGGCGATCTTTAAACTTGATGGTGTATGAAAGATGATAGCAATCTTTATACTTGCTGATGTATGAAAGATGATGAGCGATCTTTATACTTTCTGATGTATGAAAGGTGATGGGCGATCTTTAAACTTGATGGTGTATGAAAGGTGATAGCAATCTTTAAACTTGATGGTGTATGAAAGATGATAGCAATCTTTATACTTGCTGATGTATGAAAGATGATGAGCGATCTTTATACTTTCTGATGTATGAAAGGTGATGAGCGATCTTTATACTTGATGGTGTATGAAAGGTGATAGCAATCTTTAAACTTGATGGTGTATGAAAGGTGATAGCAATCTTTAAACTTGATGGTGTATGAAAGATGATAGCAATCTTTAAACTTTCTAGTGTATGAAAGGTGATAGCAATCTTTAAACTTTCTAGTGTATGAAAGATGATGGGCAATCTTTAAACTTGATGGTGTATGAAAGGTGATAGCAATCTTTAAACTTGATGGTGTATGAAAGGTGATAGCAATCTTTAAACTTTCTAGTGTATGAAAGGTGATAGCAATCTTTAAACTTGATGGTGTATGAAAGATGATAGCAATCTTTAAACTTTCTAGTGTATGAAAGGTGATAGCAATCTTTAAACTTTCTAGTGTATGAAAGGTGATAGCAATCTTTAAACTTGATGGTGTATGAAAGGTGATAGCGATCTTTAAACTTTCTAGTGTATGAAAGGTGATAGCGATCTTTATACTTTCTAGTGTATGAAAGGTGATAGCAATCTTTAAACTTGATGGTGTATGAAAGGTGATAGCAATCTTTAAACTTTCTAGTGTATGAAAGGTGATAGCGATCTTTATACTTTCTAGTGTATGAAAGGTGATGGGCGATCTTTAAACTTGATGGTGTATGAAAGGTGATAGCAATCTTTAAACTTGATGGTGTATGAAAGATGATAGCAATCTTTAAACTTTCTAGTGTATGAAAGGTGATAGCAATCTTTAAACTTGATGGTGTATGAAAGATGATAGCAATCTTTATACTTTCTAGTGTATGAAAGGTGATAGCAATCTTTAAACTTTCTAGTGTATGAAAGGTGATAGCGATCTTTATACTTTCTAGTGTATGAAAGGTGATGGCGATCTTAAACTTGATGGTGTATGAAAGGTGATAGCAATCTTTAAACTTTCTAGTGTATGAAAGATGATAGCAATCTTTAAACTTGATGGTGTATGAAAGGTGATAGCGATCTTTAAACTTTCTAGTGTATGAAAGGTGATAGCGATCTTTAAACTTGATGGTGTATGAAAGATGATAGCAATCTTTAAACTTGATGGTGTATGAAAGATGATAGCGATCTTTAAACTTTCTAGTGTATGAAAGATGATAGCAATCTTTAAACTTTCTAGTGTATGAAAGGTGATAGCGATCTTTATACTTGATGGTGTATGAAAGGTGATAGCGATCTTTAAACTTTCTAGTGTATGAAAGGTGATGGGCGATCTTTAAACTTTCTAGTGTATGAAAGGTGATAGCAATCTTTAAACTTTCTAGTGTATGAAAGGTGATAGCAATCTTTAAACTTTCTAGTGTATGAAAGATGATAGCAATCTTTAAACTTTCTAGTGTATGAAAGGTGATAGCAATCTTTATACTTTCTAGTGTATGAAAGGTGATAGCAATCTTTAAACTTGATGGTGTATGAAAGATGATAGCAATCTTTAAACTTGATGGTGTATGAAAGGTGATGGGCGATCTTTAAACTTGATGGTGTATGAAAGATGATAGCAATCTTTAAACTTGATGGTGTATGAAAGATGATAGCAATCTTTAAACTTTCTAGTGTATGAAAGGTGATAGCAATCTTTAAACTTGATGGTGTATGAAAGGTGATAGCAATCTTTAAACTTTCTAGTGTATGAAAGGTGATAGCAATCTTTAAACTTTCTAGTGTATGAAAGGTGATAGCAATCTTTAAACTTTCTAGTGTATGAAAGGTGATAGCAATCTTTAAACTTTCTAGTGTATGAAAGGTGATAGCAATCTTTAAACTTGATGGTGTATGAAAGGTGATAGCAATCTTTAAACTTTCTAGTGTATGAAAGATGATAGCAATCTTTAAACTTTCTAGTGTATGAAAGGTGATAGCAATCTTTAAACTTGATGGTGTATGAAAGATGATAGCAATCTTAAACTTTAGTGTATGAAAGGTGATAGCAATCTTTAAACTTGATGGTGTATGAAAGGTGATAGCGATCTTTATACTTTCTAGTGTATGAAAGGTGATAGCGATCTTTATACTTTCTAGTGTATGAAAGGTGATGGGCGATCTTTAAACTTTCTAGTGTATGAAAGGTGATAGCAATCTTTAAACTTGATGGTGTATGAAAGGTGATAGCAATCTTTAAACTTGATGGTGTATGAAAGGTGATAGCAATCTTTAAACTTTCTAGTGTATGAAAGGTGATAGCAATCTTTAAACTTTCTAGTGTATGAAAGGTGATAGCAATCTTTAAACTTTCTAGTGTATGAAAGGTGATAGCGATCTTTATACTTTCTAGTGTATGAAAGATGATGGGCGATCTTTAAACTTGATGGTGTATGAAAGGTGATAGCAATCTTTAAACTTGATGGTGTATGAAAGGTGATAGCAATCTTTAAACTTGATGGTGTATGAAAGATGATGAGCGATCTTTATACTTGCTGATGTATGAAAGGTGATAGCAATCTTTAAACTTGATGGTGTATGAAAGGTGATAGCAATCTTTATACTTGATGGTGTATGAAAGGTGATAGCGATCTTTAAACTTTCTAGTGTATGAAAGGTGATAGCAATCTTTATACTTGATGGTGTATGAAAGGTGATAGCGATCTTTAAACTTGATGGTGTATGAAAGGTGATGAGCGATCTTTATACTTGCTGATGTATGAAAGGTGATAGCAATCTTTAAACTTGATGGTGTATGAAAGATGATAGCAATCTTTATACTTGCTGATGTATGAAAGATGATGAGCGATCTTTATACTTTCTGATGTATGAAAGGTGATGAGCGATCTTTATACTTGATGGTGTATGAAAGGTGATAGCAATCTTTAAACTTGATGGTGTATGAAAGGTGATAGCAATCTTTAAACTTGATGGTGTATGAAAGATGATAGCAATCTTTAAACTTTCTAGTGTATGAAAGGTGATAGCAATCTTTATACTTGATGGTGTATGAAAGGTGATAGCGATCTTTAAACTTTCTAGTGTATGAAAGGTGATAGCAATCTTTATACTTGATGGTGTATGAAAGGTGATAGCGATCTTTAAACTTGATGGTGTATGAAAGGTGATGAGCGATCTTTATACTTGCTGATGTATGAAAGGTGATAGCAATCTTTAAACTTGATGGTGTATGAAAGATGATAGCAATCTTTATACTTGCTGATGTATGAAAGATGATGAGCGATCTTTATACTTTCTGATGTATGAAAGGTGATGAGCGATCTTTATACTTGATGGTGTATGAAAGGTGATAGCAATCTTTAAACTTGATGGTGTATGAAAGGTGATAGCAATCTTTAAACTTGATGGTGTATGAAAGATGATAGCAATCTTTAAACTTTCTAGTGTATGAAAGGTGATAGCAAATCTTTAAACTTGATAGTGTATGAAAGATGATAGTCGATCTTTAAACTTTCTAGTATGAAAGGTGATAGCATCTTTATACATTAGTGTATGAAAGGTGATAGCGATCTTTAAACTTTCTATGTGACAGTGAAGTCAATCCTTAACTTGATGGTGTATGAAAGATGATAGGCTGATCTTTAACTTAGTAAAGAGCGAGATAAGTATCTTTATACTTCTAGTGATGAAGAGATAGAATCTTTATCTTTCAGTGATGAAAGGTGATACAATCCTTAAACTTTCTAGTGTGATCAAAGATGAAAACGATCTTTAAACTTTCAGTGTATGAAAGGTGATGCGATCTTTATACTTCTAGTGTATGAAAGGTGATAGCAATCTTCATACTTCTAGATGAGAGAAGGGATGCGATCTTTATCATTTCTACGTGATGTGTGATGAGGCGATCTTTAAACTTGATGGTGTATGAAAGTGACACAATCTTTAACTTGATGGTGTATGATAGATGATAGCAATCTTAAACTTTCTAGTGTAATGAAAGGTGATAGCAACTCTTAAACTTTCATGTGTATGAAGGTGATAGTGATCTTTATCTTCAGTGATGAAAGGTGATGGTATCTTTAAACTTGATGGTGTATGAAAGGTATAGAATCTTAAACTTGATGTGTATGAAAGGTGATAGCATCTTTAAACTTTAGTGTATGAAAGGTGATAGCAATCTTTAAACTTCTAGTGTATGAAAGGGTGATAGCGATCTTTATACTTTCTGTGTATGAAAGGTGATAGCAATCTTTAAACTCTAGTGTATGAAAGATGATGGCGATCTTTAAACTTGATGATGTATGAAAGGTGATAGCAATCTTTAAACTTTCTGTGTATGAAAGGTGATAGCAATCTTTAAACTTTCAGTGTATGAAAGATGATGGCGATCTTTAACTTGATGTGATGAAAGGTGATAGCAATCTTTAAACTTTCTAGTGTATGAAAGGTGATAGCAATCTTTAAACTTTCTAGTGTATGAAAGATGATGAGCGATCTTTAAACTTGATGTGTATGAAAGGTGATGAGCATCTTTAAACTTGATGGTGTATGAAAGGTGATAGCAATCTTTAAACTTGATGGTGTATGAAAGATGATGAGCGATCTTTATACTTGCTGATGTATGAAAGGTGATAGCAATCTTTAAACTTGATGGTGTATGAAAGGTGATAGCAATCTTTATACTTGATGGTGTATGAAAGGTGATAGCGATCTTTAAACTTTCTAGTGTATGAAAGGTGATAGCAATCTTTATACTTGATGGTGTATGAAAGGTGATAGCGATCTTTAAACTTGATGGTGTATGAAAGGTGATGAGCGATCTTTATACTTGCTGATGTATGAAAGGTGATGAGCGATCTTTATACTTTCTGATGTATGAAAGGTGATGAGCGATCTTTATACTTGATGGTGTATGAAAGGTGATGAGCGATCTTTATACTTGATGTGTATGAAAGGTGATGAGCGATCTTTATACTTTCTGATGTATGAAAGGTGATGAGCGATCTTTATACTTTCTGATGTATGAAAGGTGATGAGCGATCTTTATACTTGAGGGTATGAAAGATGATGAGCGATCTTTATACTTGCTGATGTATGAAAGATGATGAGCGATCTTTATACTTGCTGATGTATGAAAGGTGATGAGCGATCTTTATACTTGCTGATGTATGAAAGATGATGGGCGATCTTTATACTTGCTGATGTATGAAAGGTGATAGCAATCTTTAAACTTGATGGTGTATGAAAGATGATGAGCGATCTTTATACTTGCTGATGTATGAAAGATGATGAGCGATCTTTATACTTTCTGATGTATGAAAGGTGATGAGCGATCTTTATACTTGATGGTGTATGAAAGGTGATGAGCGATCTTTATACTTGCTGATGTATGAAAGATGATGAGCGATCTTTATACTTTCTGATGTATGAAAGGTGATGAGCGATCTTTATACTTGTATGTATGAAAGGTGATGAGCGATCTTTATACTTGCTGATGTATGAAAGATGATGAGCGATCTTTATACTTTCTGATGTATGAAAGGTGATGAGCGATCTTTATACTTTATGGTGTATGAAAGGTGATGAGCGATCGTTATACTTGATGGTGTATGAAAGGTGATGAGCGATCTTTATACTTTCTGGTGTATGAAAGGTGATGAGCGATCTTTATACTTGATGGTGTATGAAAGGTGATGAGCGATCTTTATACTTTCTGGTGTATGAAAGGTGATGGGCGATCTGTATACTTGATGGTGTATGAAAGGTGACGAAGATATGTGTATACTTTATGGTGATAACTGCGACTTTTATAGTTTCTGATGTATGAAAAGGTGACAAAGAACTCAATAAGTTTCTGATGTATGAAAAGGTGACGAATATCTCAATAAGTTTCTGATGTATGAAAAGGTGACGAATATCTCAATAAGTTTCTGATGTATGAAAAGTGACGAAGATCTAATAAGTTTCTGATGTATGAAAAGGTGATGAAGATCTTAAGTTTCTGATGTATGGAAAAGGTGACGAAGACCTTAATAAGTGCCTGATGTATGGAAAAGGTGATGAAAATCGTAATACGTTTCTGATGTAGGTAAAAGGTGACGAAGATCTTCATACGTTTCTGATATATGGAAAGGTGTCAAAGATCTGTATACCCTACACATTCATTAAAGAAAGACGAAACGCCTTCTATAAGTGAAAGGAGAATGTATTTAACATTATATCCAACATACAACGAAGCTGTAGTGTAGATGTTACAATCACTGAACAATGTCCATCGTTTATGTTTATTCACGGATCTAAATCACGCTCATTGGAAACATATTGCAACTAAACACTAAAATAAACACAAGTCTTTACATTTTCTATAATTGGAGCACGGCGGGTGATGTAGAATAATCCACTACCTAATATCAATTGAGTGTAGCAGCATACCGTAAATTTAGCCTCCCTCATCCTCGCAAAGAAACAAAACATAATTCAATAATGTCTAAAGGAAAGGTGAAGGATTGACTTCACTGCACCAGGTTTCCGCATATGGTTTCCTCGTCCCTGTCGACAAAGATGGCATCCCGTCTGCTGAGAGCTTTGCACAAAGCTCGAGCTCCGTAGCTCCGGCGACAATGCTAGAGATCTCATGAGATAATTGTGCATGTGCACGGTCCGGATTCGAACTCACAACCTTCAATACGACAGGTAAACGACTTAACCATTCAATATTGTTAGAAGAATCAAGAATGAGTGCGAAAATACTCAAAAAATGAAAGGATAAGTATATAGAATGATGTAATGTGAATCACATAAGCGCTTAGTTACATAGGACCAGTTAGTCCACGAGCGTTACGTCCTTTTTAGTAAGAATAAGATGGACGTTTGATAAACGATACAACAATAATTAGCTATGCCCTTGTCTTGCGAAAGTCGTGGGTTCAAATTCGGATCGTGTCGTCCTGTTCACGAATGTATTTATTCAAGAGACCCCTAGGATTGTTGCAGGAGCTACAGTGTTCGTGCTTTGTGTAATAATCTCAGCAGGTGACGTGTCATTTCTGCGTAGAGGACCGAGCCATATGGAGTAAAACCCGGTGCAATGAAGTTAGTGCTTCGGTCTTAGACCCTTTAAACTTATAAGTCAATAAGTAATGAAATTAAAGTTCTTACAAAATGTTCACCAACACATTCTTCTCTATCTCTCTCTCTCTCATCTCTGCGTCGCTCTTAAGCCGTTTAATCATATAGGTTATTTAAACACCCAAACCAAAACAAGGATGTACGGTACAAGCCTTCGTACCAATCGAAGCTCAAGGTTTATCTTCGGTGTTTGTATCGGTTCAAACCACATTTACTGGTTCGCTCTCCGTTAGCCTTTTGCTATCCCAAGCCAAAACTCACAAGGCAGCAGGTTGCTTTTGTCTTTCAGGGCAGCGACCCGTAGACGACCTGCCCTCCCGGGCTGATGAGCATCATCTGCCCAGCTATACCAGTCTTGTTAATGGACTGCTTGGTTTACCTACCGTCCAGTTTTGTGTAAGGTTTGCTCCGCTAGCCTCCGATTGGGTAATTCGCCGGTGCTTGGAGTATGTGCACTGCCGCTGAGATCGTCATGTGTAAGAAAGAGATCGGAGCACATATGTTTACTCCCCGAAGTGCAATGATGATGGTCATATCAATCAAATAAAATCAATCAAAGTCAATAAGTTGTTCATGACAACAGTATTGTTGTTGCGTTCGCTTGAATCAAACAAGATGGAGAGAGAGAGAAAATCAAACAAGTTAACCACTTGTTGTGATCTGTGTGATTTGCACCGTCGACCAGATCTTCTACATGCCTGGTCACAAATTTGTTGACTGGATACCATTATCGTAGAAGGGCCAATCCTCCATTTTCACTTGATGTTTATAGAACTAGTTCATTCATTCCCGTTTTATCGGTTCACTGGGTAGTCATATCGACCCTTCAAGATCAATATCGACTAATGTGGGAACCACTGCTATCTACTCTTTAAAGTATTGGCATTAGATTTCAGTTCTTCTTCTGCGTTCTAGATAAACCATCCTTCTTTCTTCTTCTTCTTCGAACGCTCCATATTGACCACTTGTTAACCACTCTGTGTGATTTGTATGTGATCTGAGCCTAAGAGCGATTGTGCCAGTTATGCGCTTACAAGTAGGCCAGGACATCGGATTCCTGAGAAGCTTTTTATTTACTAGGGTAGCTTTCCTAGGTCCTACACCAGTCGCCTCTGACATGCCGTGTAGGTCGCAGCGATACTATTCTTTGCTTCCCACTCGGGCAGATTAACCATTCAAGTTACTCAGATTCCTTTTTCTTCATTCTCTGTGTTCAGGGATAATAAAATCATGACGCCTAATAAGGTACCTCTGATTTTGCGTGACGGATTACTTTCCTTATTAACAGTGTCCCTACCATTCAGGCGAGCCTTAATCCGACTTCTGGGGCACTTGTAATAGAGATCACAAGGTAAAGGATCATGATTTAATCCAATTCAACTACACACTGAAAATTGTTAGCACAAGCTGTCTTCGAACCCCGGAATTTCCAAGACAAGTGGCCATTAGTGCAGCGTGTTATCAACTTCGTTACCGGCGACCATGGCATTTACTGTCTATAGTACCGCTTTTTTAGGGCGGTGTAGAACAGGTGGGACGAGAGCCTGTGTAATTTAATGGAAGCATGGCTAGTGTAGTCGTCGCGAAGCTGTTCAAGTTAGGAGTTTTCATTTACTCCCACAACAGAACATTTTTTTTTGCCTTACCGTGAATTGAACACGGATTTCCCGCATGGGAGCCACATTCTAACCAATTCGGCCAGACGCTTCTTCGTTAGGCCAGACTTTATACTTGCTGGTGTATGAAATGTATGACCACAGTTACATGGATAATGCTAGACTCAACATGAATCAAAACCTTAGAACAATGGAATTCATGTTAAATACAAGCCAGGTACCCAATAAAATATGCATGCTGTCTGGGATCAGCCTATTGGAAGTGAACAAAACAATCTCACTTTAATTATGACGTTCTAGTTATTGGTTACTCAACCGACGTTACAACACTTCGAACAGACCTATGATGATGATGATGCTCAGTCCATCACATCACATATTAAAATGTTAGCATGCTTAGAATTCCCGTAACCGTTGTAGGACATGTGGGAAGAGAGACTGAGGAATTTAATGGCGCATGGCTAGTGCAGTCGTCCGAAGCTGTTCAGGTTAGGATTTTTCATTATGCTAAATGTATCCCTCACAACATATATGAATGTTTGCATGCTAAGAGTTCCCGTTGGTTAAACACACTCCTCATACGTCCAGCTTTGCTTCTACAACGTGTGATTTCAAGATTCTTAACAAAACTGAATAAATGAAATATCAAATTCAACGTCCTTACCCATATGCATTTGTTCAGAGAATACCCATATGTAATTTCGGAGTTCAACTCACTTAGTGATAGGAAGAATGTTAAGAAGAGAAGCGTCAACATCATATTCAAATGCCATGACACGCCTGTGTGGTGCCGGGGCACGCAAGGGAAACAAAGAATAGCACCACTACGACATACAATGCATGCCGTAAAAGGCGACTGATGTAAGACATAGGGGAACCTACCTTAGTAAATAAAAAGCGTCGCAGAAATCGGATGTGCTGGCCTACTTGTAGGCGCATAACTGGCACATATCACAATCACTCAGGCTCAGATCACGTACAAATCATACAGAGTGGTTAACAAGTGATCGATATGAAGCGTACGAAGAAGAAAAAGAAAAAATATCATGACATAAAATTGAAATGTCCAAGACATCACAAAATCTGCTGAATTGCATGCTATTGAAACTTTAATGCCTTTTTTATGGGTATCGTTAACATTTATTTATTTTCTGTCAACTACATTCTGTATAAAATGGTTGCCAGTGGAGCGAAGTGTAGTATACAACGATACAGATTACAGCATTGACCACGCTGTAATCCTAGTAATGCAGCGTCATGCATTAATAAGACTGGACTGAAAAGCAATTCCATCCTTATTTATGTTCACTACAACGGCAGAGTTCACCTTCAGAAATATAATTCAAAACTAGAAATGTTGTGGTTGCTGTTAATATATATAATATTGTATTTATTCATTATATATTTGTTAGCTTAGAATATTATGTGCAGCTTCAATGAGCGTTTGTAGCAAGGGCCGGTATTCCCCATACCATTTTTCATATCGTTGACCTTGTTAATTCCCTTGACACCCAACGCATGTATTATTACTAAATGTGGAAAATGCAATGTTTGCAATTAATTGCTAGCAAATTCTCAATAGTTGATGACTTTAGCTTCTGATAAATTCATGAGTAGAATCGATTGTCGACATGCCGTTTAATTTAAAGGAACAAGGGATTGAGCGAGTTGCACAGGACAGAACGGTATGGAGAAATTACTTGAGGCCCTATGTAACATTTAACGGTACGAAAGGAATGGATATATATATAGATCAATGTCTAAGATACAAATCAAACCTAACACTACACTTCTTCATAAACATGTATCGTGCTCTTCGCAAAACGACGCTAGACAGTTCTTCCGTTTCCTCCATCGTCTTTTTCAGTGTTTCTTTAATAACGTATCGCAGCCTTCGTACACTACCACTTATTCCGGGAAACATCGCTCTCTCTCTCTCTCTCTCAACCACTGTAACATGTAAATGTGACTATAATATTTCAAGAGTCTAAAATCTCATATACAAAAACGACAAAGAGAATGAGACCACGAGGCAAAACAAGAAAATGATGAAGATAACATTGAATTTGTCTAAAAATACTAGGAGTCAACATGTGGGAAGAGGAGGTAAAAAAAAAAAATGGCGGGGTGATATCTGCAGCAATGAACCTCAAAGACTAGGAAAGCTGATTTAACAAAAAAGATAGAAATGGAATGTATGTCAGTAAGATTATTTGCTATAGCAGCTCTCCGAGGAACAGTGGGTGGGAAAGAAGACCTGGACACCCAAAGAAAACACGGAAAACTGTGGGGGAAAATGGAAAGAAAGTGGTCTGAATTGAGAAACAATTGTAGAAATGTGACAAATCGGCAACAGTAGAATATCTTGTAGAAGACATATGTCTCAAACGAGACACGAAAACGATATAGATAAACATAGAAACTTGTGTTAATTTAACTCTTAGTGAACCAGGGCAATAGCCATGTTTTAACAAGCCATAGTTTTTAGAAGACAAAACGCCCTTTAGCATGGCTCCGAGTAAAAAGGCGTCCAACCAAAAGCCATGTAGTGTGGCGTTTGGTCCACAAAGAGTTAAGTAAACTATATATATATATATATATATAAATATATATTCAATGTATATATTCTCCTGAGACAAAGAGGCCAATGATGAGATATATATATATATATATATAAACGTATGTTGAAATACAAATATGTATGACTCAAATGTGATCAGAGAGCAAGTTTTCAGACTGGCTTATATTGAGAAGAAAATAGCATTGGCTAATTCTCTCTAATGCTAGCATCAATCAGCCAAAAAGACGCACCTTTCACAAATGGAAGTGCTAGAACAGCTATTATCAGTTTTAGAATGACTGGAACTAAAGAACATGATCCATCAAAAAATATATCATTTGAGAACAGACACAAATGTAACAAAATGATAAAGCACTACATTGTTTCGTCAGACAGGTTCGTTCTACCGCTATTTGATAATCTTTTTTTTAATCTGCTAAACTAAGAATAGTTATCAGAATTGATACTCATTATTTATGTTTGGGTGGCTGTAGCAGTCAAGTGGTTATAGATGGTTTCGTAATTCAGAGATCAGAATTGCTCCCAGGTGTACGACGAACTCCCTAGTAGATGCAATTATAAAGCGGTGAACTTGGGCTATGTGTTAATCAAAGAAAAATAGCGACGAAGAAACATTGGGTGCATCATAAATACTACGCTCAAGTAATTAAAATCAAAACCAAAAAAATATGAGGAATATTGAAAAATAAGTTGTTGCGTCTAAATGTTTCTGACAAATAGCAAGCGCTGCTGGTGTGGTCTATTTCTGAATAAACATTCAGTCTCTTAACCCTTTCAACCCGCCCTCCCGATATTACAGTATCTAGTATCAGTGTTCTTATACCCATGGTCCCTATGTATAGGGATGAGAGCTTCTCTTCGTTATTCCACGGTGTTCAAAGATAAACAAAAGAATTCCCACTTGAATGAATGAGCCAGGTATGAGAGTTATAAGTCATCAATATTCGGAAAGATGTGAACTCAGTGCTGCGACAGTCCTCACGGATTGTATATCAGCTGGTCTAATGTTAATTATGGTGTTCAACATGGGTGGGTATATACCTATCGCTCGTTCTGGTGGATATTATGGAGGGAATGGTGCCTGGAAGAAGAATGAGAGGAATACATAGAAGACGATGGGTCCAAGATGTCATTGGCGATTTGAGAATGACTGATTCTGACGCCGGTTAACTTGTACAGAACAGAGAGGTTTTCAGGACTGATGTCATGGGAGCCAAGTTCTGAAAGGGACAAGCTACTTGATGATGATGAATGAAAAAAAGACAATCGAATGTGATGGCAGGGGAAATATTTGGGGACGAAAAAGTAACTTGAAGACATTAACTTCGGGGACGATATAACACTATTTGTATACACTAAGAAGGACACACGGGAGAAAACAAATATAGTTACGTCAACCGGCCAAGTCAATAGGTCTAAAAATCAATACCAATAAACGCAAAGTTCTGATAATAAATGCAAAAAAAAAAAACACAGAGGAGATTATGGTAGAAAGAAGAAGAATAGTAGAAGAGTTCAAATATCTGCGCAGATAGGGAATCATAGATATGGGAATGTAGAAGAAATCAATACAAGATTGGAAGGCGACTGCAGAATTCCGATCACTGGACAACGTGTAAAGGACACAAGACTAAACTCTTCTACGCTCGGTCTTACTGTACGAATCAAATATATAGAAAACAAAGATCAAGTCGCAGAAGAGGCATTGAAGGAAGGTGACACATAAGAACTCTCTGAATTCGTTTGGATCTCATCCGATACATAGGCATCAACAATATCAACGAGGAAATAACAAAAGACGAGGATGTGGTTGGGACATACAATGAGAATTCAATAGACCAGACATGCACATATGGCTAGGAGCTGGAATCCGCGAGGAAAGAGAGGTAGGGGAAGACCTAGAGAGACATGAAAACGAAATGTTGGCAGATAAAGAGAAGAGGTGAGAATGACCAGGTATGAACTAAGTTGAATTGCGCAAGACAGATCTGGCTGGAGAAAATCTAACAGAAGAAATAGATGTGGGAGTTACGATAGACATAAACTGCCAAGGACTATCATGATGGCAAAGTTCTGCACAGTACAGGCTACTGGATTGTGATATGAACTTGCCATTATCGTTTATTGTTGGGACGATATGGACAAGAACATGTATATTACAGTATTATAATTAGCAAGGAAAGATTTCTAACATGCGACCACACAACGATTTCAGTTTGGACGATATTTACAAATGTTCCTTCTATACGAGACTTCTTAGGATTCATCACGTCGTATCGTTTCAATGTACTATTTACTTGAGATTTATGTTTTAGTTTATTTATTATTTCGTGTTCGTTTATGTTTTCTTGATAAAGGCCTACGGTCGAAAGTTGTGTTGTCATTTTTCTTATGTAATCATTTATTGTTTTTTGTTAATGTAATACTGTAATTAACCTGTTCTTATCCACATCACCCGTTTACTCAGTATTACCCATGAGATATTCACCTTCAGATGATACGTGCTAGGAGACAGGTCCGTATGCTAGTATCAATTTATTGTTATCCTTAGTTAAAACTATGTTTTAGTCTATTTAGTATTCTGTGTCTGTATTTGTTTTCTTGACAAAGGCATATGGTCGAAACGTCGAGTGCTGTTTATTTTCATATTTAATCATTTATTTGTCCTAGCTTATGTGAAAATGTAATTTACGTATCTTTAGTCCGTATCGTTCATTTACTAAGTATTATCCAAGCCTCCCAGCGGTTGTTTCCAGATCTCATCCGATCCGGTCTGGCCACCTCAGATATGTAGATTATCGTGCATGGTTTTATTATTTGAAAGAAATTCTCAATACAACAAAATTCCCAACACATTCTTATTAGACCTGCTCCCAATAAATTGATGATATTTAAAACTGATATAACCTCACATTATATTCATCACTCTGTAGACATCACATTCGAAGACCAATGTCTGGACGTGAGGCAACTTAACATTACTGATAAATAAATCATATTCGTTATTGAGTACTTCTGGTTGGAGGGTCGCTAGGGGATTTATTAGATGTCAGTGTAACAGTACATAACACCAAGATTTTAGTACCGAGCCGGTGCAACCTTCCGGCATATTTCATTCTAATCGTCAATATCTGTGGACTGATTGTGACAATGAAGGAAACAAGACGGAAATGACGTTATAGACACTTGTTCTCAATACCTCTTTCTCCTTTGACTATCGGTGTACACAGATTGTCATATAAAGTATAATTTTCCCTAGACCAAACACTAGGGTTCCTAAAGCTATATTCTTTAAACACGATACATATTGAGGTGTGTCTTGGCGATATCTTTATTGAACAAATCAAAATCAATACAGTGTACTTTCATCTCTTCATAATAATTATATTTTGTAATTGTTTTATTGGTTTTTTTTATTTTACCAAATGGGACGGATTAGCGCGAGCTTTCGTTTATCGAATTGAACAAGATGGTTGTGGGTTTAGTCCTACACTCCAAGTACCACAACGCGTGAGGAAAGGAAATGACCTTCCTACCCCCTGAACACTTGGGATTTAGAAACGTGAAGTAACACTCACTACATATCCTAAGATCTGAAAATGCTACGGAACATTTTTTCTTAATTAAAAAAATAATTACAAATATTCGCTGTCGCATGCTTGAAGATGCAATGTTAACATTAATGCAAACAGCGATCATCACCTCTTCTTTATTCGCGAACAACACCCCCATTCCCTAGTTAAAAAAATAAATAAGATATGGCGCCATTCTGGATGTCTTTTCCCTGTACCCTGTCACCATTATCACCTGGTTAGACAGTGGAAGACTGCAGAAACATTTCATATGATCAAGTATCTATTTACACCAGCGTTTCCCAAAGTGGGCGGTACCGCCCCTAAGTGGGCGATGAAGCTTTCCAGGGGGCGATGGTGGGTTCACAAGGATTTGGGGGAGTTTTTTTGTTTTTCTTAAATTTTTTAACTGCTTTTAATTTATTACCATTTTAAAATTTATTTGCTTTTCAATTTTCTATGCCATGTTACAATCCATTTTGCATAATTTTTCATGTATAAACAGAAATATATATAAATTTATGTCAAGGAAATATATATAATTTTATATAAGTATATATATATATATATATATATATATATATATATATATATATATATATATATATATATATATATATATATATATATATATATATATATATATATATATATATATATATATATATATATATATATATATATATATATATATATATATATATATATATATATATATATATATTATAATGAGTGGGCGGAAAAAGTTGGGAATCTCTGATCTACACTATACAATATCCTCAGACTAGACACTGTGATTACTGGAGATAATCTCTAATATTGGCTCACTCATGTCATCATCAGCATCAGGTTAGACAGTCCGAAGACTGGAGATAAATTTCATATGATCATGCATCTACCTACACTATACAATATCGTCAGGCTAAATCACAGGTTCCCAAACTTGTTCGTTCCACCGCCCAATTTGCAAGCCTTAAATTTTGTAACCCCACCCTTTAAATATAACAGTTTTCCGCGTTCAAGCCTTTTGATATTTTCCATGTAAATAGCAACTAATGACACATTACTGTGTATGCCGTTAAAGTATTGAACAAATAGTGGTCAATATGTGCTTCATCTTGAATACAGCTGAGCTGTTCAATCGCAAAAACATGAATATCATTTTTTTTTAAATATATGTTATTAATTTCTTCTATAAGGAGCCACCTAGATCGTCTGAACGCCCTCCCAAATGCTTCTGAGACCACTATCGCTCTCCCCCTCCCAGAAAACTTCAGTGCCCACTGGGGGATTGGGGGCACCACCCACTTTGGCAATCTATGGGCTAGACACTGCAAATACTTGAGATAATCATCTAATATTGGATAAACCCCTGTGCACTATCATTATCATCACCAGGTAAGACAGTGAGAAGAATGGAGAGAAACTCATAAGACAAAGTCTCTCCACTATACCATATCATCAGGTCAACAACTGCTGGAAAAAAAGTTGTCTGATCATGTCTACCCAATGTGCCCTGTCTTCTGAGGCTCTACTTAGGTCAGCACAAGTCTGAACTGCGATATCTCCGCGTGAAACCGGACAATAATGATTGTCCACAGGCTTTCATTTTCTCATCTTCCTGAATGTTGCTATCATGTATTTATAGAAGCAGATCAATTTTGTCTCACACTGTGACCAAGTCATGATGACAGTTTATAATGTCGAATCTGTTTCTGGTCTATATGTCATGGTGTCTATATCACTTTCATGTGGGGTTTTTTATCGTTCTTATCAACAAAGTTAACCACTCTTTGTGATCTGTGTGGTTTGCTCCGAGAATGTCGAGCCCCGATTAGAGCCCTACTATATGCCCTATTAGATGGGTACTATGGACTGTCCGGTAGCAAACAAGTTGTCATATTCCATCTCCCTACAGGTCATAACAGACTCTGCTCCCACCTTTACAATAAATTTAATATTGGTACAACTAGCCTGTGCCACTGCGAGAAGGCGGACATGACGGCAAAGCACCTACTGCAAGACTGTCCACTGCTAGCAGGCCTGAGAAACGAAACCTGGCCGGAAAATACAGAGTTAAATGAGAAGCTGCACGGAGGGATGGAGTGCCTAAAAACAACAGCAGAATTTATGGAGAAACCAGGTACATCAGTCTAAGCGGTGATCACAAGAGAGAGAGAGAGAGAGAGAGAGAGAGAGAGAAAGAGAAAGAACACTACTACATGTAGGACAGGCACATCAGAATTTATACCACTCTTCATATCATAGTTGACACAAACTATTCACAAGTGGTGCCCATACCTGTCCGTTTGTTCACCTTCTACACATGGTAACCCATGTCAGTCTACACTCTTTTATTTTATTTTTATTGTACTTCTGCAGGTTGACCTTTACCTGCCTCTTTCTTCAGTCGACCTGTACCTAAACTTGGCAATTTTCAGTTGACATGCACCTAAACTTGACAATTTGGTGCGTAAATGAATAGTAATTTTCAGTTGACATGCACCTAAATTTGACAATTTGGTGCGTAAATGAATGGCAATTTTCAGTTGACATGCACCTAAAATTGACAATTTGGTGTTTAAAATAATATATATTTTCAGATGACCTGCACCTAAACTTGACAATTTGGTGTGTAAAATAATAGATATTTTCAGCTGACCTGCATCTAAACTTGACAATTTGGTGTGTAAAATAATATATATTTTCAGCTGACCTGTACCTAGACTTGATGATTTGGTGTGTAAAAGATTCACAATTGTTGGAAGCACTTAAGCTTATAAACAGCTTTCTTTTCAAGAATGAAGTTTGCTGTGTTGTAAACATAAACAACATATACTGATTTGGAGAATAAATTAAGACTATCAATGTCTCACATATTACCTGAAACCAAACACTGCGCTGAAGAGACGCAAACACAATCTTCACATTCGTACCAACTATGCAGGTAAATATTTAAATTTAAGTTGTTTTTTCTATTTAAATATGATCATAAGAGATCAAATGCCATCTCCTCAGCATGACTCAGTTTACTGGGGCCGGAAGATCCGGAATGGGAGGTAAGCGGTATGAATAGATGTCATATATAGGTGGTTAAACCTACAGTGACTCACATGGATCTACTGTCTTGAACATGAAGGTGTTCTTGGCAACGAGCGAGCGGTCAGGCTTGCATCAAAATCATCAATTGTTATGGAGTTTAGGATAGATAAGGGGGATGTTCTTTGGCCTCTTGGTGACCTACTGTAGGATGAGGACACTAAAATTGACGTTGAATCAATTCAGCGATTGAATTCTTAGTGGACCAGGGCAAAAGCCATGTTTTTTAAAAGCCATTTATTTTTAGAATTAAAAACACCCTTTAGCATGGCTCCTGATTAAAAGGTATCCAACCCAAAGCCACATAGTGTGGCATTTGGTCCACAATGAGTTAAGGAGTTTGAAATTACACGTTGTACAAGTAGAGCAGGATGATTGAGGGGCAAAAGAGGAGTGTGTTTAACCAGTGAGTCACAGGAACCATCAGTATGCATACCCTTCGACATCTGTTGGGAGAGACTGAGCACCTATGTGTCTATCAGGAGTGCTATGACGTTAGTTCAGTAACTAATAACCAATCCTTGACTTGATAATGTGCTAATAATATATGTAACTAAATTTTGAGAACAGCAAACAATCATGTTATGAAGAAATGTGTTCATTTTGTTTGGCGCAATCCATGATCAGCTGCATCATAATTTTGCATCCGGTCCTGGACCACAAAATGGTTGCCCATACCAGGTCTACATGCCTAGCCCATTACAACATGAAGATAAGCAATTAGCAAATAAAATAGAAACTAGGGTATATATATATATATATATATATAAATAAACACATTCTCCACTGAATTGAAAAACATAACCTGGGAGAATTAATTTTTGCTCACATTTTTCAGTTAAAAAATATGGAAATTTAATCTATTTAACAAATGTTACTCCCGATCGGACCACAATATAGAAATAAAAACTGGAAATTGGAACAGAATGCTTTGATGTATATTGCGAATGAATTTTACGTGCAAGAATGCTTGTCACAGTGTGCAGCAGTTGGGTTATTTTAATAGACAATCTTAGCATAACCTGTGGCAGTTAGTATGAAATGAGTTCAGTTTAAAGCATGTCCAAAATAGTTCACTTTGCTCAATCTTATTTTTCTCTTCAACCAATTTTCTTCAATTCTCTTTTCTTGCAGAGATCTGTTTGTTATTTTTCTGTCCATTGAATTTTTGAACTCTACTATAATATTTCTATTCGAAAGAACTTATGTGGTTTCTAGATGACACCCAAAGTGCTCAAATCTTGTACCTATATGCTGCCAGTAGGAATATGTATGCTCTTAGTACAATGATTTTTGATGGCCTATCTGTTGCACTCCAAACTTCACAGTGATTGAAGTGTATAAATTCTAAAGGCAAAGTATTGACTACATTGCACTGGGTTTCCCTATATGGCTCTGTCACAGCTTTGCAGAAATAGAACGCCATCTGCTGAGACTGTTGCACAAAGCACAAACTCCGTAGCTGCAGCAAAAATCCTAGGTTCTCATGAAAAAATTGCATATGACTCAGTCTTGATTTTTCTTCTTTTGCTCCATATCCACCACTTGTTAACCACTCTGTGATTTGTATGTGATCCGAGCTTAGACCAATTGTACATTGTGCCATTATCGCCTACAAGTAGGCCAACACATCCATTTCAGCTACTATTTTTTTTACTAGGGTAGTTTCTCTAGGTCCCTACCTCAGTCGCCTCTTACGACATATCTTGTAGGTTGCAGCGTTACTATACTTTGTTCCCTTTGAGGGCCAAGGGAAGTCCTTATTCAAACCCACAGACTTCAGAATGACAGGCAAACATCTTAACTACTTTGCAATAGAGACTCCCATGATTCTTAAGTATTTATAGGAAAGTGTTTGATCATCTTTTAATACATTTATATTGCTTGTATAAGTGAAGGAAGATATTCAAAACTGATCCCTTTCTTTAATTGATCTCCATTGATAAATAAATACCATGTCATATTTATTTTATTTGTGATCATTACTTTTTGTTATGCTAAACTATCAAATCAGGGCCGTGCTGTATTATGATACAGAGAGGTGGCAGCACCAGGCGGCATCGTTAGAGGGAGCTGCATAAGAAGCTAAATCAAAATACAATTTGAACCATTCAATAATTAAAAACATTTACGCAATGCTTTTTCTATATTGGTCTATGCTATTTCAATATTGATGGTTATGATTTATGATTTATTGCACGCCTCTGCCTAAGCACTTTCGGTAACCTTTGATTTCAGTTTCTGGTGCATCGTTGGTGAGCGCTCACCGAAAGACTTTTGTTCTGACAGCACGAGGCTATTAATTTTGTTTGTAATATACTGTGCGGCCGCTCCTAAAAGCTGAGGCGGAAATTATCCTAAAAGACAATTGCACATGTGACATGTTGATAATTCTGTTTTGAGCTTACGATTATTGACAATATTTAATTTAGTAAATCAGATATATAATATATATGTATCAGTATATTTTTGCATTTATACTAATTCAGTTTTTGTGTTTAAAAAGTAGATCAGGTAAGAGAATTATTATTTTTTACAGCAATTATAGTTACGTATTATCATTGAAAATTATTATGTTATGACAATAGAGACTCCAATTTGAAAGTAGCATTTGCGTGGACTGTGTATATCTCAGGTGCAGAACGTGTGCATGTTTGTGATAGATAGATGTTTATTTCAGATGAAAATTGCTGCTGATGAGATTGCAGAGAATCTTGAATGCAGTACAGAATTTCCTGCCGAAACAGACGTAAGAGTCAGAAGAAAAAAGCGTCAATTTGACTATGAAAAAGCTGTCGATGAACCCTTAACAGAGAAGAATAAATTTTAAATAAACATTTTAAAATATATTCTGGACATTAGTCTTAATACTCTGAATGAATGGTTCACGCTTCTGAAACCATAGCAAAATGTTAAGCTTTTATATGGCATTTTAAAACTCAAGGATATAGATGACTAAATGCTAGAAAATTATTATACCAGTCTCCAGTCAATACTTTTAGTCGAAAATGAATCAGATATAAATGCAAATGATCTTCAAGAAGAATTACGTGATGTATCCCGAACACTACAATATTCTATGAAACCTTTGGATGTTTTAAATTATTTGAGCTAAAATAAATTAATTACTTTGTCTCTGAATACTGTTGTATCTCTGAGAATTTTATTAACACTCTGTGTCTCTGTAGCTAGTGGGGAAAGAAGTTTTTCCAAATTAAAATTAATAAAACACTACTTAAGTTCAATCAGCCAAACAAAACTTACTATGTGTGGTGTAAACAAAACTTACAAATCTGCCATTAATTCCTATTAAATCTACATTGGCTGCCACTCTAGACTAAACATCCCTAATTAATAAATGTGCTCAAGTTAGAGTTAGAAAGGTAAAACTGTTGTAGATTGTTGCAGTTGATATCATTATTTTAAAGTAGTTTATATTTTCAAAATAAAAATAGAATTTGTACACTTTGTCGAGAGCTGCTGTAGCGTAGTTGTTAGTGAACTCGCTCGCAAGGCTGGTGGTCTGGGTTCAGCTCCCTAATGCCGGGAATTTTCCCACCACGACGGCTTCAGGTCGACCCAGCCTCAACTGGGTACCAGACATGCTCTGGGAAAGTAAAGGCGGCGGTGTGATGCTGACCACATCACCCATTGTGTGCCGAGTCAATGAAAAATACAGGCCTAACACTGTATTGACCTATATACCACGAGGTATGAAAGGGTTCTTACTTTTTTTTTTTTACACTTTGTGCAGTTTAAAAAAAATCACAATCGACGTTATTTAAAAAAAAATCATTTAAGGCAGCATTTTGAAGACTTGCATCATACTGAGAAAATATACCGCACGGCCCTGTGTCAAATTAATAACTAATTTCCTTGAAATATTGCTGCAGCAATTTGTACTATATTGTAATGCAAAACAATTGCAAAATTACAGAATTGATTGTTAGAAGCACATGTGAATGGCGGACCTCAGAAATGACAGGGGTGGTGAAAAACACTATGAAGCGCACTCAACAGCCCGTTCTAGAAGTCACTTATCCTGATGCTGTGAGGCAAAATGAGATTGAAGAAAACAAAACTGCTAGAAGCACACATAACAACACTGCATGACTGAAGGCAAAGAATCTTACCTTAGGTTCTGGTACTCGTGCAAGTTCAGCCAAATTATGACAGAGACGGACATGCTTCAGTTGGAATGGGTTGTTTCTGTTGTCCTCAAAAGATCTCATCACCTTGTCACTCATCCATTCTACCTGTTAAAGTGATAAGACTGTCTGATTCCAAATTCCTATATTTTTAAAGACTCAAAAATTAAATTTTTACAGTAAAATTTATAATACTTCTATATAAATATAGACAAAATAAAACGGGACGACTTCAAGAGAAGTTATGAAAGAAATCAGAGAAATGTCTCGCCCGAGTGGTTACCGGGCCCAAATTTGAGGTGTAAAGAATAGGACCACTGCTACCGCAGTGCGTAGGGGCGACTAAGGAGGTTTGGCTGAAATCGGATGCATGTGTTCTAAACGTGTAGAACTCTATGCGTTTAGGGGCCTACCAAACCAATGTGCAACGTATACACGTTCTTGGCAAAGATCAAACATATCACAGTGATTAAAATTGGTTGTAAAGAACAAACGCAAAGAAGAAGAAGGAGAGAAATGTCTGGTCAACCACTAGTCACATTTGTTATAAGAAGAGAAAGATGGAGATATGTTGGGGATACCTTGAGAAAAAAGGATCACAGAATACCAAAGCAGGCAATGAAGTGGAAGGCAAAGGATTCAAGGAGTGGATGCCTAGGGCATCCTGAAACAAATTTTGCTGAGAGAGGCAAACAAATATCAGACTCAATTCCATGGAAGAGATTGAGTGAGTGAGTGCAGAGCAGTATGGAGAAATTACTTGCAGGCCTTATGTAATGTTTAACGGTGCGAGAGAAATATATATATTCTATATATAAAACATTTGCTATCTTGACTAGAGCCATTCATATGATGCTTTGACTAGGATTACATTTGCTATCTTGACTAGAGTCATTCATATGATACTTTGTCTAGGATAACATTTGCTATCTTGATTAGAGCCATTCATATGATGCTTTGACTAGGATAACATTTGCTGTCTTGACTAGAGCCATTCATATTATGCTTTGACTAGGATAACATTTGCTATCTTGACTAGAGCCATTCATATGATACTTTGACTAGGATAACATTTGCTATCTTGACTAGAGCCATTCATATGATACTTTGTCTAGGATAACATTTGCTATCTTCACTAGAGCCATTTATATAATGCTTTGACTAGGATAACATTTGCTATCTTGACTACTCCTTTTTCTATATTTCTATTTCCTTCTATTTTATTGATGTGCTATCCTCTAGTATATTATATTCTTCTTCTTCTGCATTCTCACTAGATTGGGATTTTGGATTCTCTAATAAAGGCAGCCGTCTGCCTCAGATTATCAGCCACGCCATACAGTTTGTCTTGGACGCTAGTGTAAGTGGGCCACCTCTTTCTTCTCAAGTCTGCATACTGGGGGCAGTTCTGAAGGATATCATTCCTATGATTTCTGCTCCCCGTTTGTGCCGACCTCTTCCCGCAGTAAGTTTTGGACACCCTCGTGATGGTAGGTCTGAAATTTTTACTGCGCGGGTAAATCTCCGAGGCAGATTGGCGACCGTAGAATCCGTTATCCCATTCCTCATTGTGAGGGATCATTGCACCATGTTATGTGCTTTACAGCCTGATGCATCCATTTTCTGCAAACATGTGTTTCGGGTTAGCATTCCCTAGCGAACATGTGCATCCGATTTCAGACAAACCTCCTTAGTCGCCTCTTATGACATGCGTGGCAGGTAACAGTGGTTCTATTCTTTACATCCCAAATTTGGGTCCCGGTAACCACTCTGGCAATTTATATAAAACCTCAAACTACATTTAAGTTGAAACAATAAATTAACAGTAACAGAAAATTAATAGCATTATAAAGTGTAGTATTACCTGTGATTTCGCAAACTCAACCACATTAAAGCTGACATTGTTAAGAAGGGCCAATGAGTATGCAGTGAGGCCAGATTCAGCACTTCTCCACATTTGGTCCTATATAAGCAACAGCAAAAAATATATTTGCTGTTAAAAAGGTAATGAGCTTATTAGTTGAAGTTAATTAAATTCACAAAGATAACATGACTTAATAGTGAAATTTCTGAGGACATAAATTTTTCCTGCTGTGACGAATTGATGTGAACCATGGACCACCATAACACAAGTAGTAAATTTTGAACAATATCAAATGTTTGGAAATCCTTTAATTCCCAGCGCTTTTCCTGGTACCCAATTGAGGCTGGGTCGACCTGAGAGCCTGCAGGTGCTTCCAGCTTATTCTGGCTTTAGGAGGGCTGAGAGTTTTGCTTTGTAGTTGAAACATATTCATCCAGTGGTGGCCGCCAGATACACAGTAGTATCATCTGGGTGTGTGATGTAAACTCTGCACTCAATTCAATCTTGCGCTTTTCTCTCTACCTCAAACCTAGTATTATATATGGCTATGAGCTCTGCTTCAGAAAGTTTGCCTCCATGTGCCCCAAAGTCTCCCTCTGTCCCTGTGGTGTCCACTGCATTGCATGCATTAGCAATCTTTTTTTTCTTATTCTAAGGATATGTCCATCACATCATCTCTTTTGTATCTCTTGATGAGGCTACTAATCTAATGTCAAATATACTGATAATGGAACTAGAATGGGACACTAAGGTTCAGAGCACACCTCCATAGAATAAGTCTCAAGGACTTGGCTGCCTGCACTTGTGGAGCACCAAAGCCGTCCCCTGAGCACATCTTGCAAGACCGTCCCACCCTAAGCAGCGTGAAAATGGAAATCTGGCCAAACAGGAACAACCCTTCAAAACAAACGATGGGGGACCGGTGAAGACCTCATTTGATCATAGAAGAAGCTATAGAAACAATGACAATAATATGAGAAAAATATTTGGACACACATTTCTTGTTTCTTGTAGTGTTGGTCCTGTGTTCCTGATAGAGCATTAAAAACAAAACAGAATAATGATGGATAAACTAATCAGCAACAATGACATTTGTAATAATAATGAAATACATATGTAGTAGTTTTGGCACTTTATGTGTTCCTACTGTACTTTGTCTGTTATGTCCATGATCTGCTGCTATTACTAGTTACTACCGTTCATTACAAGCTTGTACTTCTGTCATCATATCATACAAAGTTGGTATAATTACTGACATTTTATGGTAGAAGAACAAATGCAGTTTTAAGATGGAATGATTGAGATGATAGAAGTCAAAAGCAGGGTCAACTTCTTCCAAACGCTCCATATCGATCACTTGTTAACCACTCTTTGTGATTTGTATGTGATCCAAGCACAAGAGCGATTGTACGCTGCACCAGTTATGCGCTTACAAGTAGGCCAGCACATCCGTTTTCTATAACATTCTTTATTTACTAGTGTAGCTTCTCTAGGCCACTAACTCAGTCGCCTCTTACAACATGCCTTGTAGGTCACAGTGTTACTATTCTTTGCTCGTCTTGAGGGCCCTGGCAACACACAGGCGCAGGGTCAACTAAACAGAGATGATCAAGACACAACTCCCCTTTCAAGTCATTGCCCTAGTAACAGGCTACATTACTGCTGTCTGACCAAGCAAGCAGTGATCAAAGTGGAAAAAACAAACCAGGTCTCCAAAAAATGAATGTATCCTACAGTACCGAAATGTGGTTACTTTTCAGTCTGACCACTATCACCAGATTTTGTAATGCTGGTTCCACAATCATAAAGCAGTAAGATTAAAAGGATGGTCTCAAATGAACTTAAGAGATGACAGAACAGGACCAAGCATAATTTTGTATAAACAAAATAAGTAAATGTACCATCAACTGTGCAAGTTCCAACATTCTGCCAGCTGTATCCACTGCCACTAACACATTGCCATCGTTTCGCATGGTCTGCAAGATAGTAGCTAGATAAAAATAAAAATATATATATGTACTGTTAACATTACATACAAACAAAAATGTGTGTTGGCTTAGATGTTCCGTAACATATAGTAAAAACTTACGATGCCGAGTTTCTTGTGATAATGACTATGTGTTAGGTATGTCCTGGGTATAAGGGTGTTCACGGCAAGGAGAGAGTGGACAGGCTTGCGATTTGAGGATGGATAAGAGGGATGTTCTTCTGTCTCTTGGCAATCTTTTGTAGGATAAAGACATTAAGACACTAAAATTTATGCTGAATCTATCAAGTGATTCAAGGAGTTTGGAATTACATGTTGTACAAGTACAACAAGTGGTGAGTGTCTGTGAGCTTCATCACAACCCAAGCATACTTGGTTCAAACTCTGCGGCGGGCAAGATTGGAAGCAAATTAGTTTGGCTGGATTTTTACAACCGGCAAAAATAGACCGCACCGTTCAGAAAGAAATGGCAAACTACTGAACGTATAAGTGGTGCCTACAAAATTGACAACTCGTTGAATGTAGTTGATGGTGACATTCTGTAAAGGATATGCCACGATTTTCATATGATTACATGAGCTTGGATCGAAGATTGGAGTGGTCAGAATAGAACAGCACAACAGGTATATGAGTAAGCTCATCAATCAACATCGAACTGCTACAGGTAGCTGCTGTTGGAGATATTACAAAGGAGATAGGAGCAACTATGAACATGTCCGGAGTGCAATGAATATCTTCCAAACTGAAACTGATGTCTATATGACAGGATTGTCTGTAAGCAACACCGAAGAACTCTTACTTGACTTTCATTAACAAGAATTTGCAGCATTACAACTTTACATTCATAAAAATAATTAAATGTAACATACTCATTAGTTGTTCATCTCTCTGTCTCCGACTAGGTTGGTTGTAAAGAGAATTGAACGCATCAGTAATCAAGACAGATGGTCGTGATATAGCATCCAGCTGACATCCATTCAAATGTCTAATTTAGGGATAGGAAGTAGGAAACAACATTTGTTTTAAAAAATTAACATTCAATAAAGCTAGGAAAAACAACATTTTGTATAATGATAATTCCTCTTCTACCGTTATACGTTACATAGGGCTTGCAAGCAATTTCTCCATACTGCTCTATCAGGGGCAACTCGCTCAATCTCCTCCATGGAACTGAGACCTATATTTCTTGCTTCTCTCAGCAAAGTTCGTTTCAGGGTCTCCTTAGCTCATCCTTCTCTTTTTTTTTGATTGTCTTGAACCCTTAGCATCCCACTTCAAGCCTGCTTTGATATTCTTTGATCATTTCTTCTCAAGATGTGTCCAACATATCTCTATCTTCTCCTTCTTATAACTGTTGTTTATTCACCATCTTCAAAATTACATCTGGGACCCATGCCGGTGCTACGGAGTCGTGCACTGCAGCTGAGATCTTCCTGTGTAAGAAAGAGGTTGGAGTACACATGGTTACTCACTGAAGTGCAATGATGATGGTCCTATCAATCAATTAATCAATCATAACAGTGGTTTCTGATTTCATTACTTCTCCTGAATGCGTTCTATTTTATGTTCATTATTAAAATTTAATATACAAAAGTAAAATGAAAAGTAAATTTTCTTTATCTATATAAACTTAGGAGAACCGGTATAACTTTTATGAGTCTTCACAGAAAGCGAATATTTGTTTTAAAATCATCGCAATAGAATCAACGACAAATACAAACTCAAAAAACAAAACAACTACCAATATAGTGGTTACAAAGAAAAAATTGATGGATATTACACACCTTCATCCTAACTTTACAACCAGACAAGCATCGTGTGGGAACAAACAAGGAAATAAAGAAGGGAGTGGTTGGTTCAAAATGATTTTTATGAAATATTAGTAAAAATATTAATGCTTCATGGACAGAACTCAAGATGAAACAGAATATAAATTTGTGGAGAGTGACAGCTGCTACATGATGTTCTTCTTCTTCTTTGCGTTAGCTCTTTACGACCAATTTTAATCACTCTTTGTGATATGTTTCATCTTTGCCAAGAACGTGTATACGTTGCACATTGGTTTGGTAGAACCCTAAACGCATAGACATCTACATGTTTAGGACACGTGCATCCAATTTCTACCAAACCTCCTTAGTCGCCTCTTACGACATGCGTGGCAGGTAACAGTGATTCTATTCTTTATACCCCAAATTTGGGCCCCGGTAACCACTTGGGCAGACTAAGGGTACACGATTGATAATGTGGTTAACATCATGCAGGCTGCCTTGACTTCCCAGTATTTCTCTGGTACCCAGTTGAAGATGGGTTGACCTGAGAGTCGATGCGGGCGATAAAAAACCTGACACCAAATGGGGCTATTGAACCTGGGACCATGTATCTATGAATCAAGTGCACTAACCACTTTGTTGTCACGGCTCTCATTTTCCAGTTAAAGAAGCAAGTAAGGAGCAAATCTAAGACAACATGAATCTAAATCATTATAACCAAAATAATAACGAAGTTTCAGGTTAGACTTGAACAATTATTTCTTCTTCCTCTTCACCTTTCAACTCCCAACAAAGCACAGGTCTTCAACAAATTTCTTCCAGCTCTTCCTCTCACTTGCCATCCTTTTTCATGCTTTACCTATCCTTTTAATATCAGCCTCCAGCTCTCTTCTCCAGGTCTGTCCAGGCCTTCCCTTGCTGGTTCCAAAACAGTGCCTGTCTTGCAATGCTTCCGATCGATCTTCTCAATGTATGTCCTATCCATCGCCAGCGTCTCTTCCTGAGCTCTTTCTCTACTGGTATCTGCCTAGTTCTTTCTCTGAGTTCCTCGTTTGTAACCTTATCATACCATCTCATCCCTCTATTCTATGTAAACATCCATTTACAAAGGTCTGCAGTTTTCTGATTGTTTCTTTTGTTGTCTTCTATGTTTCCGAGCCATAGAACAGCACTGACTTCATATTTGATTGAAAGATTCTCAGCTTTGTGTTTGTTTTGATCTCCTTTGACTTCCATATCTTACTCAATCATTATATCAACATGAAACTAAATCATTATAACTAAAAATAATAACAAAGTTTCACATTGAACTGGAAAAATTATCTGCTGACCACTAAATTTATGGTCTTTTGTCCCCTACTGGCCCCCATGAAAGAAAAGTGATGAACAATGAGGTTACGAAAAACTGTACCTTTCTTTTTTATGATTGTAGTCTAAGGCATATACAATCTCCTCCTCTCCATCTTTCACAATTTTCCATATTGTGCCACCAATCATATGCCCTGCAGGTAGAGGAGTGATCTGTAGGCCATGTCCCTTGCCTGAAACAGTTAAAGGAAACATAAATTAAGCACATGATCTGAACCCCATAGGTAAATACGCTGTGTAATGCTGACATCCTGTACAATTTCTAATACATGCGCTTTATTGATTATGAATGTCCGGGATTTTCCTCTGATTGGTTAAAATGCGAGAATGTCCTGTCTCTGATTGGTTATGAATGTCATATCTCTGATTGGTTAGGAATGTCATATCTCTGATTGGCTATTAATGTCCTGCCTCTGATTGGTTATGAATGTCTTCCCTTTCTTCTTCTTCACCCCTAGGAAGGCACAGGTCCGCAACCAAGAACTTCCAAGCCTGCCTATCCAAGACCATCTTTTCCAGATCACCCTACACTCTCCCCATTTTCTTGCATTTGTTTCCAGCCATTCCTGGGTCTTCCCTTACCTCTGTTGCCGTGAGGGTTCCATCAGAGAGCTTGTCTCGTGATACTATTAAGGGGTTTCCTCAGTGTGTCTTATCCATCGTCCCTTTCTGCTCCTTATCTCTTGTTCCACCTGTCGTTGTCCCGCTCTATCCCAGTTCCCTGTTCGTGGTCCTGCCATACCATCGCAGATGGAAGTATCTCTGTGCAGGCATCTATTGATGAATGTCTGCACTTTTTGTGTTCCCTCTGGTTGTTCTCCATGCCTCGCTCCATATGAAGGACATCCTGCATTTTGAGTTAAATATCATTATCTTAGTGTCCTGCCTCTGATTGGTTATGAATGTCCTGCCTCTGATTGGTTATGAATGTCCTGCCTCTGATTGGTTATGAATGTTGCCTCTGATTGGTTATGAATGTCTGCTCTGATTGGTTATGAATGTCCTGCCTCTGATTGGTTATGAATGTTATATCTCTGATTGGTTATGAATGTCATGTCTCTGATTAGTTATGAAAGTCCTGTCCTGCATAATAAAAATTGCATTAAATCTTACCAATATTACTCATGGATTACATACCTTTTAGTGTAACACTTTGTGAGTATTCAAGCTGTATAATCTTATCAAATGCAGCATCAACCTCATCAAGGGTGAACTTCTCAAAGTCCTGGCTGTTGTGGCGAGACTAAAAACAACCAAATATAAAATGTTATAAATGAATAAATTGATAACTAAAGCAATATTTTTATTTCAATGTATATTTTATTTGGTTATTGAGCCCACGCCACAGTAAGGCTTTTCCTCCATTTGTAGATTTGTCTCAGTTAGGAAAGGTTTACTATGACATGACACAAGCAAAGAAATAAAAGTAAGACTCACGAGAACATGCAATAATAATAATAATAGCCACCCATCGCAAGCGATGATGACAACAGTCTCATATGTGTGCTGCTGCACCTCTCTGGTGTGTGCGGAGATGACTGTAGAGTCCAATCCTAGAACACAATCCCCTACCACAGATAGGGCATACATGATCACAGTTAAGCATGTGGTGTTCTGTCTTTTACGTAGCTCGTTTTCTTTGTGCCTTAACGGCACGATGATTCTCAGCTATGCTGGCTCCTCTTTTGTTGTTACAGCGCCACATTTGGCAATCTTCGCAAGGATTCCTAGCATGAGGTGTCTGTATCGAAGCATTTCAGAGACACTTTAAGAGTGTCTTTGAAGGGGTTTTTCCCACCAGCAGAACATCTGCCCCCTTCAATTTCGCCATACATCAACTGTTTGGGGATGCGTTTATCAGGCATCCGCGCTACGAGACCGGCCCATCTTATATGTATATTCCCTGTGGCAACATATGGATGTGAATCATGGACCATAATACAAACATTAAAGAACAAAATTAAAGCTTTCAAAACAAGGTGTTACAGAAAAGTTCTTAGAACAGCCTAAACAAAGAAGAGGGAAAAAAAAAAAATACAAGACCTGCATATCTAGGAGAATTGGCTCATTAATAACATTATGTCCTGGAAGATTAAATATTTTTGTCACATTACACATCACAGTGGTTTGCAGAGAACGATAATGGAAGGTAATGTTGCACTATTATGTTAGGCATGTGGCACAGTTCATCTGATCTTAAAATGTAATTTTGTTCGGTTGATCTTCCTTATCCTTTGACAGTCTGTATGCAAGGTGCAGTTTTTATATCATAATTTTTTGCTTCTAACAATGCTGTCTTTCTAGACTAACGAGTCTTCCCTACCTGCACTTGTTTAAAGTTTTTTTCCTTGGTCGATTGTCAGTCCAGTCTCTCCACCTGCTCTGATTTTTGACAGCTCTGACCTTAGTTTACCAGGTTTAGTTCCCTGAACATGTTCACATGCAGGTGGGATTATTCTTCTTCCGCTACATATCAACCACTTGTTAACCACTATGTGTGATTTGTATGTTATCTGAGCCTATGAGCGATTACATGTTGTGTCAGTTATGTGCCTACAAGTAGGCCAGCACATCTGATTTCTGAGAAGCATTTTATTTACTAGGGTAATTCGGTAAGTCCTACATCGGTCTTCTCATACGACATGCCTTATAGGTTGCAGTGGTACTATTCTTTGCTTCCTTTGCAGGCCCAGGCACCACACGGGTGCAGGTGGAATTCAATATTTCCACACCTAACAAAATTGCGTTCTCATCTGAAAGGTTTAGTTTTTGTTTCCTGTGCCATGTTCTGTTGTCACTGCGATGTCTAACGAGTTATGTAAAACTAATGTTGCTTTCTTTTTTTGTTCTCTGCTTTTTACTGTTAGGCGTCGCAGGTTTAACTGATGATCGGTTTCTGATACAGTGCACGCTTGGTCGCTTGATATGCTGTGGTATTGTGGAGTTTTAAGGTGTCTGTAACTCAAGTCATTTTTTTCTTGGTCTGTCCCTTTCTCTTGATGATTCCATTTTCAGATGGTACGCTCTTGCAACTGGTGTATTTGGGTTCCTTCTTGCCAGGTGGTCAAACCATTTGAGTATCTGTTTTTCAATGAATCTAACAACATGTGTTGTTCTTCTAATTTCTTCATTTCCTATATGATCTCTTCTTGTTTTATTTACCCTTTCCCAAGCATCTCATTTCACAGGTGGTAATTTTTCCTTCTTGTTCATTTTTCAGAGCCCATGTTTAGCACTGGTAGCATAGTGTTGGTATGAAGATAGCATTTATAATCTGTCTTTTAGTCTCTACTGCAATTGCTGGGTGTTTCAAGATTGGAGTAAGTTGGTATGTAATTTTGTTGGCTTGCTGGATTCTAGTTTCGATCTTTCTGTCCAGTCTACTATCGGATGTAAAGATACTTTCGAGGTCTAATGTCTCTAAACAACTAATGTTTAAGAGACTAAAATAATTACAAATTCATAAGCAAAGAAAATAAATATTGGCACATATTAACAATTACTTGAAACCTACCTGAAACAGATCATACATAAACATTTGACCCATTTTGTAGACTGGGATTGTAGCATAGATTGGACAACTTAGATGACCTTTCCCAACAAGATATGGAAGAGCACCGAGATGAAGATGATCAGGGTATGTCAAAAGTACTGCATCTACTTGATGAGTCACCCTGCATATAAATACAAAGTTTGACTACAAATAATGAGTTATTTCAACTTCTATTTCTTCTTTTTAAACACTCCATATCAAAGATGCATTAAAGCAAATATCAAATCTTAGAAAAATGAAATCAATTTTAAAATGCAAACATGTCACCATAAACGTATATATGTATATCTATAGCTGTTCACATATTTTGGTAGCAGTTTTTGCCTGCACGTAAAATACCAAAGCGAAATTGTGCTACATATTGTCAGTCATATAAGCATTTAAAAGTCTAAATAAAATATGAACTTATATAGTTGGAAATCTAAATTATGAATTTCAATCCTAATGTTGTCTCAATCCTAACATATTCCAACGAGATTTGAAAATAACTAAACATATAGAAAGTAAGTTAAACGCAAAAAATAATGAACATAAAATGGGCCAAATTCAGGTTAGGTGGTGAAGTTTGAGAAATATCTGGTCAACTACTAGTAGCAACTGTTAAAAGAAATAGAAGCTGTTGGGAATACTCAAAGAATAATTTATCAAATAATCACAAAGCAGGCATTGAAGTGGGAGGCAAATGGTTCAAGAAAGTAAGAACACTCTAGGAAAAGACTGAAACAAACTTTACTGAGAAAAATGAGATATATTGAACTCAATTCCATAGAAGAGAATGAATCATTTATCCAGGACAGAGTGGTATGCAGAAATTGCTTGCAGTCCTTATAAGAGATTGAATGAATTACCCAGAATAGAGTGGTATTGAGAAATATTTTGCTTGTCCTATATAAAGTATAACAGTACAAGAGGAATACAATATATATTTTAAATATCTACATTTAACTTGTGATTACCTGCGCAAATCTTTCACAAAATCCATACTAAAGTCCTCATCCCAGCCACAATCTAAAAGGAATCGAAACTCATCAACCTGAAGCAGGTAACATGGTGGTGACTCATCTCGGGCACCTGATAGTGCATGCAGCTTGATAATAGAGGTCATTACTCTGCTTGCTCTAAAGACCAGGCAATTCACACATGAAAAGGGAATGAAAAATATTAAAATGAATAGGAACATAGACCAGAGGTTGAAATATATAGTTCAATATTTCCTAGAATGATACTCTTGTCCATATGAAAAATAGGGCTCTCTGTGGTGTTAGGTGCTCGCCTCTCATACCAAAGGTAGTCAGTTCGCTCCCTCATGGAGCCATCTGGATATATTATTCCAGAGATTCTTTAGTATTGCAACACCTTTCTCATGTTTCCATAAGTGTTCTCATTTTATTTCATTTACTTTTGTGTTCCATATTTTTAATGGTAAGGCTTCTTTATCATTATTTATGTATTTCTTTTCATATTTTTGAGCTGTAAAGGTTCTTGTATCCTTTATTTAACAAGGTCTTTTTGTTTAACGGATAATGTAGTGTGTTGTCATACTTATACTTTGCAAAACTACTCACTGTTCTTTATGTTTTGATATTTCACCTCTGATGCTTTACTGCAGTTCTCTTTATTATTTATAACTATGTACACAAATTAATGTTCAATTTTACTATGAAACATTTGCTCCCAGCAACATTCAGTATTCAGAAAACAATGAAAATTTTATTTTAAACTGCAGTATGAGATCCAAGCATAAACCCATAACAGATCGCATTTCCTTACTAGTGCATATAAACAAAGTGGCAATTCAACCATTTCTCACGTTCATACTAGTCATACCTTGAAACAGGCGGTTCACCGAAGATTGAATACTTGCACTAGCACAATATGATAACTAAAATGACAGTCTCAGGGCCTCATTTTGTGTGCCTAGAAATGAAACAAATGTAAGCGTATAGCATGATTACAAACGAGAAACATCGCAGCAATTTTAAAATTATTATGAAACATTAAAAAGAATTAACATATTTTTTTGTAATCAACTGGTTTACAGAAAGACTCAGTAGTATTAAGTGTGGTATAGCCTATATAATATATGTCAGAGAGTACTCAATTTCTCACATGAAATTTGAAAAGAGAATACATTCAATACATAGTATTATAAGTATAATATCAAGTATGTATTATTTAATATTTATTAAACTAGTACAACCTGACAGAATACAGGAATGACTGGTCTGGCACTCAGCACTGGTCAGTTTGACAATCCAGCGTAAGTCGTAAGTTAGTGTTACAACATAAGTAAGAAAGATAAATAATAAATTAAATCACAAATGTGATTATGAATTTTTTATAAATGATATAATTTTATAATTATAATAATTATAAAATGCCATATATTTTTTATTTTTGGATATACTAACAAAGTAAGTTACCAGACAACAGTGATTGAGTGAAATAGTCGCGTCGAGTCTTTGCTTGCGTTAAAGTAACTAATAGTAATGAGTCAACTCAAATGAATTGAATGAATTTAGTCCATTAATTATGTTATCGATTAATTTTAATTAATCACAATATATTACAATAACCAATAACCTGAAATTATTGTGATTGATGAATTCCAGAATTGATGATAAGATAACATAATGATCATAATAATATAAATTTATAAATATTAGAAATTTAGTTCCATATATAATAAATAATTATAATATATGATTGTTTGGAGTTTATCAGTTGTACTTTACTCTATTAAACTACATGGGACAGTTTCTTTTTCTGTTTTCGCTTGGTTTTAGCATAGAATTCGTGTAAGATATAACTTCAATTACCTAATGTTGATAAATATATCGGCTTAATCTTTTGTAAATGTTGCTGAAGTCTGCATGTATAGTTTATAACAGAAAGTTAGACCACTCTTGATAAATTTCAAATATTGCACATTTATCCGTAAATTCCCGAATCAAACCTCAATATTGCCGAAGCATCTACAAATTTGCTTTGCTGACGACCAGTGTATATTCCATAATAATATTGAACAGCTTCAAGAACACATAAACTTACTCAACAATAGCTGCCTCAAATACAACATGAAGATCAATATTCAAAAGACAGAAGTCATGACTATAAGTAGAGAACATAAAGATATCAACATAAAAATAAATGACCAAACGCTAAAGCAGGTGAGAGAATTCAAATACCTTGGAAGTATCTTCACATCTGATAGTAGACTGGACAGAGAGATCGAAACTAGAATCCAGTAAGCCAACAACATTACATACCAGCTTACCCCAATTTTGAAACACCCAGCTATTCCAGTAGTGACTAAAAGACAGATTATAAATTCAATCTTTATACCAACACTGTGCTACCAGAGCCAAACATGGGCACTGACAAAAGAACAAGAAAGGAAAATTACCACATGCGAAATGAGATGCCTGAGGAAAAGCAGTAAATAAAACAAGAAAAGACCATATAAGAAATGAGGAAATTAGAAGAACAGTCGGAACAACACCTGCTATTAGATTTATTGAAAAACAGAGACTCAAATGGTTTGGCCACTTGGTCAGAATGAACCCGAATACACCAGTAGCAAGAGCGTACAACCTGAAAATGGAATCATCAAGAGGAAGGGCAGACCAAGAAAAGATGGGTTGATGGAGTTACAGACATCTTAAAACTCCACAATACCACACCATATCAAGCGACCGAGCGTGCATTATCTCCGAAACCGATCATCAGTTAAACCTGCTACGCCTAGCGGCAAAAAGCAGTGAAGGACAAAAAAAAAAAATAAATAAATAAATCTACAAATGTCACTTCACCCGTCAAACTTAAAACAAATCGCTTTTAGTGGGTATGTGCAATTTAAAAAATGATCATATATGTATTTTACTTCATGAAATTACTTTGCTATTGTTGTTTCTTTTCTACTCGTACAGCGCAAACTTAAATTTGCGAATCTGTTACATTTGTTATTATATTCCTGTTGTACCGTTACCCGTTACATACGGCCTGCAAGCAATTTCTCCATGCCGCTCTATCTTTGGGAATTCGTTCAATCTCTTCTATTGAACTAAGTGCGATATTTCTCGCCTTTGTCGGTAAAGTTCAGTTCTAGGTTTCCTAATGACGTCCTTTCTGGAACTATTTATCTCCCAATTGAAAACATAATACTTTTTTCCGTTTGCCCGCTTATGAATTCAGGCCCGCCCATGTGGTGCCGGGGCCCGCAAGGGAAGCAAAGAATAGTACCACTGCAGCCTACAATGCATGTCGTAAGAGGCGACTGATGTAGACCCTAGGGATGCTACCCAAGTAAATAAAAAGCAGCGCAGAAATCGGATGTGCTGGCCTTTATATGGGTGCATAACTTGCACAGCGTACAATCGCTTTTAGACTCAGATCACATACAAATCACAGAGTGGTTGACAAGTGGTCGATGTGGAGCGTTCAAAGAAGAAGAAAAACTCAGGCCTAGTAATGGTGCCTAATATAGCGAGGTTTTGCGTGAATTCTTGCTTTCCTTATAACCAGTGTACCTCACCACTCAGGAGAGCCTGCCTCTGTCTTCAGATGTACTTGCAATTTAGATCCCTAAGTAAAGTACATGGTTTCTGTACCCAAACTTCGTACCGTGTGCACACCGGAATTTTTTGGCCTCTAACCCCATAATTTCCTATTCACGATGTCGCTAGCGCAGAGTGTTATCTACTTCGCTTTTCTCTCTCTTTCGATCGTTCTAGGCCTGTTTTAATTATTCTCTTTGTGATATATGAACAGCCAAACATCAGAACGTAATGTACGTGCACCAAACCTTCAGCACCTATTTGAGCTCAGTTGCTTATCCTTCGGTGGGGTGTTCGATTTCAGCCAGCTATTTTGTACGGATTCGATTCTTCCGCTAGTCTTAGACTGTCCCCAGCCCGACCCACAAGGCAGTGGGCTGCTATTTATTTCAGGGCATCGACCCTTAGACGGCCTGCCCTCCCGGGCTTATGAGCGCCATCTTTCCTGCAATCCGGTCGTTTTAATGAACACCTTGGTTTGCCGCCCGTTCAGGTTTGTTTACGGTTTGCTACGCTAGCCTTTGATTGTCCCCAATCAATCTACAAGGCAGCAGTAGTTTCTTGCGGTCGAAAACGCGCACTGGTTATGCCTCTGCTGGGCTTTCCCGTTGCTCTGTACATTGATATCCCCTGCCCAACATATCCGCATCTTCTCTTGTCTTATAACAATTGTTACTAGTGGTTAACGGAACTGTTACATACTTGGTAGTTATATTTTAAAAGAATCATAGAAGCATGTGAAGCAGAAATAAAAGTACAGTAACACTAAATCACAGCCAACTTTAATATTGGGCAGCATAACTGAATGGGATATCCCTGACCTAGTTTCAGTTGGGGTGCTGGAATTGGTATATGTTTGAAAGAACAGTGCAAGCTTTTATGCAATTTTACTCAATTCTTTGAGTCTATGGTTATTTATTAGTGAAAATATTAATAATATTGATATTCCTTATTGTTAAACTTCACTTGTTGCATAATATAACCTTGATTTAGCTTGTTGTGTTGATTTTAAAATGAACTCGACTGTATACAACAATACTGGAATGCTAGGTCACGTGACCAGTTACGGTCTGATTTCCCATAACTTTTACCTGAGACCGCTGGCAGTATGAGTTTATAGTTGGCTGTACAAAAAATATTGAAAACATTATTGTCTTGATCATCTTTAAAAATTGTCTTCTCCTCCGTCAGTGATATTTGCTTCTTCTTATGTATATGAGCTCTGTTTTGTGTATACGCAGTGTCAGGGATAATTAGCGAAAGTCTTTCGCATTCTGTGCGATGCATTTTCTATAGAGTCGGTCCCCTCCCCATTGTTTCAACTTGTTATGTATTAGGTGGTTTGGAAATCTGTCACAATATTTTACCTGTCGTAGCATAATGTCAGTGATTGAGTATCGATCTAGATTGCTATGTTATGAATGAAGTGACATGTTTTCTAGAGAAATAAGTTTTAAAAACTTTCTATTTATAATAATATCTAAAATAGTGTATCCATTTTAAATGATAATTTAGAAAGAGAAAGAAAGCGTCTCCGATATGAACGTTCTAGCGTTTCAATCAAGAATTTCTTGCTGTGCCAGCACCACATGAGATGGCTTGGGCACGTGTGCCGCATGAGCGAGGATAGAATCCCAATGGACATCAACATGGTCATCAATGGTATATGACCAACTTGCAACTGGTACTAGACAGCACGGTGGCCCATTACTACGCTTCATTGGTACCTGCAAGCGTGATCTAACATCCTGCAGCATGGGTAAAAATAATTCGGTGCTATTGGCTAGAGACAGACACGGTTATGACCAGCGTCAGGGAGGGACATATTTTGTTTAAGTATAAGCGTCATCGCATATCGAGGCAAAAGAGAGTGCAGAAAAGGGAGAGACCATCTTCTACATCAGCTCCACGCCCCAGTTACTCCATGCAGCAACTGTGGTAAGGATTGCATTTCAGCCACAACAAACGATTTGACTCAGCACAGAAAACACTATAAACCTATTACCTCCTGTGATAAAGAGGTTGATAATTATATATATATATATATATATATATATATATATATATATATATATATATATATAGGCGGCTCGTCATTAAGAGCCAGTGGGGTCCCACCAAAATTATTGAATAACCTGTACTTATTATTTTAGACATTATTTGTTCATAATTATTACTTTCAACGAGATACTGATTAGCTTTGAAACCGGCAAGAGGCTCAGTGACCGATTCGCCCAACACTTGCGCGATATACGCCAATGCTCTGTCACCCCTGTAGCCACTCATTTCAATGATACTGGCCATTCAGGAGCTTGTGATGTCCAGGTCACAGCCATCCGATCATGTTCCTCTGATGATCGTAGTCGATTTGTCCTGGAGAACCGTTTTTTTTCGTTGTATGGCACCTTGCGACCTCTTGGACTCAACGCATTACATTCCTATTCTTCTTAGTACTTTCTCATCTCATGCCTTATAATCTATATGTGTATTTGCTTCATATATATAAGTTATATATATTCACTTAATTGTTTATTGTTTCTCTTCTTTTCCACTTCTGGTTTTGTGTTTAACTCATTTCGTTATTCGTTTTTATTCCCAGGTTTTCATTAGATAGGTTTGAATGCTCCATATGTAATCGTCCATTTGTAGTGTTCCTCGAAATCCGTCATTTTTGTTGTATCGTTTGCTTGATAAAGGCCTTTGGGTCGAAATGTTGCTGTATATCGTCACTGTTTTTGTATTTTGTAAAACTATAGTATACTTTGTTTTTACGTGTTTTCGCTATATCATAATAATATAACAATACTGTTATTTATATAATATCTCCTTATTAAAAAACATTTTATATACCGAAGCTCATCTTTTTGCCTCTAATACTTCAAGCATTGATGCTGGGACTAGTTTACAAGTTCCTACATAAGATATAACATTGCGACTTCTGACCTTTGATCGCTATTGCAATGATAATTGACAAAACAATGTTATTTTTATACAGCCTGAAGATATATTCATTCTTACTCAGCCATTCTACTTCTCAGATAAACGAGGACTCTAGCTCAAATAGTCCGTTTAATTATCGATTGAATCTCCAATTTTATATAAAAATAGTATAAGATTGTAGAAAATAATAGTACTAAATAACAAACTTTCTTAAAATAAGATTAGTTTTATGGAATTGTCCCTTGTATTAATACATCTTGTCTCCAGCGATAATTGCGACGACATTCGTGACCTTTGAGCACGGTTCCCCTTTACGTCCGCTTCCGTGAACTCTGACCTGTCATCTGACGTCACTTGATGTAGGTTAGCAAGTTTACCCTTTTTAATGGCGAAACACGTAATAACAAAGTACTGTAGTATTACAAATTACAAAAACAATGACAATATACAGCAACGTTTCGACCAACAAGGCCTTTATCAAGCAAACGAACAACAAGAGTGACGAATAAAAAAACCCACTAACATATGGACGACTACATACAGAGACATACTGACAATATTTTTACGATGCTTTGATCTCATTCACAAATTCGTGGTTTGTTGTCATGTGGGTGCCGCATTTTCAATTTGCGTTGCAGACAAGTTTTTGTCTTAAATATTCTCTTGGCGCTCCTGTCGTTTGATGTGTCCGAAATATTTAATTGTCCTTGATTTTATATTATTTAATAGCCAGCTCTCTTTAATATCAAGTTGTTGCAGAACAGAAGCGTTTGTTTTTTTCCCAAAAGGGGTAATGGGGTCTAAGGCGCATAGGGACAACGTCGCGCCAGGATTAGTGAGCTGGCACTAACCAAGATCCTACCCAACCTCCACGGGGTGACCCTGAAAACAGACAACGGTTCCTCTCTGGCTAAGCGGATAGGGATCGAAGGAGAGCTACTCTGGTATAAGTAGTGATGCAGACGCAGTTACATTGGATGAGATCCGTTCGCAACACAGACGAGCAGAATCGCAGAGTGACTATTAATGCACATCTCTCCCGGCCGATGGGAATAGAGGAGACTGCGCCCATATGGAGCGAAACTCGGAGCCACAAGGTGGGAGTTCGAATTAAGTTGCGTGTCATGACAGTCTCAATGCATAGTAAATGTGAGCACGGCGAGAGAACAGATAAACACGGTGAGCAGGCACCAAAGTAGAGCGAACACACATACGGACGATACACAGGGGAGCCCACCGGTGGGGACAGACATGCACGGTACTGATGATAGAGCGTCCAAAATGCGTGGCTAACGTACGGATGAGTGGGCGTCCCAATTGTGCAGAAAAACTGGAACGCCCAGCAGTGGCTTGAATCCAGTGCAAAAGTTCCTACCGAATGGTGATAAACTGTGCACTGTGCACAGTGAGATAGAAATGGGTAACGTATCGCCCAGTAGAACAATGTGAGCACAAGTGACGGGAAAAAAGAGACGGGCCCAGTCGGTGGACGAGGGCACAAGCAGAAATGGGCGAATGGGCACCAAAAAGTAACGCAAGGTGGCGAGCCTCAAAATGGGGTCTCCATCGAGAGAGCAATAACCCCGTTTCCCTCGCAGATAACTACTACTGCCGTGTAGTTGATTGGGGACAATTAAAGTCTAGTGGAGCAAACCGTACACAAAACTGGACGGCAGGCAAACCAAGCAGTTCAAAAAAGACTGGTAAACTGGGCAGATGACGCTCAACAACCCGGGAGGGAAGGTTGTTAAAGGATAACTACCCTAAAAGAAAATAGCAACCTGCTGCCTTGCAGGTCGGCTGGTGACAGCCGAGGCGACGGAGAATAAACCCAGTAAACGCTGTCTAAAACCGGACACGTCGGCGAAGGATAAGCACCAGAGCACCAAATGTCGCTAAAGATGTGACGTAATACACCCATGCTAAGGCCGCAGGAATCAGATTTCCACATGAAAGCAGAATTTATGGGAAATCTGGTACATCAGTCTAAGCGGTTATCGCGCGATCGAGAGAGAGAAAAAAAAAAGAGAGAGAAAGGGATAATAACTTCCCGGAATAGACAAGAAATAGTAAATACTCCAAAAACCCAATTTTTTCCGAAATTTTTGCCGGGCCCCACCAAAAAAATGACCACGAGCCGCCACTGTGAGATATTATATAAATAACAGCAGTGGCAGCTCGTGGTCATTGTTCTCGGTGGAGCAAGACAAAATATTAGGGAAAAAATCAAGGTTTTTGTACTATTTACTATTATTTGTCTATTCCGGGAAGTTATTCCTTCTTTCTATATAAGGTTGTGACGGAAAGTAACAACAAAGGACTCAGCTTGAATATTAAGAAGACAGAAGTTATGATCATATAAAAAATGCAGACTTTGACAAAATGCATCATCACAATAAATGGGACTGAGCTAAGACAAGTGCAGCTATTTAGATATCTCGGAGTCCTGGTAACATCAGATGGCAGATGCCGATCAAAAATAAAGAGCAGAATAGGGTAAGCGAAAACATCGTTCCTGAAAATGAGAAGCATTATCTGCAACAAGTCTTTGTCAATTCCGATCAGAATGCGAGTTATTCAGTGCTACATAGAACCAATACTGGCATACGGATGCGAGTCATGAACAATTAACATACAGATCGAAAAATCTCTGAGGGCCACATAATTGTGGTAAATCAAATTTTTCACTCCTACCTGGAGTTGGTAAATCAAATTTCTCACTTCAACCTGGAGTTGGTATCAAATTTCTCACTTCTACCTGGAGTTGGTAAAACAAATCTCTCACTTCCACTTGGAGTTGGTAAATCAAATTTCTCACTTCAGCCTGGAGTTGGTAAATCAAATCTCTCACTTCAACCTTTAGTTGGTAAAACAAATCTCTCACTTCTGGAGTAGGTAAACTAAATTTCTCACTTCAACGGAAGCCAGTAAACTGCAGTTCTCACTTCAACCTGGAGTTGGTAAATTAACGTATCTCCTTCTACTTCTTCTTTTTCAAACACTCCATATCAACTACTTGTTAGCCACTCTTTGTAATTTGTATGTGATCTGAGCCTAATAGTGAGTATACGTTGTGCGCGTTATGTGCCTACCAGTAGGCCAGCACATCCGATTACTTCGACGCTTTTTCTTTACTATAGTAGCTTCCATAGGCCTCTACCCCAGTCGCATCTTGCTTCTTCTTCTTCGAATGCTCCATATCGAACACTTTTTAACCACTCTATGTGATATGTATGTGATCTGAGCCTAAGAGTGATTGTACGTTGTGCCAGTTATGTGCCTACAAGTAGCACAGCGCATCAGATCTCTGCGACGCTCTTTAATTACTAGGATAGCTTCTACAGACCCCTACCTCAATCGCCTCTTACGACATGTCTTGCAGGTCACAGTGAAACTATTATTTGCTTCCTTGTGGGTCCCGGCAGACGAACGGACAATATTCATTGAATTGCAGCTCCACTATTATTAATTGATGCTTCACCTGCAGCTGACTTGTAGGTATATTGAAGCTCTCACCTGCAGCTGACGTGCAGGTATATTGAAGTTCTCACCTGCAGCTGACGTGTAGGTATATTGAAGCTCTCACCTGCAGCTGACTTGTAGGTATATTGAAGCTCTCACCTGCAGCTGACGTGTAGGTATATTGAAGCTCTCACCTGCAGCTGATGTGTAGGTATATTGAAGCTCTCACCTGCAGCTGACGTGCAGGTATATTGAAGTTCTCACCTGCAGCTGACGTGTAGGTATATTGAAGCTCTCACCTGCAGCTGACGTGTAGGTATATTGAAGCTCTCACCTGCAACAGGTCTAAGTAAAAACGATTTCTCACCTGCATCTTGAAGGTGCTGGCAAACATCCTTTTCATTGTGAATAGATGTGTCTTTTCTTCGAATGCTCCATATCTACACTTGTTAACCACTCTGTGTGATTTTATAGGATCTGAGTCTTAGAGTGATTGTACGTTGTGCAAGTTATGCGTCTACAAGTAGGCTAGCACATCCGATTTCTGCGCTGATTTTTATTTACTAGGGTAGATCCCATAGACCCCTACCTCAGTCGCCTCTTACGACATGCCTTGTAGGTCGCAGTAGTACTATTCTTTGCTTCCCTTGCGGGGTCCGGCACCACACGGGCGTAGATGTGTCTGAATGTGCGAGTGTTTGAGAATGTTTGAGTTTGTGTGTATAAGAGAATGTTCGAGTCTGTGAGCGCAAATTTGATCTTGTCAGAATGATTGTTCTTAGTAATATCAGTAGGTAGTCGTTGTTGTTTTATCCCCAACACGAAATCACAACCTAATACAACGCATATTTACATTGATAGACAAAAAGAAATCACAAGCTAGTAAAACTCATATTTACATTGATAGACAAAAAGAAATCACAAGCTAGTAAAACTCATATTTACATTGATAGACAAAAAGAAATCACAAGCTAGTAAAACTCATATTTACATTGATAGACAAAAAGAAATCACAAGCTAGTAAAACTCATATTTACATTGATAGACAAAAAGAAATCACAAGCTAGTAAAACTCATATTTACATTGATAGACAAAAAGAAATCACAAGCTAGTAAAACTCATATTTACATTGATAGACAAAAAGAAATCACAAGCTAGTAAAACTCATATTTACATTGATAGACAAAAAGAAATCACAAGCTAGTAAAACTCATATTTACATTGATAGACACAAAGAAATCACAAGCTAGTAAAACTCATATTTACATTGATAGACAAAAAGAAATCACAAGCTAGTAAAACTCATATTTACATTGATAGACAAAAAGAAATCACAAGCTAGTAAAACTCATATTTACATTGATAGACAAAAAGAAATCACAAGCTAGTAAAACTCATATTTACATTGATAGACAAAAGAAATTCAGCTAGTAACTCATATTTACATTGATGACAAAAGAATCATGTCTAGTAAATCATATTTACATTTTATAGACAAAAGAAATCACAACTAGTAAACTCATATTTATATTGATAGACATAAAGAAATCACAAGCTAGTAAAACTCATATTTACATTGGGTAGACAAAAGAAATCAAAGCTAGTAAAACCATATTTACATTGATAGACACAAAGAAATCACAAGCTAGTAAAACCCATATTTACATTGATAGACAAAAGAAATCACAAGCTAGTAAAACTCATATTTACATTAAGACATAAAGAAATCACAAGCTATAAAACACATATTTACATTGGGTAGACAAAAGAAATCAAACCTATTAAAACTCATATTTACATTGGTATATATATATATATCCTCTTCGATTCCAATTTAACACATAGGGCTTCCAGTGGAGATTTATATTGCTGCCGTTCTGCCACCTTTCTACTAATTGTTCTTCTCGTCCGGTCACAATCTTTCAACTCTATTTCCACAGTTCTGCACCAAGTTTGGATGCATTCTTATTAAGTGACCAAACCATTTTATTCTTTGTTTTTCAATGTAATTCAAGCAAGGTGCTGTGCTAACTTTCTTTCAACTCTTTCAAACGTCCAGCCCTCATTTTTTTCATTCGCTGTCCACCGGAGAACTTTCCTATGCAATGTCCTTACTTGTATTCAACATACCTGTCAAATCCATCTCCGTCTTGTAGTTATGGTTTCCAATGATGCACAATTAACACATGTTAAAAGATCTTCATCCGATATCATATTTGTCCAGAAAATGTGCGTGATTCTACATTTGCTATCTTTCTTTTTATTGTTACTGTTAACATAATTTTAAAAGTAGCAAAATACGTTTCCTATTTTTTTTATATTAGAAATAATGTCAGTTTCTTGTTGATATATTATAATATAGTTTGTTTCCTTATATTCGTAGATTTGGTGTATAATTTTTTACACTATGAGTTTTGGTTAGTTTCTGTAACACAGTACAGATCTCGTCAAAGTAATAGTGCTTCCAAGTTTTGACAAGTAACAACGACACAAATAGGAAGTCTAGTTAAAAGTAAGGTTTGCTGAGATTCAGAAAAAATACTGGTTTTTCATTATATTCTATATAGCAATGTGAATGATCATTCTATGTAGCACTGTTAATGTTATTCTGTGAAGCAATGTGAATGCCCTTCTATGTAGCAATATGAATGCCCTTCTATGTAGCAATATGAATGCCCTTCTATGTAGCAATGTGAATGTCATTCGATGTAGCAATGGCAATGTAATTCTATTATTTTTTCCGTACAAGAAAACTTCATATCTATCCTTGGTGTTGTGCAACGTCGTGAATTATGAACACTTCCTGCTCAAATGGAGTCCTTCTTCTTCAGCAGTCTCTGCTCGTGCATCCGAATAGTTATTTGACAATCATTTAATGTACCAATAAACTATTTAGTCTTGTGTTGATAAACATGATTGACGTTTGTGACTTTAAAAACTCTATTTGTTGTATTACTAGGCATGAAGAAACAATTATTAAGAGAAATAAAATTCAAAAAAGTAAAGTATTTTGGGTACATAAAAAGGCATGACACGTTGATAAAATCTTTTCTAGAGGGGAAAGTTGAGAGGGGACAGAGCAAGAGGAAGACCGAGATATAAGTGGGAGGGAAACTTTAAGAAATGGACAGGTTACAGTCTGGCAGAGTGCAACACCAAGGCGAAAGACTGAGGATGCTGGCGATTCATCGCAGACAACCTTCACTGCGGAGACGGCACCGGATGATGATGATTTGTTGTATTATTTTGTAATGAAGAAATGTGTTGATTGTTGAAAGGCATTTAGATAGTGGTAGTTAGTTTATTTATTATTAGCAGAACTGAATAAAGCATGGGTAGTTGTTTCCCTTTAACGAGAAATAACCAAACAAACGACAACCCGATCTCCGGCTAATGTGTGAAATCCCATTTCAAGAGCTAGAATCCCACTTCAAGAGGTAGAATCATAAACATACTTGGACAGCAATGTAGACAGATAGTGTGTAACAGATAGAGATGTCAAAATAATTCTACAGAAACAAGAGAAGCGTTTATCGCACTAGGAAATCTATGGAAGTCTTTAAAAAGTCAAATCTAGAGCCAAGATTATAATATTTAGCTTCAATATTAAAGCAGTTCTGCTGTTTGGGTCAGAAACACGAAGAACGACTAAAATGATAACACATACATTGCAAACATTCATCAACTGCTTTCTGAGCAGAATAGGAGGACTGAGATAGGGTCACAAATGAAGAGCTTATGGAGAGAACTAGACAGATTTCAGTGACCCAAGAGGTTACAAAAATACGCTGTCGCTGGATAAGATACGCCTTGAGAAAGTACGAGGAGAATATAATAAAAAGGGCCTTTTCTGGATCCCACAGGAAAAGCGAAGGAAAGGGAGGCTTATAAATACAAAGAGAAGAGATTTGGAAACAGAGATTAACAATATACAGAAGAGCTGAAGGAAGCGGTAGGAGATATAGCTAAAGATAGGAAGACTTGGCTTGAGTTGTTTCAGGTCTATGTCCCAATCGGGGTTAAAAGGCTTGGGGAGAGAGTTTCTCCTCCCCGTTTAAATACGGTGATTGGTTTGCAAATACTACATATCAGTCATTGGTTACTGAACCGACATCATAGCACTTCATGTAGACCCATAGGTGCTCAATCTCCCCCAACAGGATGTCGAAGAGTATGCATACTGATGGTCTTTTGGTTCGCTGGTTAAACACATTCCTCTCTCAGCCCCTCAAGCATCAAGTTATACTTGTTGTACGACGTGTAATTTCAAATTCCTTAAATCATTAGATAGGTTCAGCATAACTTTTAGTGTTCTCATCCAACAGGATTTCACCAAGAGAGCGAAGAACTTCCTCCTTATCCATCCTAAACCAGGCAATTGATGATGTCGATGCAAACATGTTCACGTTCTCATTGTCACTAACACACCCACACGCCCAGTGAACACAGCTAACACACATACACGCCCAGTAAACACAGCTAACACACCCACACGTCCAGTAAACAGTTACGTTTAGTGAAACAGATGTTAAGTGATATTGTGTTTTACATCAGAACAGATGTTGTGCCGTCTCCACGTCGAAGGTCAGCTGTAATGAATCTTCATAACCGTCTGTTCCTCTTTCTGCTGGTAAACGATGATAATCATCTTCTTCTTCTTCCAATTAACCGTGTCGACCACTTATTAACCACTCTTTATGATTTGTATGTTATCCGAGCCTAATACCGATTGTACGTTGGGCCAGTTATACGCTTACACGTAGGCCAGCACATACGATTTCTACGACGCTTTTTTATTTACTACTGGATCTAGGTTTTCAAGATGGCGACCAAATGTTGTGTATAGTGACGGTGTTCTAATTCTGTACATTGGATTAAAAATATTCGCACGGAATGCTCATATTCTATAGATAAAACAGGATTATTGTGTTTAGGGGTGTTTTATTTCCATTCTGGGCAGGATGCTGACGGATCGAGTTTGCGCCGTCACACGCATCGTCACCGCAATGTTTTGAAAACATCGATCCACTGCCTTTGCGGGAAATTCTGTAGCAATCAAAGGCTAGGGAATGCTAACCCGAAACAAATGCTTGAAGAAAACGGATGCACCAGGTCGTAAGACGCATAACTTGGTGCAACGATCCCTCACAATGAGGAATAGGATAACGGATTCTACGATCGCCGATCTGCCTCAGAGATTTAGCCACGCAGTAAGAATGTCGGACCTACCATCACGAGGACACCATCGTCCAAGACAAACTGTATGGCGTGACTGATAGTCTGAGGCAGACGGCTGCCTTTATTAGAGAATCCGATATAAACATTTTTCCCCGGTACCTGCACGTTTCCTTTTCTACCTCTTCCACCTTGTTGTTGGCAGTATCTCCGACACATCTGTATAGTATCTGACCTTAATCTGGCTATAACGCGATGTTAGGTAATGATGAAGAATCTCTGCCTACACGCACGAATTCTGTTGTGAGGAATAATCCATTTCCACTTTAGAGACTGGCTATACAATAGACCGTACAGATCGTCATCAGATGAGATATAGTCAGATCAAATGTTTTCATCTGCTACCGTATTACAGTAGACAGTACCATCTGCAACTCTTAAACCCACTGCCTAGTGGAGGGGGATAGGGAGAGCTAAAGACTAGGGGAAATAAACCCTAAAGGAAAATCACCACTATCTTGTGGGTCAGCATGGTTATACAAAGGACTAGGAGAGTAAACCGTGACAAAAAATCCTGAGGGAGGGATGCCTAAGGCAGTTGATGGTTATGTGTTATTCCATTCCATCTTCGGGAGATCCCTGCAAACTCTGCTTTGATTTCAAACTGATGCACTTTGTCTTTCCTTTGGGATTAAACAAAAGCACATTCCCATATCAGCTGCCCAGGCTAGGCACAAATGAAGAGGACCTGCTCAGAAAAAGATGTCTGAAGGCCTCATTGAATGGCTTTTCCTGTCCGGCAAATGGGAAAACGGGTTGATGATCGAGTATATGAAACCACATTACACAAGGTGCAACGTCTTTGAAAAGAGACTCAAGAATGAGCCTAAACCAAGCGAGAATTTCAGAGGTTGGCGCAGTGCAACACTTCAAATTGACCGTCTGTAAAGACGGAAAGGCTATGTTCATCAGCACGTGACATATCTTAACCTTTGGTTCACTTAGCTAGAAATAAATTCTAAAGAACAGCAATGTAAAAAAAGGGCGTCTTTAGCCATAACGACCAAAAAGGACCACAATTTGTTGACGCTTCTTTAAATAGCAAACAAACAAAAAAAGAAAACATTTTCAAATTTTATTGAATTTAATTTTTAAATAAAGGCAAATGAAACATATGCCATTGCTAGCTTCCTGAGATGTTAACAAGAGCTGCATGTTCTTCATAATCAGGTTTCATGTCGCTGGCTAGGCGATCATGGATCTCCACAAATCTCTTACTCACTACATCTTACCGATGAGAAAAAATTCAGTTCCCAACGACGGTTTTTACTAGTTTATAAGGTAAATCTACATACAGGTGTCAATTATTTTTTTTGTTTATTGCATTTTGAATTCTAATAATAATAATTGTGTGTTCTTGACAATATTCGTTGAGTAAGATTAGATTCGTCCGAATGGTTACCAGAACCCAAACCAGGGTTGTAAAGAATAGATCTACTGTTACATGACGCATGACGTATGAGTCTTTCAGGAAGGTAGGACGAGAGGCTAGATACCACCCTTTTAAAAAAAACCTCACTAGATAGCTACAGAAACTACATGCAGGAAAATTCATAGCTGACCCCCGAGGAGAAAGAAGAACCCCTTAGGAATAATTCATGAGCGACCTATAGAATGTTCCATCTAGGATGGCTTGATATGACCACAAACAGGGAGCTATGGGATAGAGCGAGACAACTGCAGGTGAAACAAGAGATACGTGACAGAAGGTGACGATGGATAGAACACACTGAGGAAACCCCCATGGTATCACCCGAGACAGGCATTCGGGTGAAACCCAGGGTAATAGAGGTAAGGAAAGACACAGTGAGGGGTTGGAAGCGAAATGCAAGAAAATGGGTGGAGAGTAGAGATATCTGTAAACGATGGCCTTGGGTAGGAGGTTGCTGACCTGTGTCTCGTAAGGATGAAGGAAGGAGAAGAAGAAGATACTAGCTAGTAGTTCAAATTTAATATATTGATATAGATATAATAAATATCGTTATGCGAAATCAACATTTCAAAGAAAGAGTGATGTATTAAAATACATTTTTTCTTCTAAAAAAACAGAGTTTATGGGTTGAATATAATGAAATGTTACATGATTTATTTGCCCATATTCAAGAAGTAGTAGACTTTATGTTCATTCACTATAGCATAAATAGTTTCCATTTTGGGAATTAGACATCGTAATACGCAACCATCTGGATCGGAAATCATGTTCGGCATCATTATCTGTACATCTATCTCGGCACAGTGTAACGCATGGTCGAACGTCGAGTCGACTTATATCTATTCGATCGCGGGTTTCTACATGTATCATCTTTGCTCGCGGTTGGTACCGGGCGCAGTATTCTGCCAGAGCAGTGGATTGTACATTTCATTGCTTGCCGTCGTCATGCACGGTAGCACTCAAACATACATTCTCTGAAAGTTTGGCCATCAGTCCGTTGTAGAGAGATGCAGAAGATCTTTTGAATGAGCCAGGATGATAAAAGGAGTTTTCATTGTTTTCTTTTTCTTTTCTGGTGACAGAAATAAAAACTGCAAATTAGAATGATTAAATATGAGTACCTGATTTCGTCAATCTGTTTTGCCTGGGCTCGCAAAGTTAGCAAAGAATAGCAACACTGCGATCTACAAGACATGTCGTAAGAGACGACTAAGGTAGGTGTCTAAGGAAGCGCTCATAAATCGGATAGCAATCTTGTAGGCGCATACCAGGACACGTTAATCCTCTTAGCTTGAATTACATACAAATCACAAAGAATTGTTAACAAGTGGTCGATGTCGAGCTCAAGTAGAATACATGATTTATATTTGCACTCATGAATAGACATAGATATTGAACATCATATAGAGGCTAAACAAGTAAAATGATATTTATATTTGCATTCATGAATAGACATAGATATGAAATATTATAGGAGGGCTAACACAAGTAGAAGATGGTATGTGTTATTTGCACTCATGAATAGACAAGACTCATTGAAATATACATTGACGGGTTAACACAAGTAGAAGATGATATTTATATTTGCACTCATGAATAGAAAATAGATATTGAAATATCATAGAGTGCTAACACCAAGTAGAGATGATATTTATTTTGCACTCATGAATAGAATAGATATTGAAATATCATAGAACAACACAAGTAGAAGAGTATTTCAATCTCTCTTGAAAGACTCGATATCAAACACTAGTCAAACATCAAGTTCGTGTATTATATTGATCTGAGCCTAAAAGATATTAGTGTTCATGAGTCTCACGTAGCAAGACATATCATATCTTGATTACTGCTTTGATTCTAAAGAGTAGTTAAACATCTTACCCAAATCGCCTACAGTAACCAGCAGTCAATTGTTACTTCATAATAACAACAAAAATCAAAGGTATAACACATTTCAAATTGTTATTAATTATCTAACAAATAGATATGTATAATTATCATAATTGTACTACATATAGTCTAACAAGATTGTATTATAATTCAGTTCAATTGTTAGCTCATGGATTCTAAAAATCTGTTGTATACTATCATCAATGTTATCTTACATCATCTATACAAACTCTGTTTGATAATCTCAGTCATGAATTGTTACTACATATATCTAAATACAATAGTTGTATTCTCATGTCTCTTATTGTTACCTTATATATCATTCTCAACAACATTTGTTGGTATATCTGCTATCACTAACATTGTTATTATATTATCTATAAATGTGATAATCTCAGTCTATCAATTGACTAATATTTCTCAGATAATGCTTTTAATATCTATCATAAAGTTGTTATCTCTATCCTTATCTACATCATTGTTCGTCATAATCATTCATCAATTGTTACTTCATATATCTACATATTGTTGTATAATTCATTCATCAATTGTTACTTACATATATCTAACTAGTATTGTTTGTATATCTCAGTCATCAATTGTTCACTTTACATATATCTAACATATTGTTGTTTATATCTCAGTCATCAATTGTTACTTACATATATCTACATAATTGTGTAATCTCAGTCATCAATTGTTACTTAATCATCTAACAAATTGTTGTATAATCTCAGTCATCAATTGTTACATACTATATCTAACAAATTGTTGTATAATCTCAGTCATCAATTGTTACTCACATATATCTAAAAATTGTTGTATAATCTCATCATCAATGTTACACATAATTAACAAATTGCTTGTATAATTCAGTCACACTTGTTACTTGCATATATCTAACATATTGTTGTATAATCTCAGACAATTGTTACTACATATATCTAACAAATTGTTGTATAATCTCAGTACACAATTGTTACTTACATGTATCAACAGAATGTTGTATAACTTCAGATAATACAAGTGTTACTTACATTAATCTGAATAAATTGTTGTAAATCTCAGTCATCGGGATTGTTACTTATTATCTGAACAAATTGTGTATAATCTAAGTCATCAATTGTTACTTACATCTATCTAACAAATTGTTGTATAATCTCAGTCATCAATTGTTACTTACATATATCTAACAAATTGTTGTATAATCTCAGTCATCAATTTACTTTCATATATCTAACAAATTGTTGTATAATCTCAGTCATAATTGTTCTCATATATCTAACAAATTTTGTACAATCTCAGTCATCAATTGATTACTTTGCATATATCTAACAAATTGTGTATAATCTCATATCAATTGTTACTTTATATATTCTACAAGTTTGGGATTGTATAATCTCAGTCATCAATTAGTTATTCTACATATATCTAACAAATTGTTTATAATCTCAGTCATCAATTTTACTTACATATATCTAACAAATTGTTGTATAATCTAGTCATCAATTTTACTTACATATCGAGATAAATTGTTGTATATATCTCAGTCAATCAATTGTACTTACATATATCTAACAAATTGTTTGTATAACTCAGAATCATCAATTGTTACAGCATATATCTAAAATATTGTTGTATAATCTCAGTAATCAATTGTCTACTTATCATATATCTAACAAATTGTTGTATAACTCAGTCATCAATTTTATCACTCATATATAGCTAAAATTGTTCATAAGTCTCAAAGTATCAATTGTTACTTACATATATCTAAAAATTGTTGTTAATCTCAGTCATCAATTATTATTTGCATCTATCTAATAAATTGTTTGATAATCTCAGTAGAATTGTTACTACATATATCTAACAAATTGTTGTATAATCTCAGTCATCAATTGTATTACATATATCTAACAAATTGTTGTATAATCTTCATCATCGATATTGTTACTTACATATATCTAACAAAGTTTATAATCAGTCATCAATTGTTACTTACATATATTCTAACTTATTTGAATTGTATATCTCAGTCATCAATTGTTACTTAATATATCTAACAAATTGTTGTATAATCTCAAGTCATCAATTCATTTTACTTATATATATCTAACAAATTGTTGTATAATCTCAGTCATCAATTGTTACTTACATATATCTAACAAATTGTTGTATAATCTCAGTCATCAACTGTTACTTACATATATCTAACAAATTGTTGTATAATCTCAGTCATCAATTGTTACTTACATATATCTAACAAATTGTTGTATAATCTCAGTCATCAATTGTTACTTACATATATCTAACAAATTGTTGTATAATCTCAGTCATCAACTGTTACTTACATATATCTAACAAATTGTTGTATAATCTCAGTCATCAATTGTTACTTACATATATCTAACAAATTGTTGTATAGTCTCAGTCATCAATTGTTACTTACATATATCTAACAAATTATGTATATCTCAATCATCAATTGTTACTTACATATATCTAACAAATTGTTGTATAGTCTCAGTCATCAATTGTTACTTACATATATCTAACAAATTGTTGTATAACCTCAATCATCAACTGTTACTTACATATATCTAACAAATTGTTGTATAGTCTCAGTCATCAACTGTTACTTACATCTATCTAACAAATTGTTGTATAATCTCAGTCATCAATTGTTACTTAAATATCTAACAAATTGTTGTATAATCTCAGTCATCAACTGTTACTTACATCTATCTAACATATTGTTGTATAATCTCAGTCATCAATTGTTACTTACATATATCTAACAAATTGTTGTATAATCTCAGTCATAAATTGTTACTTACATATATCTAACAAATTGTTGTATAGTCTCAGTCATCAATTGTTACTTACATCTATCAATATACGGGAAGACTGCAGTAAAACTATGTACCAATGGCAAAACACGTAAAAACAGAATACTGCAGTTTTACAAAATACAAAAACAATAGCAGCAATGTTTCGACCAAAAGGTCTTTATCAAGCAAAGGATACAACAGAAGTGAAACAATTCACTTCTTCCACGTTTACTATTATCCTGTGGACAAAAATTAACCCTTAGAACCCGATCTCCCGATATTTCGGGATTCTTTCTTCTCTCGTACGCCGCTGTTTATTCAGGAGAATATCATGACGACTGTTATTGCGCTTCTGACTAAATTTTTTGCGTTAGACCTATATTACCCTTTTACATGTATCCCTCAACCATACGGACAGCCTCCCGACGTCAGAGGTACTTGAAGCTTAGATCCTCCAAGTGTGATCGTTGCAGGAAACCTGCTGTCCGTGAAACTTTGCCTTGAGTCCTCGTACTATTAGTACTTTTACGGCAGAGTAATTAGTGAAGTGTGACTTCTCTTCGGATTTTCCTGCCTTTGGTGAGGTCGTTATGCCAAATTTGGACTTGGATCTACGTCAAAGAGCATTAACTTACTTTGCGCTGACTGGGTGAGGTCGCTCCGGCTTAGGAACATTTTCGACCCTTCTAGGGCTAGTCACTGAAACTGTCACCTTTCTTGTATTCATTGCTCTATTACGATCATTTTTCGCCGTAAATTTTGGGCTTTTGATCTTCGCCAAAGTATGTCTACAATATGCTCTCTTTCTGACTATTTGAGGTCGTTCCGGATTAGGAACATTATCAGTCATTGGAGACTCATGTGTTGTCTTGCAACGATCATATTTGACGGCATGCTTAGCCTTTATATGATCTGAGCCATGGTGTTTGAACGTCATCTTACTCCCTGAAGTATGATCGGCGTCCGAAAAGTATTGCCTTAATCAATGTTTGAATTTGTACCAGTCAAGTCTTTGCATTATCGCCTTACTTTTCTATCCACGGTGAGTTTATTCCTAGTAGGAGTAGTCCTCAGCCGTTTCGGGCGCGTATCGGCACTTGTCAATTTGCAAGGGTTTACTCTGCATTTTCACTGTCTCCTGGAAACACTCTTCCGGGTATGTTAGTTGTTTATGCAACAGTACCCTAATCGGTTGTCCCAGGGAGGGCAATTTCGATGGGCACTAACAAGCAACTTTAGGATTTGCGCTCAGCCAACTTTACTCAACAGATTTATCTGCACTTGGCATCTTTTACGGAGTTTACCGCAATCTTCCCATGTGTTGTCACGAAGCGTTACAGTGTTTTTTCAGAGACACTTGCCGAGACCTTTAATTTGTACTGGATTCAAGCCTCTGTTAGGATTTCCAGTTTCGCCTGCCCATCTGGGTGGTCCACTCATCTCTGCGTGTCTGCTTCGCCTTTGGGCTCACCTGTGCATCGTCCGTAGGCGTGTCCGCTTCACTTTGGTGTCTGCCCCACCGTGTTTATCGGGTTTCTCACCGTGCTCACATTTACCGTGCCTCGAGTCTGCCATGACACGCAGCTGACTTGGGCTCAGGGTTCCGAGTTTCGCCCCATGTGAGCCCACGTCTCTACTCTGCATGCACCTTTCATCCCTTCATCTTTATTTGTACGGCCCTTCCCATTGGCCAGAAAGCTGATATTTATCGTGCGACCGTTGACTTGCTACACTTCGTGCTTATGGATTCCTACCCTGAAGGTGGCAATTTTGATGAGGTCATTTACTCCGGGGGAGTTAGCATTCGTTCGCTGACGACACGGGCACTGCTGCTTTCTTACGTTTCTGAAATAATTTGGGCAATTTTTCATCGGACATCGACCAGGAGATGCGTGAATTTTGTTCAAGAATTTTTGGACCTGCATTGCTTTTCCGTACCTGCACTACTACCACTACCTGTAGCTCTCCCTCGATCCCTTCCTGCTTAGCCAGACCGGAACCGATATCTGTTACCAGGGTCACCACGAGGAAGTGGGGTAGGATCTTGATTAGTGCCAGCTTACTAATCTGGCGCGGCGTTGTCCCCGTGCGCCTTTGACCCCATTTCGGGATTGAATGTAAACGTTGCGTATCCCGATATATCGGTCCGAGTATATTTTTTCATTATTTTTCGGTATTTTAAAATAATTGAGTACAAATGTGACGTCAAACACAACCTACGTGTTCTACATGGTTTAGCAAGATGGTGGACGACGCTGTGTGATTTATTGTTTACTTATAATGTAATTAATTAAATATTTTCATGTTGAAAAATTATTCTAAAAATTTCGGAAATGACCACTCTAAAAGTATAACAAGAGAGCAAACTGTTGAACTTGTTTTGAATGAATCACATCTTCTGCCTTGCAGGTCGGCTGGAGACAGCTAAAGACTGACGGGGAGCGTACCCTGCGACGGGTACTACGGTCTCACTCGTAGCGAACAAGTTGCCATACTTCACAATTTGTCTTTTTGTTAACCACTCTTTATTAGTTATATGTGATCCGAGCCTAATATCGATTGTACGTTGTAGCCAGTTATACGCCTACACGTAGGCCGGGACATCCACTTTCTGCGACGTTTTTTTATTTACTACTGTAGTTTCCTACAAACCAAAAACTACAAGCCATATTAGACACCACAGATGGAAGTTCTCCATAGCTCGCTTTGCAGTGCCAGAAATACAATGGAGCTCGCACCGACGGACCAAAGTGTAATGCAACGCAATAGAGCAAGGGCCCTTTGTGTTGAAGAGGGAGACTGACCGTGTGGAAGGTCCTGGAGGGAAAAGACGACTTCTTGAGCGTGGAAAAGGATGCTCAGGGGCTGTGGAGACTTGCAAAAGCCCTGGGCGATGACGGCCCACCTAGAGGGGAAAAAGGTTCTCCAGCAAGGAGAACAACTTCTCACAGGGGTGCGAGCGGCCACCCTGGTGGCCCAGTATTGCAGGCGGGAGGGCTCATGCTCAATAAGTCGGAAGCAAGGGAGGGAGGTCAGAGGTGAGATAAGTGCTGCATTCGGGAGGGCAACAGGGGGGGCCCTGTGTGGAGGTGGACATCACACTGACTGAGCTGTGGAGAACACTGACGGAGCTCAATCGTAAAGAGGCCCCGGGACCGGATGGAGTGTCAAATGGCATGCTCAGACAAGTGGGCCAAGTGGCATGGAGTCTTCTGCTCCAGATGTTTAACGGTAGTTGGAGACAGGGAGAGTCCGGACATCCGGAGGAATGCCACGGTCCACCCGGTTTTCAGGGGTGGAAGGGACAGAGATGATCCACGGAGCTATAGATCTATAGGTCTTCTGGGTTGCACTGCGAGGCTGCTGGAGAGAGTGATGGCCATTGGATTTCAGTGGTTTTTGGAATCCAACCATGGACTGGGCAGCCCGGACAGGGTACGGGCAGCGTGGAGGGACTGATGGCCAGGTGGTATACCTCACACAGGACATAGAAAATGGTTTCCAAGAAAAGAGGAAAACCCTCACAGTGTTCTTTGGCATGTCTGGGGCCTTCGACAGGGTCTGGAGGGATGGTTTGCTACTCGGGCTCTTGCGCGGTGGAATACGGGGTGGAATGTGTTGTTGGATAGAGGACTTTCTTGCCCAGGGTCGGGCATTTGTGGAGTTGGATGGGGTGCATGGTCCCAGGTTCAAATTGGGAGCAGGAGTCCCACAGGGCAGCGTACTGTCCCCATTGCTTTTCCTGGTGTATATTGGTGGTCTGCCACGGGCTCTGCCCAGACATGTATCACACTCTCTCCATGCTGATGATCTGGTTGTGTGGTGCACCTCCGAGTTTCTGGGTCCTGCCGTCTTTGGACTCCAGGAAAGCCTGAACAGTGTCATAATGTGGGCAAGTGAATTGGGTCTGGAGATAAATCGGGTCAAAACTATAGCAACGCTTTTCTCATTATCAACAAAAGAAGAACACTTCCGACTGAAGTTTGGCAGTGATATCGTTCCCCGTTCCCGTGCTCCAACCTTTTTGGGAGTTGAACTTGACAGTCGTCTGACATGGAGACATCACATGATGGAAACAAACAGAAAGGCTATTAGGAAACAAAGTGTGATGCGAAAGCTGGCTGGAGCTACCTGGGGTGATGATAGTCGATCCTGAGTCAGGTGTACACTGGTGCAGTTAGACCGACCCTGGAATAGGCATCATCGACATGGATATCAGCAGCCCATTCAAACAAATCGATACTGGAGGGGACACAAGGCGGGTGTCTGCGTACTATTTTAGGAGCCATGGGGTCTGCGTCAATTGTGGAAATGGAGAGGGCAGTCAACATCCAGCCCTTGGAAGACAGAAGGAGGAGAAAAGTGATTCTACAGACTGAAAGAATCAAAGGGATGCCTCACCGTCCGCTGCGTGAAAAGATGGCGGCTAGAACGGGGAACAGACTAGGGCTTACGGGTCTGGGCCACAGGGCAAGGGAGATGGGAAAGTCGTGCTTGGAACTGCTAGATCATAGTTCCATACCTGAAGAATTACTTTTTGATCACTGGGAACAGGACTCAGTGGCACTAAACTTCTCAACCTCCAACCCTAAATTGTTAAGCAAAGATGCCGAGCCTGGTCTAGTGAAGAAAGCAACTGCAATGGAGCATCTCCATTGCATGTTTCCAGAAGACAGCTGGTTGAGAATTTGCACGGATGGATCGGCAGTGGAGGCGGCCGTGAATGATGGGGCAGGGGTGTACATTGGGGGCCCGGGTGCTGCTACTGTGTCTCTGGCGGCCCCTGCTGGAGGAGTGTGTTCCAATTGCAAAGCAGAACTCTTAGTCCATCTAATGGCAGCACAGCACATGAGTGGGCTGCAGGTGCCTGCAGGCGAGATGGTATTTCTCGCAGACTCGCTGTTAGCTATACGGGCCCTGGAGGCTGGGTCCGCTAACGGCACAGTGCAGGACCTAAGAGGGAACTTGCTCGGATTTCAGAAAGGGCAGACATTCACTTGCAGTGGATTCCATCTCACTGTGGCATTGCAGGCAATGAGAGTGCCGATGTCTTGGCTAAGGAGGGCAGTGCCAAAGAGCAAATTTACCAACCCTTATCTTTTCAAGAGGTTAAAACCCTCATGCAGAGACAATCTGCAGTAGACTGGAAGACAAACACTGGATATTATTATGGAAAAGATTTCCTCAAAGACCTAAGCAGAACAGACCAGGTCATTCTATTTCGACTGCGCACCGGACACTGCGGACTCAACAGGCACTTATATGGACTAGGAGTGAGTCAGGCGGCTCTCTGCCGGTATCGGCGGGCGGAACAGACGCCAGAGCATATCCTGCAAGACTGACCTCTCCTGTGTGAGCTGAGAAGCAACATGTGACCACACCCAGTCGACATGAAAACTAAGCTTTGGGAAACCTGACAGACCTGAAGCTGACTGCCCAGTTTGTGGTCCACAGTAAATTAAGCGCATGACCAGAGATCGCTGAAGAAGAAGTTTCCCTAGACACCTATCTCGGCCGCCTCTTACGCCATGCCTTGTAGGTCGCAGTGCTACTATATTATATCCGTCTGTAATCCCACCTTCCAGTAGTGTATTGGAGTTATCTTTGATTTATTTCATTCCTAAATTATCTTCCGATGGTGAGCGTCTGTAGCTCAAGCGGTAGTGAGCTCGATCACGAACCCAAGTGTACCTGGTTCAAACCCCACGGTGGGCATGTTTTGAAGCAAATTCGTTTCCGTGGGAATTTTACAAAAGGTTAAAATAAACCTCACCGTTCAGAAAGCAATGACATACTACTGAACGTATAAGTGGTGCTTAGAAAATCAACGACTCATTTACTGTGGTTGATGGCTACGTCCTTTAGGATATGCCACGATTTTCATTTTCATTTTCAAATTATCTTACAATTCTTAAGTCTCTAAGTAATTTTCTATTTATTTTTTTTTATTTTTTTACATGAATGATTCGTTAGTTTAGTTTTAGTGTTTCATTTGCTGATGTTAGAGACCACGACCGTGTGGTGTCAGGGCCCGCAAAGGAAGCAAGAATAGTACTACGACCTACAAAGCCATGTCGTAAGAGGCGTGATGTAGGACCTGAGGAAGCTACCTAGTAAATAAAAATCATAATGGAAATCGGATGTGCTTTCCTGCTTGTAGACATAACTGGCAAAACGTGCAATTGCTCTTAGGCTCAGATCACGCAGAGTGGTTAACAAGTGGTTAATATGGGCGTTCGTCAGTGTAGTGGATAGCCAGTTCCCCCTCCTCCCAGGTGGCAACCAGGAACAGACAAATGGGTTTAGTTTATAGTATAGTTGGTAGGATATATTAGTAGAGGGCTTAGGTGTTTGCACTCTCCAGCGAAGGATACCATTAAACGAGACAATGACGTTTTGCGTAGTGTTGTGCAGTGACGGATAGAAACGGTAGAAAACATAGGAGAGACAAGATGGCCGCCTAAGTGAGAACCATGTCACTGTCCATTCTTTTGCAAAAAGCTATTCTCGGTCAGGTGATGCCAATCCTTGTATTCGCTCTCATGTATTAAGAACCTTATCCATCCGTTTAGTTCACGACTAGTTTGTCAACATTTAACGTTGTAACGTGCATTCATTGTGTGTCAAACAGAATGGACTGGTCTTTAGTTACAATGTAATCAGCCTCCAGACCACGGAAACCAGACCACCAAGCTCTAATATCCATGGTATAGAACGCCATACCATTGAAGACCAGTCATCTTTCTTGGACTAACCACCACCCTCAGCTCTTAGGCTCCTCAATAAAAGGTACCCCACCCGCACTACCACAGACCCTATTAGTACTATCATGAGGTACCCCAGCAGAGAGCCCTACACTACTTCAGTAGAAGAAGAAGATATTAGAGACCAAAGTTCTAAGTACTCCAAATAATGAAGCCATATTTTTCTAACCATGTCTGCGAGTTTTCACTCTTGGTACACAGAAGAAGGGTTTAACATAGTATATGCAATATTTATACTGCATGTCATTACAATTATGAATACAAAAGAGATAAGTTTACATTCACAGTTATTTATTGTGACAGAAAAAAAGAAAGAGAGAGAGAAAGAGGAAAGAAGAGAGAGAGAGAGAGAGAAAGAAGAGAGAGAGAGAGAGAGAGAAAGAGAGAGAGAGAGAGAGAGAGAAAGAGAGAGAGAGAGAGAGAGAGAGAGAGAGAGAGAAAGAGAGAAAGAAAGAAGAGAGAAAGAAAGAAAATAAAACTTTCACGTGTTGAATATTTTCAAATCTCGATAGCGAAGAAGTTGATAGCACGCTGCGTTAGTGATTGCGTGCTATAAAATTCGGGGTTCGATACCAGCAGCTAAAATGATCAGTCTGCACATGGTTCGCGGCACGATCAATTCTAGATAGTTAGCTCTGGTTTGAGGTGGACTACCGGCTTTGATCCTTTACTTCAGGATCTAAATTATAGGGTGCCTTTTGTTTGTTTCTTAAGTAGACGTTAAAACCTCTTTTAAGCTGAGGCACGTTACTTTCAACCTAAGACGAACATTTTATTGGTTATATCAGAGCGTGTAAGCCAGCAAACGCGAAAATAAGTGCTCCTTTCCGGAGAATCCGTAGATAAATTCAGACAATGACTACAAGTGCCTCTGAAGACGGAACAATGCCAGTTCAGTTGCAGGGAACATGGTGATAAGGAAATCAAGATTTCACGCAAGAATCAGTCTGAAGTGCCATATTAGGCATACTGCATAAGCCGGAGCTGTGTCACAGGCTCAGTTTTAGTTCGGAATATCTTCATTCGCAACATGTCCATAGGAGCGCCGATCTCCGTCGCAATATCTCCAACTTCAGCACCCTGTGATTAGACGTATCAGTTGATTAATAAACCTGCTTATCGCCTGTTGTTGTATGAACGTATCAGTTCAATGTTGATGTCTGACCTACTTATACGCCTGTTGTGCTTGACGATTAGTTAGTTAATCTTTCCTCTTGGGCCTGTGGGCGCATAGGGCAGGGTCATAGTTCTCATGTCTCGCGGTTCGTTGCTATCTGTTTTAGGTCTTTAATGTTTACTAGGCCCATCGTTAGGCCTTCTCTGTTGATGGTTCTACATGAAGTCTCTTGGTCTTCCTCGTTTTCTTTTTCCCTCTGGTGTCCATATGAGGGATTGGTAGAATCTTCTACGTCATTCTAAGTGTGTGGCCGATGTAGTTCAGCGGCGCTTTCTTATAAAATTTGATACATTTTTCTTGCTTGATCTCTTGTCTTGTTGCATATTGGTCTGATGCAGCCATTTGAGGTTCAATATTGCTTCTAAGACATTTTATTCTCGAGTTATCTAATTTTTCTTTCTAGAGCTTTTGTTGCTTTCAACTCTCGCATCCATAAGTTAATACGGAATCACACAGAGTTAAAGATCTTTAATTTTAAGTGCTTGCTGAGTGAATTGGACTTCCATATAGTTGACAATTTGTTAAAAGCACTTGATGCCAATGCGATTCTGTGTGAATTTCTGGCGCTTTCATATCCCCCATGATTATCATCATGCTCTAGGTATGTAAACTTTTGACTTTTTTTCAAAGAGTGTAGTTTTTAGTTGAATATTTTCTGGACTGCTGGTAGATCAACAATTTTGTTTTTGTAGGTGTTTATTTGGAGACCAGTTTGTCCTGAGATATTTTGGAAAAGGATTGTTTTCATTTGAATATCTTTGATGTGATGAACTCCAAAAGAGGCTATATCGTCGGCAAAATCAAGGTCTTCTAAAATTTTATCAACCCACTTTATGCCCGCTGTTTGCGTTATTGGTACGTTTTATTTCAAATTTATGAACGTATCAGTTCATTATTAAGCCTGCTTATGCGCCTGTTGTGTAGACGTATCAGTTCGATGTTCATTAATAAGCCTACTTATACGCTTGTTGTGCTTAGACACGTATCAGTTAGATAGCCAGTTAATAAGCCTACTTATGCATATGTTGTGCTGCTCATTTCTGGATACTTTCATCTTCATAGCTTTGGTAGCTACAGTTTTATTAAATGATGCCTACATCTTTCGTCCAGGTGCTCATACTTCAACATATTTTCCCCATTGCCTGCACATTTCCTCTTCTACCTCTTCCACCTTGTTGTTATGGTATCTCCGAGCATCTGTATAGTATCTGACCTTAATCTGGCTACCAGCATGATGTTAGGTAATGATGAAGAATCTCCGCCCTACACGCACGAAGATTCTGTTGTGAAATAATCCATTTCACTTTAGAGACTGGTTATACAATAGACGTGCAGATCATCATCAGATGGATATAGTCGAGATCAAATCTTTTTCATCTGCTACACTATTACAGTAGACAGTACCATCTGCAACTCTTAAACCAACTGCCTAGTGGAAGAGGGATCAGTGGGAGAAAGCTAAAGACTGGGAAGTAAACTATTAGAAAATCATGCTATCTTGTGGGTCAGCATGGTTATACAAAGGACTAGGAGAAGTAAATAAGCAAACCTGAAAAATCCTGAGGAGGATGCCTAAGGCAGTTGATGGTTATGTACCATTCATTCCATCTTCTAGGATCTGACTCTGCTTGATTTCAAACTGATGCACTTTGTCTTTCCTTTGGATTAAACAATTAAGACACATTCCCCATATCAACTGCTGACTGAGCACAAATGAAGAGGACCTGCTCAAGATACAAAGGTATCACTTAAGGCCTCATTGAATAAACTTTTCACTTCTGGCATCCAACAAATCGGGAAAAACTGGTTGATGATCGGAGTTTATATGTAAACCAGCATTATTACACAAGGTGCAACGTCTTTTGAAAAGAGACTCAAGAATGAGCTCAAACATAGCGAACTCAGAGGTTGGCGCAGTGCAGCACTTGCTAATTGACCGTCTGTAAAGACGGGAAAGAGGCCATGTTCATCAGCGCATGGACATATCATAACCTTAGTTCACTTAAGCTAAATAACATTCTAAAGAACAGCAATGTATAAAAGGCGTCTTTAGCCATAAACCACAAAGGACCCTTAATTTATTTGACGCGTTCATTAATAGCAAACAAACAAAACAAAGAAAAAACATTTTCAAATTTTATTGAATTTAATTTTAAATAAAGTAAAATGTAACATAACCATTGCTAGCTTCCTGGGATGTTAACAAGGCTGCATGGTATCTTCGCAATCAGGTTTCATGTCGGCTGGCGTAGGCGATCATGGATCTCCACAAATCTCTTACTCACTACATCTTACCGATGAGAAAAATTCAGTTCCCCAACGACAGTTTGCCCGCTGGTTATAATTAAATCTACATACAGGTGTCAATTCTTGTTTGTTTATTACTTTAAGTTCAACAATAATAATTGTGTGTTCGATAATATTTCGTTGAGTAAAGATTAGATTCGTCGAATGGTTACCAGAACCCGACCAGGGTTGTAAAAGGCCAGATCTACTGTACATGTTACGCATGACGTATGAGTCGTCAGGAAGGTAGGACGAGAGCTAGATACCACACCCCGTTAAAAAAGCCTCACTAGATATTTACAGAAGCATGCAGGAAATTCATAGCTGACCACCCGAGGAGAAAGAAGGAATCCGCTGAGAATAATTCATGAAGCGACCCATAGAGATATTTCCATCAAGGATGGCTTGATATGACCACAAACAGGAGCTATAGGATAGAGCAGGCCAGCAGGTGAAGTCAAGATACGACAGAAGGTGACGATGGATAGGACACACACACTAGAGGAAACCTCATGAGTATCTATCTGAGACAGACGCATTCAGGTGAAAACCCCAGGTAATAGAGGTAAGAGAAGGGTGATGAGGGTTGGAAGCGAAATGCAAGAAAATGGAGTGGAAGGAGTAGAGATAATCTGGCGATGGCCATTGGGTAGGAGTTGCTGACCTGTGTCTCGTAAGGATGAAGGAAGGAGAGGAAGAAGATACACAGCTAGTAGTTCAAATTTAATATATTGATATAGATATAATAAATATCGTTATGCGAAATCAACATTTCAAAGAAAAGAGTGATGTATTAAAATACATTTTTCTTCTCTCAAGAAACAGGGGATTTATGGAGTTGGCAATATAATGAAATGTTACATACAGTTGTTGCCATATTCAAGTAGTAGACTTTGTATGTCATTCACACCATAGCATAAAATAGTTTCCATATTGGAATTAGCACGTAATAATACGCAACCATCTGGATCGAAATCATATTTCGGCATCGTATCATACATCTATCTGCGCACAGTACTTCAACGCGCATGGTCGAACGTCGAGTCGACTTTATCTATTCGATCTGGGATTCCTTCATATATCATCTTTGCTCGCGCCGTTGGTACCTGCGCAGTATTCTGCACAAAACTGATGGATTCTTGCCATTATCATTGCTTGCCGTCGTCATGCCGGTAGCACTCAAACATACATTCTCTCTGTACCGTTTGGCCATCGGTCCGTTGGTAAGAGATGCAATGAAGATCATTATGAATGAGCTCAGGATGATAAAAGGAGTTTTCATTGTTTTCTTTTCTTTTGTTGACAGAAATAAAAACTGCAAGTATAATGATTAAATATGAGTACCTGATTTGTCAATCTGGCTACACTGGGCTCGCAAAGTTAGCAAGAATATGCCACCAAGTCTACAAAGGACATGTCGTAAGAGACGACTAAGGTAGGTGTCCTAAGGAAGCGTCATAAATCGGATGTGGCTACCTACTTGTGAAGCGCTACCAGGCACAACCCGTTAATCTCTCTTAGGCTTGGATTACATACAAATGCAAATTGTTAACAAGTGGTCGATGTCAGGCGTTCCAAGTGAATACACCGGTTATATTTGCACTCATGAATAGATATGAATGTTGAAATATCATGGAGTGCTAACACAAGTAGAAGATGATATTTATATTTGCACTCATGAATAGACATAGATATTGAAATATCATAGAGGGCTAACACAAGTAGAAGATGATATTTATATTTGCACTCATGAATAGACATAGATATTGAAATATCATAGAGGGCTAACACAAGTAGAAGATGATATTTATATTTTGCACTCATGAATAGATAGATATTGAAATATCATAGAGGGCTATACAAGTAGAAGATGATATTTATATTTGCACTCATGAATAGACATAGACAGAAATATCATAGAGGCTAACACAAGTGAAGATGATATTTATGTTGCACTCATGAATGAGCATAGATATTGAGGAAATATCATAGAGGGCTAACACAAGTAGAAGATGATATTTATATTTGCACTCATGAATAAGATATAGATATTGAAATATCATAGAGGCTAACACAAGTGAAGATGATATTTATATTTGCACTCACATGAATAGATATAGATATTGAAATATCATGAAGGCTAACACAAGTAAGAGATGATATTTCATGTCTTCTTTTCTTTGAACGCTTCACTTATCGGCCACTTGTCAAACCCACTTTCATGTGGTTTATATGTGATCCGAGCCTAACAGTGATTTTACGTTATGTGTCAGTTGTGCTCCTACGTAGGCCAGCACATTCAGTTTTCTCACTGACGCTTTTTATTTACTAGGGTAGCTTCTCTAATTTTTCCTCAGTCATATCAGTGATCTCAGTCATCAATTATTGCTATATCTAACAAATTGTTGTATAATCTCGATCATCAATTATTTACTTACATATATCTAACAAATTGTTGTATAATCTCAGTCATCAATTATTTATACATCTATCTAACAAATTGTTGTATAATCTCGTTGTCAATTATTACTTACATATATCTAACGATTGTTGTATAATCTCAGTCATCAGTTATTTGCTACATATATCTAACATATTGTTGTATAATCCTCATTCATCAGTGTGTTACTTACATATATCTAACAATTGTTGTATAATCCTCAGTCATCAATTATTGCCACATATATCTAACATATTTGTTGTATAATCTCTGATCATCGGGTATTGCTTACATATATCAACGGTGTTGTATAATCTCAATTCATCAATTATTCTTACATATATCTAACAAATTGTTGTATAATCTCAGTCATCAGTACTTACTTACATATATCTAACAAATTGTTTGTATAATCTCAGTCATCGTTGTTACTTACATATATCTAACAAATTGTTTGTATAATCTCATTCATCAATTATTTACTTGCATATATCTAACAATTGTTGTATAATCTCAGTCATCAATTGTTACTTACATATATCTAACAAATTGTTGTATAATCTCAGTCATCAATTGGTACACTTACATATATCTAACAAATTGTTGTATAATCTCAGTCATCAACTGTTACTTCCGTATATCTAACAAATTGTTGTACAATCTCAGTCATCAATTGTGCCACATATCTAACAAATTGTTGTATAATCTCAGTCATCAATTGTTACTTACATATATCTAACAAATTGTTGTATAATCTCAGTCATCAATTGTTACTTACATATATCTAACAAATTTGTTGTATAATCTCAGTCATCAACTGTTGCCCATATATCTAACAAATTGTTGTATAATCTCAGTCATCAATTGTTACTTACATATATCTAACAAATTGTTGTATAACCTCATTCATCAACTGTTACTTACATCTATCTAACAAATTGTTGTATAATCTCAGTCATCAATTATTGCTTACATATATCTAACATATTGTTATAATCTCAGTGTAATTGTTATACATCTATCCTTTTAAATGTTATATAATCTCGATCATCAATTATTACTTACATATATCTAACAAATTGTTGTATAATCTCGATCATCAACTGTACTTACATATCTAACACATTGTTGTACAATCTCAGTCATAATTTAATTTCATACATACTATCTAACAAATTGTTGTATAATCTCGATCATCAATTTATTTACTTACATATATCTAACAAATTGTTGTATAATCTCAGTCATCAATTGTGCCATATATCTAACAAATTGTTGTATAATCTCAGTCATCAATTGTTACTTACATATATCTAACAAATTGTTGTATAATCTCAGTCATCAACTGTTACTTACGCATATATCTAACAAATTGTTGTACAAATCTCAGTCATCAATTATTGCCCATATATCTAACAAATTGTTGTATAATCCAATTATCAATTGTTACTTACATATATCTAACGATTGTTGTATAATCTCAGTCATCAATTGTTGCCCATATATCTAACAAATTGTTGTATAATCTCAAGTGTCAATTATTTACTTACATATATCTAACAATTTGTTGTATAATCTCAGTCATCAACTGTGCACGCTATATCTAACAAATTTGTTGTATAATCTCAGTCATCAATTGTTGCCCATATATCTAACAAATTATTGTATAATCTCATTCATCAATTATTACTTACATATATCTAACAATTATTTATAATCTCAGTCATAAATTATTATACATCTATCACAACAAATTATTGTATGTTCCTGAGCCCTTGTTTCTAAAAAGGATCTATCAGAGACAAATCTTATACTATTATCATGTGGGAATGTTTAGATTCATTAATTATTATTGATAGATGATTCTAATTTAAGGCAATTAATCACTCAACACATCTGCATACACTAAACAATAAATAGTAATTTAACTAAATTACCGTTTATAAAAAATAAATCTGACATAAGAATGCTCACGATTTATTAGAAAAACTTTAATTTACAATATATACGACATCAAATCAATATAAAATCAAGTATAAAGCTAAAACACACCATGTTATGTCAAAATGGTTGGCAAACCATAAATCAATTGTAATAATGCATTTTTATTTTGATATAGTAGCCTCCTCTACATGGGCATATGGCCTTAACTCTTAGTTGACCAGGGCAAAAGTCACGTTTTACAAGCGCTGCCATTTGTCTTAAACGCCGCCGTGGCGGAATGTAAAAACGCGTCCACATCAAACGCCACTTAGCGTGGCGCTTGGTTAACTAAGAGTTAATAGTTGTTCGCCCTTATCTCCTGTCTCTGGCTATTTCTTTATGGTCTTACAGGATAGTGGAGCACTCATCAGTTCTTCAAGAAGTCTTCGTCTCCAGTTCTGTTTAGGATTTCCCTTTACGTTTCCTTGCTGGTTTTCCACTCAAGTGCTGTCTAGTGACACTCGATTCTGTCTTACGGCAAAGGTATTCCCGACTTTATGCCATTTTTCTTCTCACAACCACCTGGGTCATCATAGGTTCTTGTCTTGTTCTTATTCACTTAGGTCATTGTCTTTAACTCTATCATACAATCTCAATTCTCAATCTGAGGAATACGCCGAAGACATATGTTGACAAGATCTCAATCTTAAATGTTTCTAACATCATGGCATTTAACATATAACCATGTTAAAAACTTCTTTAAACAGAAGAACCAGATATAATGTTTGAGCTAGATTTTCCGAGCTATGTTTTAGTAGAGATGGAAAATATGTTTTCACACTCTGTACCAGGATAGCAAAGCTAATTTGCCAAAGGCCTGTCTGTATCAAATCCAGTTTACAGTCAAACACACACAGTTTATGTCAATATACTTTAAACCAAAAAACAAACAAAATATAAATCAATTGTAACAATACCTTTTTATTTTTTACCATATACCATATTTCCTCACTGCTCCACGTGGGCATAATGCCTCAATAATTGTTCTTCCCATTTCTTGGTCCCTGTTTCTTTTCTTTATGGCTTCCAAGGATAGATCAACACAATTTAGTTTCTAAAACAGGACACAGTCTTCAGGAACACATTTGGGACGTCTCTTTAATCGTTTTCCCTGTAGGTTCCACTCCAAGTGCTTATCTTCTTCTTTTGTTGTCACACTGCTACCGGGTTGTTGTTCAGTGTCGTGGTTTTCTATTTTTGTCTTGCGCTGTTCTGGTGGCTTGCGTGATTGTTATCTTTTGCTCTTTGCAGGATTCACACTGTCCATGCCAACCACATCTTTTTCGTGGTCTTCCTCTTGCCTTCTTTCCGATGTTCTGTTGCTTAGAAGACTCTGTATACTGTGGGTTGGATCTGCATTCTTATTAAGTGGTCAACCATTTCATTCTTTGTTTCTCAATGTAATTCAGACAGGAGTTTGTGCTAACTTTCTTTCTTATGCTGATGTTGGTGACTGTCTTTTCTGGTGTTATTTGGTAACTTTTCATGGGCAACATTTTACATGTAGTTATTTTTGTGACTGCGCTTTGCTCAATGTCCATGTTTGGCTCTGGTAACACAAGTGGGTATAAAAATGGGTGCCCCTTAAAAATGGGGCTAGCTGGTAGATTACAGCATTTGTACTTTCGCACTCTGGCCTCTATCTCTCTATCAGTTTTCCGTCTTCATGAATATGCTTACTAAGAGAGTATTTGGTGTTTATTTTAGTGCCATCGACATGGATGTCTGGTTTATTATGTTTTCTTCCCATATTAATTATTTCTGTATTAGTGTTGTTGATTTTCATGTCATGATTTATACAATTTTTGTTCAAGTGCTTATATACTTCTTAAAAACTAAGAATTTAATCGATTCACTTTTTCCCTTATTAAGCCTCTTATTATTATGCTATAACCATTGCTATTACCAGCAAACTATTTATATTAAGTAGCACAATTTTCAAATGCAAACGTGTCACCATGAACACAAAAAGAGCATTGTTCAACACTATATGTATCCCTACATTATGCTATCAGTGCCAAACCTGGACGCTGACATTAAATGACAGAAGAAAACTAGTCACAACAGAGATGAAGCTTCTACGCAGAATGCTTGGAAATTCGTCTTCTTTTTCAGCAAATCATCACTTATTTCAGACCCAATAGTTTTCTTATATTCTTTGATGTTTGCTGTCTCCTGATTTCAGCTTCATCATACAGCTTCTCTTTGAACGTGGTAGATGTTGGCGACATTTTTTTTCCCTAGGTCTGCCTGCAGTGGACATATTTGTAATTCGTGTTTTACGATATATTTGCCAATTCATAGTGAGATCAGATAGAGATGTTACTGGTGTAAGTGGGTACAACATCAGTACTAAATGTCATCAAGAAATAACAAATTAAATGGTTCGGTCACATAAGCAGACTACCAACAGACCGTGTACTTAAAAGAACGATGTTGCTCTGAAATAATAGATATAAATCAAAAGGCCGGCAACGCAAAAGATGGACCTCAGATATAACAGAGTCGACGAAAGACACTATTTATGAAGCTCACACAAGGGCTCGTTCTAGAAATCTCTTCTTATCCTGACGCTGTGAGGCAAAATAGGATTGAGAAAACAAGGAAAGAAAGGTTCTGCTAGTAATTCTTCCATCGTTTTTTAATCCGTGCAGCTGGTTTAATATCTTCTATGGACGTGAGTCAGAACCTCTCTCTCTTGGTATAGTTCGTTTCAGGGTTTACCTTGGACGCCTCTTTTGTCTTGAACCATTGGCCTTAAGCTTTAATACTTGCTTTGTGATTCTTACTAATTTCTTCTAAGAGGTGTCCCCAACATATCCCCATCCTCTCTTTCTTATAATATCATTTAATATTGAAATAGTAGAGTCAAGGCTAAATAAATGTTTATTTTTTTAAAAATTATTGCGCACAAATGAACGCTAAAAATACTCCACACACACCCCCACACCCACACTCTCTCTGTGTCTACACTCAATACTTTATCCAACACCCTATCTTACGTTTGCTTTGCTCCACACCTTATATTACGTTAACTGCATTCAATACTTCATTGATTACACTCAACAAACCATTGTTCATTGGCTACACCCAATACCATTTTACATTGGCTACACTCAACACATTATTGTACATTGGCTACACTCAACACATTATTGTACATTGGCTACACTCAAAAATCATTTTTACCTTGGCTACACTTCTCACTTTGTTGTAAATTGGTTACCTTCAACAGCTTATTATTCATTGGCTACACTCAACACAATATTTTACATTGGCTGCTTTCAACACAATGTTTTACATTGGCTACACTCAACACAATATTTTACATTGGCTACACTCAACACCATACTGTTCATTGGCTACACTCAACACAACATTTTACATTGGCTACACTCAACACCATATTGTTTATTGTTCAATACTTCATTGATTACACTCAACAAACCATTGTTCATTGGCTACACCCAATACCATTTTACATTGGCTACACTCAACACCATATTTTACATTGGCTACACTCAACACCATATTTTACATTGGCTACACTCAACACAATGTTTTACATTGGCTACACTCAACACCATACTGTTCATTGGCTACACTCAACACAACATTTTACATTGGCTACACTCAACACCATATTGTTTATTGGCTACACTCAACACCATATTTTACATTGGCTACACTCAACACCATATTTTACATTGGTTACACTCAACACAATATTTTACATTGGCTACACTCAACACAATATTTTACATTGGCTACACTCAACACAATATTTTACATTGGCTACACTCATAACTAGAATTTACAAAGGCTAACTATTTTGTTGTTGCTGACCGTGTTACGTGGACAGAACAAGAAATAAAGAAGTCTGAAAATTTTTTAGTAGAAGCAGATGATTAATTAATGTAAAATTGTAAAAGAGACAAAAAACACGAATATTTTGGACACATGTAGAGAGATGACTTTCTGTTGAGGTCATCTTCTTCTACTTCTTTTCTATAATCCTGTCTTTCTTCTCAGCGTGAGGATAAAAATAGATTTATAGAACGTATTTTTGTGACGTTTCATAAATAGTGTTTTTGTGACGCTTCATAAATAGTGTATTTGTGACACTTCATAAATAGCGTTTTTGTGACGCTTCATAAATAGTGTTTTTGTGACACTTCATAAATAGTGTATTTGTGACACTTCATAAATAGCGTTTTTGTGACGCTTCATAAATAGTGTTTTTGTGACACTTCATAAATAGTGTTTTTGTGACACTTCATAAATAGTGTTTTTGTGACACTTCATAAATAGTGTTTTTGTGACACTTCATAAATAGTGTTTTTAACTGCCTTTGTTATTTCAGAGGTCCACCTTTTGCGTGGACGGTCTTTTGTTGTGTGTCAACTGTTTCGGAGTTGCATTGTTCTTCGAGGCTCACTGTTTGTTGACACCATCTGATTATGTGTGGATCATTGAATATGTTGTTTCTTGATGAAGTTCAGTACTGATGTTGTACCCAGCTTTTTTACATGATGTCTTCAATTATAAACCGATCTCTTCTTGATACTCTCAGCAATCTGCGTAGACACTTCATTTCTGCCGTTACTAGTTTTCATCTATCGTTTGATGTCAGCGTCCAGGTTTGGCATTTAGAGCATACTGTTGGGAGAAAGATTGTGTTGAACAACGCTCTTTTAGTTTTCATTATGAAATATTTGCATTTCAAAATTGTTGCCATTTATTCTATGATTTGATTTGCTTTATTACATCTATTTTGGATTTCGTTATCTATTCTTCCATTTGTTGAAGTAATGCTCCCTAGGTATGTATAGATTATTTAATCTGTTTAAATTGATGTTTATCGATGGAGATATTGAAAGTATTTTACCCTCACTATTTTGGTTTTGTCAGTGTTTATTCTCAAATATTTTCATTGCATATTAACTGGAGTCTGTTAATGTGTTGCTGTAGTCGTTCCTCTATTGGTGATATAATTGCCTGATCGTTGGTAAAAAAATAATTCGTTTTATAATACATTTGGTAGTGATGTCCACCGTAATAAATAAGTGATGTTTTTAGAGCTCCAACCGCACAAGCAGTGAGTGAATACTGTAGTGATGACCAATGAACTCTACATGAGAGAATACTGTAATGATGACCAATGAACTCTACATGAGAGAATACTGTAGTGATGACCAATGAACTCTACATGAGAGAATACTCTAGTGATGACCAATGAACTCTACATGAGTGAATACTGTAGTGATGACCAATGAACTCTACATGAGTGAATACTGTAGTGATGACCAATGAACCCTACATGAGAGAATACTGTAGTGATGATCAATGAACTCTACATGAGAGAATACTGTAGTGATGACCAATGAACCCTACATGAGAGAATACTGTAGTGATGAACAATGAACTCTACATGAGAGAATACTGTAGTGATGACCAATGAACTCTACATGAGTGAATACTGTAGTGATGACAAATGAACTCTACATGAGAGAATACTGTAGTGATGACCAATGAACTCTACATGAGAGAATACTGTAGTGATGACCAATGAACTCTACATGAGTGAATACTGTAGTGATGACCAATGAACTCTACATGAGAGAATACTGTAGTGATGATCAATGAACTCTACATGAGTGAATACTGTAGTGATGACCAATGAACTCTACATGAGTGAATACTGTAGTGATGACCAATGAACTCTACATGAGAGAATACTGTAGTGATGATCAATGAACTCTACATGAGAGAATACTGTAGTGATGATCAATGAACTCTACATGAGAGAATACTGTAGTGATGACCAATGAACTCTACATGAGAGAATACTGTAGTGATGATCAATGAACTCTACATGAGGAATACTGTAGTGATGACAATGAACTCTACATGAGGAATACTTAGTGATGACAAATGAACTCTACATGAGAGAATACTCTAGTGATGACCAATGAACTCTACATGAGAGAATACTGTAGTGATGACCAATGAACTCTACATGAGTGAATACTGTAGTGATGACCCAAAGAACTCTACATGAGAGAATACTGTAGTGATGATCAATGAACTCTACATGAGTGAATACTGTAGTGATGATCAATGAACTCTACATGAGAGAATACTGTAGTGATGACCAATGAACTCTACATGAGAGAATACTGTAGTGATGATCAATGAACTCTACATGAGAGAATACTGTAGTGATGACCAATGAACTCTACATGAGAGAATACTGTAGTGATGACCAATGAACTCTACATGAGAGAATACTGTAGTGATGACCAATGAACTCTACATGAGTGAATACTGTAGTGATGATCAATGAACTCTACATGAGAGAATACTGTAGTGATGATCAATGAACTCTACATGAGTGAATACTGTAGTGATGACCAATGCACTCTAGATGAGTGAATACTGTAGTGATGACCAATGAACTCTACATGAGAGAATACTGTAGTGATGACCAATGAACTCTACATGAGGAATACTGTAGTGATGACCAATGAACTCTACATGAGAGAATACTGTAGTGATGATCAATGAACTCTACATGAGAGAATACTGTAGTGATGATCAATGAACTCTACATGAGAGAATACTGTAGTGATGACCAATGAACTCTACATGAGAGAATACTGTAGTGATGACCAATGAACCCTACATGAGAGAATACTGTAGTGATGACCAATGAACTCTACATGAGTGAATACTGTAGTGATGACCAATGAACTCTACATGAGAGAATACTGTAGTGATGATCAATGAACTCTACATGAGAGAATACTGTAGTGATGACCAATGAACTCTACATGAGAGAATACTGTAGTGATGACCAATGAACTCTACATGAGTGAATACTGTAGTGATGACCAATGCACTCTACATGAGAGAATACTGTAGTGATGACCAATGAACCCTACATGAGAGAATACTGTAGTGATGACAAATGCCTTCATGATAATACTGAGATACCATGAGTGAATACTGTAGTGATGATCAATGAACTCTACATGAGTGAATACTGTAGTGATGACCAATGAACCCTACAGTGGTTCATTGGTCATCACTACAGTATGATGAAAATTCTTCATTCCTGGGGTTTGGAAAAGAATGTATTGACGTTCTGTCTTTTGTGAGATATCCGTACTAGACATTTGAATGTTATAGAATAATAGATTTATCCTTTCCCAAAATAATTGGCTTTTATTTACTTCTGGACGCATTTATATTACAATGTATACTGAATTAGACGGTACACTAGCTTTGCCTCATCTTTAAAATGCTGGGAGCCAGTAGATCGGCTTAAAGGAGGGAAGGGTTAATAATAGTGGGTTCGATTGTTTTTGTAATGTTTTGTTTTTAAACAGATGCACAAGGCACAATAAGACGAAAAATAATATTTTTGATTTATTTATCTTGATATGTATCACTATTTCTAAAGTCCTGGTTCAGCTGACCGTGCCAATTCTTTTGTCAGATCCACGAAAACAATAAATAAAGTCTTACTCTGCTCTCTGCACTTCTCTTGTAGTTGGCGAAAGGTAAATATTATGTCAGTTGTTGACCTCCCAGCTCTGAATCTACATTGTGACTGGGAGAACACGCACTGCCTTTTTCTGTAGTCGTTTTGAAAAGACTTGTGTAAAGGACTTGCCTATGACACTTAAAAGGGAGATGACTCTATAGTTGTTACAGTCCCCCTTGCTCCCTTTGTTTTTATAGAGTATCACTAATTTTGCAGCCCTCATGTCCTGAGGAATTTCTCCATCTCCAGCACTGAATAAGGAGATTGCAGAGGTGGGGCAGGAGGACAACCATGTTATATTTGAGGATTTCTGCTGGAATGTTGTCTAGACCTGACGTCTTGCCATTTGAAAGTTTGTTGATTGCTTCGGAAAGTTCCAACTCTGTGGGTGCGGGATCGAGCTCGGTTAGTTCATGATGTTTCGGTATGATCTGATCTAGGACAGGGTTTGCTGATTTATCCACAGAGTAATGATTAGAATAGTGTTCCATCCATCTTTCGAGCTGTTTTGGTCATATCTGTTATTGGCTTACTTGACTTCATATTTTTTTAAAATACATCAAATAGAATATCTATTTTAAATGATAATTTAGAGTTTTTATTCATTTGAAACATAAACAAATATTCTCAACCACCCCACAAACACTGGACTCATGTTAGTGAGTTAGCGCACGCACACTCACAAAAGACAACATCTCAACAAAGGGATAAAGATAAACAATTGTTGTGACTCTCAATCTTTATATATTTCAAGGAACAATCTAACACATTTTTATATAAAAAGTGAATAGACATTTATTTACTTGCAGTGTCTATGTTGAATAGATGTTTTGAAGATCAAAATCATTATTAAATATACAGAATTTCTTGTTTAAAATGATGTTAAGACGATGTTAGAACTTACACGCTGGTTCATCTACCTTAGAAACACGTACAAACAGTAATTATAGTTTTACAAAAACAGAAACAGTGACGATAAATACGTTTCGACAACAGGTTTATCAGCAAACGAACAAATAGAGTGACAAATTAAATGAACAAATGACGACAATAAGTATCTAAGGAAATCTGAATAAGAATAACGAAATAAATGTAACACAAAAAAACACACATAAAAATTAGAAATAGAAAAGAAACAATGAAACATCTAGTAACATAGTAACTTGAATACTGCACATATACCATAGATTAAAAGCATGGGAAGAGAAAGTACTACAAGAAGAATGTAATACATGCACATATACCAAGATAAAGCATGGGAAGAGAAAGTACAAGAAGCATAAGAATGAATAGTTGAATCCAGCTGGTCGCAGAATACAAAGAAATAACCGATTCTCAGAGCAATGATCGATCGACGAGAACATGATCGGATGGTTGCACCTGACATGGTCCCGAATGGCCAGATCATTGAATGGTAGCTAAGGTCAGCATGGCGATCGCGCAGGTTGGAACGGTCACCGAATGGTTTCAATATAGTTTCAGCACGCTTGCAAGCATGATAATTGGACCGCGGACAGCAACACGAACGTGGCTTGGAAAGACACGCGGGTTCAGAGTAGCATACAGTGCGGACGGCACTGATGAAATGATTGATGTTAGCTTGAGGCGACTGTGAACTAACATAACAGTCGCCTCAAGCCTAACATCCAGAGTCATTTTGGCACCATCCAGAGTGGCCGTCGGCGCTGTAACACTTGTGCTTATGTAATACAGACCCGCACGGTGTCTTTTCCAAAAGCCACGTTCGTTGTTGAAGACAGTTTCACGTGCGAGTCCGTAATATTATCTATGCCATTATCTGCAAGCGGTGTAACAAGGCCTATATTGGGGAAACCGGCAGGAGACTCAGTGACCGATTCGCCCAACACTTGCGCGATATACGCCAATGCTCTGTGACCCCTGTAGCTACCCATTTCAATGATACTGGCCATTCAGGAGCTTGCGATGTCCAGGTCACAGCCATCCGATCATGTTCCTCTGATGATCGTAGTCGATTTGCTCTGGAGAATCGGTTGATTTCTTTGTATGGTACCTTGCGACCACGCGGGCTCAACGTATTACATTCTTATGCTTCTTAGTACTTTTTCTTCCCATGCTTTGTAATCTCTATGGGTATATGTTGCATGTATTACATTCTTATGCTTTTTAGTACTTTCTCTTCCCATGCTTTATAATCTATATGGGTATATGTTGCATGTATTCAAGTTATATTTACTAGATGTTTCATTGTTTCTTTCTATTTCTAGTTTTTATGTGTGTTTTTGTGTTACATTTATTTCGTTATTCGTTTTTATTCCAGATTTTCCTTAGATACGTTGGTATTTGGTCGTCCATTTGTGTTTCATTTAATTTGTCACTCCTATTTGTTCGTTTGCTTGATAAAGGCCTTGTTGGTCGAAACGTTGCTGTTTATCGTCACTGTTTCTGTTTTTGTAAAACTATAGTACTTTGTTTGTACGTGTTTCACTATTTACCAAGTTTTACTGCAGTCTTCCCCCTATTTCGATATTCATCTACCTTGTGTAACTTAATCACAATATATGGTTAGTGATATGCAGAATACATTAATTACTATATTGTTTTCATTATATTCCCATATACTTGTATATATTATATAAATATCAAGTCATGCAGTAACCTGTCCCTTGCAGAACGTCACTTTTATCGGAGCCCACTTGAAAACTATCTGTCTCTAGCAAGTTCTCCCGTCTCTTCCAGCGTCATGATCAATGTTTTGTTGATGTCCTTCTACTGACTTTGCCTTGGTCATTCCACCCCTCGTACTCCAGGCACGACATCTTCTATTACTGTTCTCTCCAAACCACTGTGACGTTTGATGTGGTCAAAATATTTCATCTTTATATATATATATATATATCAGACCTTCATACATGATACATTCATATTATGAGTCCACTATCTTCACTACTGTACCATTTCTTACTGAGGTTGTGCTGTTCTTCACCAAGATGTACTGCAACCTTTCTTCTCTTTCTTACCTTAAAACTTACTGTTTATTTTGGTTAACTTATTCTATTTATTGGACTATTTTACACATCCTATTTATTTTTCTTATGCATATTATTATTATTATTATTATGTAGGGAACAAAGATTAGTATATTGAATTCCATTATTAAAGCAGTTCTGCTGTGTGGGTCAGAAACATAAAGAACGACTTAAATAATAACGCATACATTCATCAACTGGTGTCTGGCAGAATAGAGGGACTGAGATGGTATGATAGGGTCACAAATGAGGAACTTCTGGAGAAAACAAGACATGTTCCTGTGAACCAAGAGGTTAAAAAAAGAAACTGGCGTTGGATAAGACACACTTTGAGAAAATCAGAGAGGAATATAACATGAAGTGTCCTTCCCTGGAACCCACAGGTACAGCGGTAGAGAGAAAGGCCTAGAAATACATGGAAACGATATTTGGAGGCAGAGATCAACAATATAAAGAAGAGGTAGAGGGATTTGCAGGAGATAGTTAGAGACAAGAAGACCTGGCATGGTTGAGGGTCTATGTCCCAATCGGAGTTAAAAGTCATGCGAAATATATATATCTTATTATTAGTAGTATTCCTCTATAATTTCATCTTTTTAGTTACTGGCTCATTGTATGTGTATTTATTGGTCGAGCACACCCTGCGGAAGATATGGTCGAGTGTCAATAGATAATCATTTGAGTGTGACCCGCAAGGGAAATGGAAAAGAGAATGCCCTAAACAAACTTTCGAAGTCTCCCTGACAAACTGAAAGATGTTGTGCTATCAGATCCTGGAAAGCCCAGAAGAAAAAAGTCCATATTTTTGTTTTATTTTGTAATGAAGATTGTGTTAATTGTAGAATACCATTTAAATAGTAGTGATGAGTTTACTTTTTATTAGCATAACTGAATAAATGATGTATAGTAGGCTCCATACAGAAACGTGCGGTATATTTTCTCAGTATGATGCAAGTCTTCGAAATGCTGCCTCTTTCATCTTTTTTCTTTAAAATAACCTTCAATTATAATTTTGATTTTGATGCTTACACCGCCCCTCTTACGTTTCCACCTGATGCGGCCACCTCTTTGTATCATAGCACGGACGGACCTGCTTACCTATACCTGGTTTAAAGGTTGTGATTGGTTCGCAAACAAAACTGCGTTTATTGAAATAGATTTTCAGTAATATTGTCTTTACATCAGACCGGGTTAAAGTGCCATCTCCACATTGAAGACTTGCTATTACAAATCGTCAAAATAGAATGTGTCTCTCCCTGATGGTAAACCCGGATAGTCTGCTGTTTATCTAAGTCTGCTGTTTATCTCAGTCTGCCTGTTTATCTAAATCTGCCTGTTTATCTAAGTCTGCTGTTTATCTAAGTCTGCCTGTTTATCTAAGTCTGCCTGTTTATCTAAGTATGCTGTTTATCTCATCATCAAATACCTTGTACTGAGCAGAACTTTGACATTATAAAAGTCCTTCGAAATTTCTTTCATGTGCTAGATATCCCGCCTCTGCAGCCGTCATGCTCAAATCATCAGTTATATCCTGAATAAATCTTCTCCGTGGTCTCCCTATTCTCCTCTTTGCAAGGAAACCTTCTTTTTGTAATGGTCTTGGTCATCTCCAGCCATCGTATCTTTTTATATGTTCAAAATACTTCATTTCTCATTCTCTTTGGTAGCTGTTTACTTTAAACAGTCTGTATGATGGATGGCGGACTGGAAAACGACCATCATGGAGGAGCATACAGGCGAAGAGAAGAAGAGGAAGACCACGGAGAAGATGGATTCAGGATGAAACTGATGGTTTGAGAATGACGGCTGCAGAGGTAGGACATCTGGCCTAAGAGAGAGAGAGAGAGAGACATTCCGGTGGACTGTTATGGTGGCAACGTTCAGCTCAGGACAAGCTACTTGATGTTAATGATGATTAAATCTTAATATTATTTGTTAGGAGTATCAAATATTTGTTTGGTATTTTACTACACTTCTGATATCTACAAATAGTGATAATTGTGTATTATTGTGATATAATATCATTGAGTGTAGTTAGATTGTAGTTTAAATGAAATATATTGATATCTGTGGCGGCTCGTGATTATTTTTGTTGGTGGTCAGACAAATATATTTAAAAAATATATTTTGGGTTAGGTTATTTTAGTAGTTACTATTTTGATATATTCCGGAAGTTAAATCTCACTTTCCATCAACATACATCCGTGTACGACAAGGTACATTTAGAAAAGTTGACGAGTTGGTTCCTATATGTTCTAGTAAAAGGTATATGAAGCATCGAAATAATCGTCGTATATGAAAGGTATACGTTATTTTTGGTAGGGCTCGGTCCCACTGGCCCTTAATGACGAGCCGCCACTGATTGATATAGATATAATAAATGTTGTTATGTAAAATTAACATTTCAAAGAAAGAATACTGTAGTGAAATATATTTTTTCTGTAACAAATAATGTTTGTGGGTTAGCAAACATAAATACAAATGTTACATTATATATATGCCCATATTCAAGGAGTCTAGTAGACTTTTGTATGTGTCAACATCTAACATACAACTATTTTTTCACCAGAAATGGCACATGTAAATATGCAACCATGCGCGTCGTAACTGTCATGGTTAGAGTTCGACGCACATTTGTATGAGCACAATTGGGCGCAGTTTGTAGTGGACATTGGTTTGTTGTTGCCTGTGCGTTTCATAGGACTCTCACATTTCGCATCTATGCTCTTGCCATTTGATCCTGCGCAGTTTCTGCACACATCTTGCCATTGAAGACATGCTTCCGTATGTCTTCACGCCCCGGGAAACACTCCATCAGGCAGGCTTTGTACAGTGGAAGCTCATCCCCTTGACAGTGAGAAGCAATGAGGACGATTAGGAATACGGAGCTCAGGATTACAAAAGTGTTTTTCATTGTTGTTTTTTCTGATGACAAAAATAAAACAAAAATTAATTTAGAATGTAGAATGATTTTATTTTAATACAAGATTAATATTTGCACTCATGTAAAGACATAGAGATTAAACATGATTCTGACTTAAGAATAGTATATTAGTGAGACATGTTCATATAATAACTCAGACTGTGCAATCTGATTTCTCTCTCTCTCCTTTCTCTTTTCTCTCTCTCTCTGTCTCTGTCATTCACTCTTGTTTCTTTTCATAAATATTTCTGACTTAGAATAGTATAGTATCATGTTCTCACAATATTACCATATAATAACTTCAGACTGTGCAATCTGATTTCTCTTCTATCTTTTATCTCTCTCTTTCTCTCTCTGTCATTCACTCTTTGTTTCCTTTTCGTAAATATTTGTGACTTAAGAATAGTATAGTATTGAGACACGTTCTCACAATATTAACAGATAATAACTTCAGACTGTGCAATCTGATTTCTCTCTCTCTCTCTCTCTCTGTCATTCACTCTTTGTTTCCTTTTCGTAAATGTTTCTGACTTAAGAATAGTATAGTAGAGAGATATGCTCTGACAACATTATCAAATAATAACTTCATTATTCATTATTCGGAGCAGAGTCTGGTAAAAGGGAGGAGCGTCTGGTCAAATGGAGGAGCGTCTGGTCAAATGAAGGAGCGTCTGGTAAAATGGAGGGGCGTCTGGTCAAATGAAGGAGCGTGTGGTAAAATGCAGGAGCGTCTGGTAAAATGGAGGAGCGTCTGGTAAAATGGAGGAGCGTCTGGCCAAATGAAGGAGCGTCTGGTAAAATGGAGGATCGTCTTGTAAAATGGAGGAGCGTCTGGTCAAATGGAGGAGCGTCTGGTCAAATGAAGGAGCGTCTGGTAAAATGGAGGGGCGTCTGGTCAAATGAAGGAGCGTGTGGTAAAATGCAGGAGCGTCTGGTAAAATGGAGGAGCGTCTGGTAAAATGGAGGAGCGTCTGGCCAAATGAAGGAGAGTCTGGTAAAATGGAGGATCGTCTTGTAAAATGGAGGAGCGTCTGGTCAAATGGAGGAGCGTCTGGTCAAATGAAGGAGCGTCTGGTAAAATGGAGGGGCGTCTGGTCAAATGAAGGAGCGTGTGGTAAAATGCAGGAGCGTCTGGTAAAATGGAGGAGCATCTGGTAAAATGGAGGAGCGTCTGGTAAAATGGAGGGGCGTCTGGTCAAATGAAGGAGCGTGTGGTAAAATGCAGGAGCGTCTGGTAAAATGGAGGATCGTCTTTTAAAATGGAGGAGCGTCTGGTAAAATGGAGGATCGTCTGGTAAAATGGAGGATCGACTGGTAAAATGGAGGAGCCTCTGGTAAAATGGAGGAGCGTCTGGTAAAATGGAGGATCGTCTGGTCGAATGAAGGAGCGTCTAGTAAAATGGAGGAGCGTCTGGTCAAATGAAGGAGCGTCTGGTCGAATGAAGGAGCGTCTGGTAAAATGAAGGAGCGTCTGGTAAAATGGAAGAGCGTGTGGTAAAATGAAGGAGCGTCTGGCCAAATGAAGGAGCGTCTGGTAAAATGGAGGATCGTCTTGTAAAATGGAGGAGCGTCTGGTAAAATGGAGGATCGTCTGGTAAAATGGAGGATCGACTGGTAAAATGGAGGAGCCTCTGGTAAAATGAAGGAGCGTCTGGTAAAATGGAGGATCGTCTGGTCGAATGAAGGAGCGTCTAGTAAAATGGAGGAGCGTCTGGTCAAATGAAGGAGCGTCTGGTCGAATGAAGGAGCGTCTGGTAAAATGAAGGAGCGTCTGGTAAAATGGAAGAGCGTGTGGTAAAATGAAGGAGCGTCTGGTAAAATGCAGGAGCGTCTGGTAAAATGAAGGAGCGTCTGGTAAAATGCAGGAGCGTCTGGTAAAATGGAGGATCGTCTGGTAAAATGGAGGAGCGTCTGGTAAAATGCAGGAGCGTCTGGTAAAATGGAGGATCGTATGGTCAAATGGAGGATTGTCTGGTCAAATGGAGGATTGTCTGGTCAAATGGAGGAGCGTCTGGTCAAATAGAGGAGCGTCTGGTCAAATGGAGGAGCGTCTGGTCAAATTGAGGAGCGTCTGGTCAAATGGAGGACCGTCCGGTCAAATGGAGGAGCGTCTGGTCAAATAGAGGAGCGTCTGGTCAAATGGAGGAGCGTCTGGTCAAATGGAGGAGCGTCTGGTCAAATAGAGGAGCGTCTGGTCAAATAGAGGAGCGTCTGGTCAAATGGAGGAGCGTCTGGTTAAATGGAGGATCGTATGGTCAAATGGAGGATTGTCTGGTCAAATAGAGGAGCGTCTGGTCAAATAGAGGAGCGTCTGGCCGAATGGAGGAGCGTCTGGTCAAATAGAGGAGCGTCTGGCCGAATGGAGGAGCGTCTGGTCAAATAGAGGAGCGTCTGGCCGAATGGAGGAGCGTCTGGTCAAATAGAGGAGCGTCTGGTCAAATAGAGAAGCGTCTGGTCAAATAGAGGAGCGTCTGGTCAAATTGGGGAGTGTCTTGTCAAATAGAGGAGCGTCTGGTCAAATGGAGGAGCGTCTGGTCAAATGGAGGAGAGTCTGATCAAATGGGGAGGTCTGTCAAATAGAGGAGCGTCTGGTCAAATGGAGGAGCGTCTGGTCAAATAGAGGAGCGTCTGGTCAAATAGAGGAGCGTCTGGTCAAATGGAGGAGCGTCTGGTCAAATAGAGGAGCGTCTGGCCGAATGGAGGAGAGTCTGATCAAATGGAGGAGCGTCTGGTCAAATAGAGGAGCGTCTGATCAAATAGAGGAGCGTCTGGTAAAATAGAGGAGCGTCTGGTCAAATAGAGGAGCGTCTGATCAAATAGAGGAGCGTCTGGTAAAATAGAGGAGCGTCTGGTCAAATAGAGGAGCGTCTGATCAAATAGAGGAGCGTCTGGTAAAATAGAGGAGCGTCTGGTAAAATAGAGGAGCATCTGGTCAAATAGAGGAGCGTCTGATCAAATAGAGGAGCGTCTGGTAAAATAGAGGAGCGTCTGGTCAAATAGAGGAGCGTCTGATCAAATAGAGGAGCGTCTGGTAAAATAGAGGAGCGTCTGGTCAAATAGAGAAGCGTCTGGTCAAATAGAGGAGCGTCTGATCAAATAGAGGAGTGTCTGGTAAAATAGAGGAGCGTCTGGTCAAATAGAGGAGCGTCTGGTCAAATAGAGGAGCGTCTGATCAAATAGAGGATCGTCTGGTCAAATAGAGGAGCGTCTGGTAAAATAGAGGAGCATCTGGTCAAATAGAGGAGCGTCTGGTAAAATAGAGGAGCGTCTGATCAAATAGAGGAGCGTCTGGTCAAATAGAAGAGCGTCTGATCAAATAGAGGAGCGTCTGGTCAAATTGGGGAGTGTCTTGTCAAATAGAGGAGCGTCTGGTCAAATAGAGGAGCGTCTGGTAAAATAGAGGAGCGTCTGGTCAAATGGAGGAGCGTCTGGTCAAATAGAGGAGCGTCTGGTAAAATAGAGGAGCGTCTGGTCAAATGGAGGAGTGTCTGGTCAAATGGAGGAGAGTCTGATCAAATGGGGGAGTGTCTTGTCAAATGGAGGAGCGTCTGGTCAAATGGAGGAGCGTCTTGTAAAATAGAGGAGCGTCTGGTCAAATGGAGGAGCGTCTGGCCGAATGGAGGAGCGTCAGGTCGAATGGATTAGAGCGCGGCCCCCATGCGGGAGACCCGTGTTCAATTCACTGTAAGGCGATGATTTTTTTCTGTTGTCGACATAATGAAAAATTATAACCTGAACAGCTTCGCGACGACTGCACTAGCCATGCGGTCATTACATTCCTCAGTCTCTCGTCCCACATATCCTACACCGCACTAAAATATTATTTTAAAACTTCATACTGTCTAATATGATTTCCTCCTCTTCCCACCCCTCCTCTCTCTCTCTCCTCTCTCACCCATTCACTCTTTCTTCCTTTCGTTTCCATAAAACATTTAACAGGAAATGATCACTAATAGTTATATTAGTTTTTCAATTAAACGTTTTACTAAGAAGCTTTAGAAATGAAATTGAAACCATAGTGATGAAATTGTTCCTAAGGCTATGTCAATGTTTCATTTCAGTCTTTGTAACAAAGGTATTTTTTTTATATAGATTAGAGTTGCTGATTTGAACTAACTTCAAATAACATGATGGGATATTGTCCAATAGTACAGAGATTTCTATATATGGGGTATTGTAAAATAGTACACAAATTTCTATATATGGGGTATTGTAAAATAGTCACAAATTTCTATATATGGGATATTGTAAAATAGTACACAAATTTCTATATATGGGGTATTGTAAAATAGTACACAAATTTCTATATATGGGATTATGTCCAATACTGCACATATTTCTACGTATGTGATATTGTCCAATACTGTACATGTTTCTACATATGGGATATTGTCCAATACTGCACATATTTCTACATATGGGATATTGTCCAATACTGTCCATATTTCTACGTATGGGATATTGTCCAATACTGCACATGTTTCTACATATGGGATATTGTCCAATACTGCACATATTTCTACCAATGGGATATTGTCTAATGGAGCGCATGTTTCTACATATGGGATATTGTCTAATGGAGAACATGTTTCTACATATGGGATATTGTCCAATACTGTACAGATTTCTACCAATGGGATATTGTCTAATGGAGCACATCTGTATACCAATGGGATATTGTCCAATGGAGCACATATTTCTACATATGGGTTAACGAAACGATTTGCTTTAAACATATTGTGTCATTCCATGCGACACAGATACAGTTTTCCTGTCCCAGTCATCATCTGCCTCGTTATCTACTGAATTCACCAGTTGTCATCTTGTATTTAAAACCTACTTTTCTCATTACATACAAAAAGTGCTGTTTTCCTCTTTTCTATACTGATAAAAATCAAAATAATTGCAAAATAAAAATAAGCAATATCAATTGACAAAGACTAGTTGGTGGTAGTTGATCACTTCATTTACATGGGAATATTTGATCAACAACAAGTTGTCATTAGATCTAGAAATAGACATCAAGAAACACAAACCAGCATTAAAACTGAACAGCCTGGCAAAGGGAGTCTAAGAGAATAGAAAGTTGATCACTAAAATAAAATATTCTTTTATAACAGATATTTGTTATCAGTGCACTACTTTATGGTAGTGAAACATGGACCACCAACTCGCGCCATAAGTAGCATACCTTACGGAAGACACAGTTGAGTGTCACTAGACAAGCACTTGAGTGAAACCAGCACAAAAACCCCGAAAAATACGCCCTAAACAGACCTGGATACGGAGTCTTCTTGAGAAACTGAAGATGCTGGACTATTCTGGGAAGTCGTAAAGGAAACAGCCAGAGACTGGGTAAAGTGGCGAACAGCTGTTGAGGCCCTATGCTTCGAGAGGAGCGGAGAGTAACAAGTGATAAAACGCAGGACGACTACTAAAATAGGAGCAAATTACACAAATTGTTATTCTGCATATCAGAACAGGATACAATCAACTCCGCAATCACATTTACACGAAATTCAAGATTTACAATTAGCCATGCGTACAGACACCTCAGAATGCGGAGCATATACTTGGAGGCTTGCCTGAGTATCTTCTTCTTCTTCTTCAAACACTCCATACCGATCACTTGTTAACCACTCTTTGTGATTTGAATGTGATCTGAGCCTAAGAACGTTTATACATTGTGCCAGTTACAAGTAGGCTAGCACATCCGATTTCTGCGATGCTTTTTTACTAACTAGGGTAGCTTCCCTAGGTCCTACAACATTCGCCTCTTACGACATGCCTTGTAGGTCACAGTGGTACTATTCTTTGCTTCCCTTGCGAGTTCCGACACCACACGGGTGTTACCTGAATATGATATACTACGGCAAACTCACTGGTCAAGTGAAACAACACTAGAAATAAAACAACATTGACCTTTATGAGAGCTACACAAGACAGTGAAGTATACACAAGCGAGAACAATGAATATAAAAAAACAATATTTTATACCAACGAAAGAAAGGAAAGAAGAAGCATATTCAGCTCGTAGAAATGCGACATCTGACATATTCTGTTAGCAATCCTTCGAGCTTTGAAAGAAAACTTTGAAAGTCCGATCTGTCAGAAATATTGGACAGGTGAAACCCAACACATAGTACTAGTTGAAAGCAAACTCACTGCATGGCACAGATAAGAAATGTACAAACTCGTACAAACTCGTGGATCGAAACAGTAGCATTACTAATTTTTGCGATCTGTTTCTTAAGCTATAATTTTGATACCTGTTTAATTAATGCTGAAGAATGTGAGATGGATTAGCACAATGCATAGAGTGAACATTAATCGAATCGGATACAAAAGGGCTGTGGGTTTCCTGCACCCGAAGTTACACAACGGAGGAAAGGAGTTACCACCTGCCTACAAGTTTCCAAAAATGCAAAGTGAAAAGCACTTCATACTGTACTGTCCCCAAATTCTATGGGACAGTTTACTTTTTGTTTTAGTAGTGAACAATAAGTTATGCTCATGTAATCTAGATTGTGCCCTAATGATTCTCAGTATCAAGTCAGTATTAAATCAGACTAAGGCAACACAATTCTAAATCTGTCAATGAATTTCTTTGCACCCATTACCAACACAAACTTAACCTTCTTCGTCCTGTACCTTTTACCACTCCTTCCAATTGTCCACTACGATCTTCTCCTCCTACACAGGTGGTTTGTATTCCCCCAGACCTTCCATTATCGGACAACGAGAGATCTGTTTTAAGTAAGGGTCTTAAGTTTGTTCCTCTCCTTCCCACCATTGACCTCTACTCAACTCTTCAAGATGTGACTCGTTTTCACCGTGGCTTGCGATTGAAATTTCACTTTCAGAACCAGGTTGACTCTGACCTATGTCCTGACACAAGTATGTTTTCCAAGTTTCTACTCGTAAACATGACTGGACACCCAAACCTGGTGCCTCTAACGCTCTTGATCTCTACATCAAGAATACTATACATGATATTGGACTGCTCCACCCAAAACGCCTTTGGCAGTCTAACATGTCACCGTCGGAGTTTCGTGCTCTATCACACCTCCGTCGACGTGATGACATTGTTATCAAACCCGCCGACAAAGGCGGAGCTATAGTCGTCTGGAGCAAAGATCTTTACCTTCAGGAAGGTAATAACCAACTGCGTGACACTCAGTTTTATAAAACCAGCCCTACTGATGTCAATCAGTCTAATAATAATAAGGTTCGTGAAGTCATTAAGAACTTAATTGCCACGAACGACCTTCCATCTAGTGCATCATCATTCTGTGTGATCGATATCGGTTTGGGTAAACCCGCCTTTTATATGCTCCCCAAAATTCATAAACTCCACATTCCCGGTAGGCCTATCGTTTCTGCTTGCTCTTGCCCTACGGAACACATCTCGAATTCCTTGATAGCATCTTTAATCCCATAGTCGCCACACTCCCGTCATTTTTGAAGGATACAAACCACGCTTTGTCTGTCTTTTCTTCCGTTGAGTTTCTACCCGAGAGAACCTACCTTCTCTTCCACCTTGATGTGTGCTCATTGTACACTTCTATACCTCATCCTGACGGCCTTATAGCTCTCAGTTCTTTCTCAATAGGAGAACTAATCCACTTGTGTCAACTTCTGCTCTCCTTCGTCTTGCAGAACTATTTCTCACTCTTAACTCCTTTCAGTTTAATGACCAATTCTTTGAGCAGATCAGTGGGGTTGCCATGGGTACTAAAATGGGACCTAGTTATGCTTGTCTATTCATGGGTTATCTTGAACACCTAGTATGGACTACATATGATGGCCCCCTTCCGTCTGTCTATCACAGATACATTGATGACTGTATTGGCATCACTGATATGCCTGAAGCCGATTTGTCACGCTTCATTAATTTAATTAATGTTTTCAACCCTTCTATTCGTTTTACTTCTCACATCTCCACTACTTTTGTCAACTTTCTTGACATTACTATCACCTTACGCCTATCCGCTATCACTACATCAGTATATTACAAGCCTATTGATGCACATAGTTTTCTCCTCTATACTTCTTCCCATCCCCGGGCTTGTCGTGACTCTTTGCCATTCTCGCAGCTCTTACGCCTTCGTCGCCTTTGTAGTGAGGACGATGATTTTCTTGAGAGAGCTCGCGAGATGCTTGATTTCTTTCGTAGGCGCCTATACCCGGAGAGGGTGCTTGTCTCGGCTATGCATCGAGTTAAGAAAATCACTCGCCAGCAGGCCCTTACCAGCCAGCATAAGACTACTAACTCTGACAGAGTAAAACTTATCTTAACTTACCACCCCCATAGTTCCCTGGTGAAAAATGTTTTATTCCGTCATCTGTCTATCCTTAGATCAGATCCTGAGACCCGTTCTGTCTTCCCCAACTATCCTTTGGTGTCTTACAGACGGGACAGAAGTCTTAAGGATATGTTGGTACACAGTCGCCTTAAGTCCAATATCCAGACTCATTTTGGCAATGTCCAGTGTGGCCGTCGGGTTGCAACACGTGTGCTTATGTGATACAGACGCGTACTGTATCTTTTCCTTTAGGCACGTTTCTTATTGACGATGGGTTCACATGCGAGTCCCGTAATCTTATCTATGCCATTATCTGTAAGCGGTGTAACAAGGCTTATATCGGCGAGATAGGCAAGAATCTAAGTGACCGATTCGCCCAACACTTGCGCGACATACGCCAATGCTCTGTGACCCCTGTAGCCACCCATTTCAATGATATTAGTCATTTAGGAGCTCACGATGTCCAGGTCACAGCCATCCGATCATGTTCCTCGGATGATCGCAGTCGATTTGCTCTGGAGAATCGGTTGATTTCTGTGTATGGTACCTTGCGACTACGCAGGCTCAACGTATTACATTCTTATGCTTCTTAGTACTTTCTCTTCCCATACTTTGTAATCTATATGGGTATATGTTGCATGTATTCAAGTTATATATTTACTAGATGTTTCATTGTTTATTTTCCGTTCTATTTCTAGTTTTTATGTGTGTTTTTGTGTTACATTTATTTCGTTATTCGTTTTTATTCCAGATTTTCCTTAGATACGTTTGTATTTGGTCGTCCATTTGTGTTTCATTTTAATTTGTCACTCCTGTTTGTTCGTTTGTTGATAAAGGCCTTGTTGGTCGAAACGTTGCTGTATTTTGTCATTGTTTTTGTAATTTGTAAAACTACAGTACTTTGTAATTACGAGTTTTGCCAATCAAATAGTTTTACTGCAGTTCCATATATATATACAGGATAAAATAAGAAGCACTTAGGAAATGTTACTATTTGTAATATAATCGTTGTCTCTTCAAGCTAACATGATGACTAACAAGACGGCAACAGCAATAATGTATATTATATTGTTTATATTTTACTTTATTTTTCTTAAGAAAATGATTTTGTTGCAGTGTATTTCTATTAGGTCACGCAAAAAAGATATTAAAGTAGAGAGTTACTGGCGACAAAGTGTGCACTTTGAGATTTTGTTTTAATTTACTTCGTGAAAACAAATCTTAACCTTAATGGAATTTGAACCCTGGTATTCAAGAATGAGAAACCGGTGTTCTACCGCACCTCTTTCTACCAAAAAAATACTCTTAAATATACCCTCCTTCCTTCTGCGTTGTAACAGCATGTAAAGTTATTGGTAGAAGAGTCATTTCTGGGAAAAAAGAGAACACACAGATCATTTAAATCTAAACACTTTACTTCTGAAAATTGTCAGGTCTAATGTCTTACTGTCTGAGCTGTGCAACTAGTACAAGACCATCTTGTAGTGCATGCCCACTGTGGAGTACTAGGAAATAAGGCAGCAGATTTTGCCAAAGATACTATAGGAGAGCAACCGGATGTATCAGTTAGCTATCACCAAACGAAAAGAAGGATTACATCAATCGGAAAGCCACCAATACTACAAAGGAAAACTACTACAATATGAGCAGATTATAACAAGTTGTCATTCTACGCAGCAGAACAGGACACAATCGACTCCGCACAGCCATATTTATACCAAATTCAAGATTAACAACTATTTAGTTATGTGTACATGTGGATGGGTACTCCAGACTGCTGCGATCACTTACTTAAACACTGCCCCGAGTATGATATACTGATGCATACTCTATGGTCTAGTAAAAGCACACTGGAAAGACAATTACACGGACCTTCTGTGCGAGCTATGAATGACTGAAGTTTATATAAGAGATGGCATGAGTATCAATTATTTAGACAATATTTAATGTGAGCAAAAGCAAGAAAGTAAGAATGCAAACGTAATAGTTTGAATGCAAGCTAAGAACAAAATAAGGTTTCCGTGGCGTTGAAGTACAGAGCTTACCTCTCCATAATTATTCGGTTCGTGTCCTGCGCCGAGCGATCGGATTCATTTTCAGTGATCCCTGACATAAGTGTACGTGACATCGAGTTTCTAGTCCTATTGTAAATGAACGATAAGGTCCTATGTTTAATGTGTGCAGATAAAGGGACATCTAGCAGTTGAAAGACATTAAGAGGTAGATGACACGCATTTGCCCATGAGATAAATCAGTAATATACAATACAATCAAATTTATATAAATTTGTCACAATACTCAAAATTACACCGGGAATCCCCTCTGGTTGTCTGTCGATCACTTGTGTTAACCAGTCTTTGTGATTTGAATGTGATCTGAGCCTAAGAGCGATTATACTTTGTGTCAGTTATGCGCCTACACATCCGATTTCTGCGAAGATTTTTATTTACTAGGCTAGCTTCCCTAGGCCCTACATCATTCGCCTCTTACGACATGCCTTGTAGGTCACAGTGGTACTATTCCTTGTTTCCTTGCGGCCCCTCTGGTAGGGGGTTTATGTGCTAAGTGGTTAAGCCCTTTGCCTTGCGGTCGATCCGGACCGGCCGTTCTGTTCACGAGTGTAATTTTTTCCAGAGACCCCTAAGATTGTGTTGGAGCTACGAAGTTCGTGCTTCGTACAACACTCTTGACAGGTTGCGTAGGAGTGGGACCGAGCCATATGGGGTTAAGTCTGGTCAATGAAGTCAATCCTTCGGCTTAAAACACTTTAAACCCTCTGGTTCTACCGAGTACATGCACTGTCGCTGAGATTATCATATGTAGTAAATATAGCTTAGTAACATTCTTATTTGCTGTACAGTTATGATAGTTCTATCAATAAATCAATTCTTATTTGCTGTACATTTATGATAGTTCTACAATCTATCATTTTGCTACATTTGATAGTTCTATCAATCTATCAATCTATCAATCTATCAATCTATCAATCTATCAATCTATCGATCTATCAATCTATCAATCTATCAATCTAACAATCTACCAATCTATCAATCTATAATCTACAATCTATCAATCTTAATCACCAATAATCTATTAGTATTCTTCACACCTTTCAACTCCCAACGGAACATATGTCTTCAACAAACTTCTTAAAGCTCATCCTCTCTCCTACCATCCCTTCCAATTCTGCCCATGTTTTATCTATCCTTTTAATATCAGCCTCCAGCTTTCTTCTCCAGGTATCTTTCCATGATTGTTCAAGATGCTCGTTTAGTTTTTCTACGGGTGAGATAGCCAGTTCCACTACCAGCAATCATTAGTCATCTCTTACAACATTCCTGGCAGGTACACATTGCTGCATATTCTTTCTTCCTTTTCGGCCCGGCATCCACGGGCGGACCTCTACCTTAATCGCCTCTTGACATGCCTTTAGAGCAGTGTTACAATTCTTTGTTTTCTTTGCGGCTAGCCACACGTCGTGTTAGTAGTACTGAACATGAAAATCCTGGCATATCCTTTACAGAACTTAACCATCAACAACAGTAAACGAGTATCGATTTTCTAGACACCACTTATACGTTCAGTAGTTTGTCATTGCATTCTGAACGGTGAGGTCTATTTTACCGATCGTAAAATCCAAGGAACCAATTTGCTTCCAAACTTGCCCACCGTGGAGTTTGAACAAGGTATGCATGGGTTGTGATCAAGCTCACTACCCTTATGCTACAGACATTCACTCTAAATTTCCCTAAGTTGGTATGATAAAATGAACAGAACAGGTAAAGAGCTGAAAAACAAGAGACAAAACGGATGAACCATTTGTCTTAGACACAATCTAGCAGAATACGAGCGTCATGTCACACCAATGACCATTCTTGTTCTATTGGTTGTGTCTATGCATTCTAACGTAAGGTCTAAGATCGTAAAATTCAGATCCATTTGCTCTGTCAAGCTCTCACCTGATTCTAGTTCATTTGTGATCATATTCTCACTCCGTTGCTTCCTCTGGGTTCTTGTAAAACTCCTTGTGCTCACCTAAGTTGGTAGTAATGACTGGAGGTGAAACCAGTCATGCAATTCATAAAAGAACAATAGATTAAATGGTTTGGACACCTGACCAGAATGCCCTGGTATCGCCTACCACAGAAAACCACACAGAAAAAGTATAATGAGTACAAAGCAAGAGGAGGAACCACGCAAAAGATGGAGCAACGGCATCAAGAACAGCCTTACGAACATGAATGTAAGCTTACAAAGTGCCTTAAAACAAAAACACACAAGATCACTACGTTTCACCCCCAACACTTTTATAAAGAAGTAAATGGTGGAAGAGAAGAAGAAGAAGTAGTATTTGGGAAATTAAATTACGAAGATGAATGTGCATCTGCTTAAGGCGGCAAGGAAACACAGAGAGAGAGAGAGAGAGAGAGAGAGAGAGAGAGAGTATAAGAGAGAAATAATTAATAAATGTCCCCCAAAGTGGTAAGAAACAAATTTGAACAGTAAAATATAATACAAAAATAAGATATTAAGAGACAAGTCCAACCAACCGAAATAAAATAATTGAGACCACGTTCATTTGTCGCTCTCAAATCACAATCTTCTGCTACATTTTATACGAAGTGGTTGCCCTTGACGACTGTTCCACAAATCCACAGATTAGTGTTTCTTAACCCCACATTTTGTGTTACTAGATTTAAATTGGACGTCAATGAAGCAAATAATAACAAAGTTTTAAGGAAACAAATAATTTTGTGAGAATATTTGAAGCGATAAGTGGAAGTCTAGGAGATTGATTGAGAGCCGCGAAAGCGTAGTGGTTAGTAAACTCGCTTCTTAGTTGCGTGATCCAGGTTCAATTGCCAAACTTTCTGTTTTATGTCTACTTATTGACCATATGAATTCGATTCTATACTTTTTGAATCTTAGAAATCGTTATTTATTTGAATTAATTGATTGATTGATAGGACCACTATCATTGCACTTTGGTGAGTCCCTATGTGTGCTTCGATCTCTTTATACACAGGAAGATCTCAGCTGCAGTGTCCGGACTCCGTAGCACCGGCGAGCGCCCCCGATGTAAGTTTGAAGATGGTGAAGATATTTATGTAGGAATTTTAGTTTTAAACTTTTCTAAAGAATTTTGACCTGGCAGCGGCTTTCCAGCCTGATCCTCTCGATATTGAACTGTCAAGGGTTCTTTTACGTGCTGAAATTGAATACGGGACCTATGTTTTATTGTTCGTCTCCGATATGACTAGGAGCTTGATCTCACTTACACTGAGATAACGGATCTCTGGAAAATATCCAGATTACTTCACTAAGAAGCGAACCTGGTCAGATTTCACTAAGAAGCGAACCTGGTCAGATTTCACTAAGAAGCGAACCTGGTCAGATTTCACTAAGAAGCGAACCTGGTCAGATTTCACTAAGAAGCGAACCTGGTACCTTTGCACTAGACAAGCACCCAAACTCCTACAGGCTCAAATATTCACTTTAAAATGGGATATATAGATATAATATAGCTTATCTCGGTGGGCGTCTGTAGCTTAAGCGGTAGTGAGCTTGATTCACAACCCAAGCGTACCTGGTTAAAACTACGGCTGGCAGTTTGGAAGCAAATTCGTTTCCGTGGGATTTTTACAATTGGTAAAAATAGATCTCACCGTTCAGAAAGCAATGGCAAACTACTGAACGTGTAAGTGGTGCCTAGAAAATCGACGACTCATTTACGGTGGTTGATGGCTATGTCCTGTAAAGGATATGCCACGATTTTCGAAGCTTATTCCTATGCTCAAATATTTTACCATAAATAGGTCTGCCACTGTGGATCGTGAGCGTTTGTCGCTCAAGCGGTAGTGTGCTTGATTACGAACCCAAACGTATCTGGTTCAAACCACACGGTGGGCAAGTTTGAAGCAAATTCGTTTCCGTGGGATTTTACAATTGGTAAAATAGATCTCACCGTTCAGAAAGCAATGGCAAACTACTGAACGTATAAGTGGTGCCTAGAAAAATCAACGACTCGTTTACTGTGGTTGATGACTACGTCCCTTAGTATATGCCACGATTTTCACTGTGGATCGTCATTGAATTAATTGAGGTAGCTCATTTCTCTGTTATTACTTCTAATCTTATCAAGAATGGATCGTCATTGAATTAATTGAGGTAGCTCATTTCTCTGTTATTACTTCTAATCTTATCAAGAATGGATCGTCATTGAATAATTTGAGGTAGCTCATTTCTCTGTTAAATTACTTCTAATCTTATCAAGAATGGATCTCTTGAATTAATTGGGGTGCTCATTTCTCTGTTATTACTTCTAATCTTATCAAGAAACTGATCTCAGAAGAAGAATAGGAATACTCATAGGATACAAGTAGTGAAGGTAATGTGATACTCATCATCAGGTGCCGTGCTGGCTGGCGCAGACGATCATGGATCTCCGCAAATCTCTGTCTCTGGTGTGTGTTATCATCTCAGATGTTGACGCTCTACCGTGTCATGAAGTCAGGCTATCCACAATTTTCTCTCTCTGTCTTCCTCTATCTCCTCTGCCCTCGATTTTACCAGTTGTTACAATGTGTTCTAAAGCTCCCCTCCTCATCACATGCCCGAAAAAAATGATTATCTCTTTCTTATATTGATGATACACTTTCTCTGTGTCTTGACCTCATTCAACACCTCCACATTAGACCATTTAGCAGACCATGAGATTCTCATAATTCTCCTGTAAAACCACATCTATGTGGCCCTCAGAGATTTTTCGATCTGTTTGTTTATTGTCCATTACTCGCATCCATAATGTGATGCTATATACAGGAAACCACTGTTTGACAGACTTCAGTGTAAACAATTAAGTGTATCAGATATCATCAGACTAATCAGTGAGATATACTGAAAGCAATCAGCAACTGTGCTCACACTAACAGTTGTTTAATCTCTGAAACTGAAAAAAAAATCAAATGAGAAATTGTGCAACTACACTCAGAGGTACAATAAGTACAGTATAAATAACAATATATGATCGGTTGGTAAAGTGGAGTGTAGAAAAAGAAGAGATTTTCTGGAGCTATGGAGTTCGTGATTTGTGCAACACTTTCGGCAGGTGGCGTATTAATTTTGTCGAGAGAGACGAAATTATATGGGAAATGTCCGGCACAATAAAATCAAAAATTTGTTTATATACACTTCTAGACATTGTTAGAATATAAGCCACATATTTCCTACTTGCGAAATCGACGTCTTAGAAAGACACGACATAAAAGCTTCATTTAAGGAAAGCAACAGATCGTAATCAATAACGTCTTAGGTCTCTTGCAAATAGTTTCTTCAGTTTCAGTGTGATACATCTTCATTGCCCTACGGACATGTCCATATGGGCTCTGATCTCCCTAGCGTCCAGTGACTAACCGTACAATTAGGATGTTGATTGATGAACCTACTCATACGCTTGTTATGCTGATCTTTTCTGGTCACTCCATTTTTCAAATTCAGTCATTTGAAATCTTACAGTTTACGTGGATTGATTTATATAAAAGTTCTCTGGGGGTTATACTCTATGAGTGCGTTCCGAATGTCAACTCTATCCATTGGCTGACATCCTGATCCATCCTTCCCCGATATGGGGACAGAGCCATCTAGGATGTCTGTTCTCTTATTGTTATCGACACCCATGTGTCACAGAACGAAAATAAATGTCATTTATTGCTTTGAGGAATGACGTTCAACTTTGCTGCTTGTCGTTAGTGCTGCCCAAGAGTTCCATATCGCCATCATCATCAAGTAGCTTGTCCCTTCCGGAACCTGACTTACATGACAGCAGTCCTGAAGAACTCTATGCTCTTAACAAATTGACTGACGTCAGCAGCAATCATTCTCAGATTATCAATGACACCTTGCACGCATCGTCTTCTAGATCTTCCTCTCATACTTCTTCCAGGCACCATTCTCTCCAAAATTATCTTCTCTAGGCCCTTATGTCGTTTGATGTGTCCGAAATATTTAATTTTCCTTGATTTTATGCTCTTTAATAGCCAACTCTCTTTAATAGCAAGCTGTTGCAGAACAGAAGCATTTGTTCTTTTCTCTGTCCATTAAATTCTAAGTACTCTTCTGTTCCATATACTCTTCGAATATTTATTTGTATGTTCTACTAATTGTCATCATACATCTAGAGTCCATTACGTTATCTTACTCAATGATATAGAATTACGGGAGGTCACATCCGGTGCCGGCAAGATGGCGGTTAAATTTCGCACCGTTACAATGATAATATACATAAATATATGACTACATCCAAGCTTAAAGTTGTTCACTTTTCTGACAAGCTGTATGACTGAGGATAGGAGGATAGAATCAGTCGCTAACGTGAAACGGGACTTCTGGCCGTGCTACGGAGTATCGTGCACTATCGCCAGAACCCGTCATAGCAAAGACGCAGTGTTCAGCGTTACAACAACGGATATGGATACATCAAAAGGTATGGTCGTGTCTGTCTTAGGTACACGTAGAAGAAGAGGGCGAAGAAAGAAAAATCGAGCAGGAGCTAGAAAGAGACAGCTAAAATGTGATAGATTGGGTCATCACCACGTTCGAATACTGTACTGGAATTGCGCCGGCGTCAGACAAAAGCGTCCCATCTTGGACAAACTTCTTTACGGTGCTGACGTTGTGGCGTTACAGGAGACCAACTTGTGTACTGGTACAATCCAAGCCGCTGGATTTCATGTATTCTACAACAGAAAACATCTTGGACAGGATATCTTTGTACGCAATAACTTGCATGCGTCTGAAGTAGATGTATCAAGATGAAATTGCGATGATTTGCAAATACATGCTGTTAGAATACAGGCATCAACACCCCTTGTTATTGTCAATGTATATGCATGTAACGGAAGTATAGATGCCTCCAGATGGCAAGGAATATTCGAACAGGATGAAAGTAACATCCTCTTTGTGGTGATGTCAATGCTAGAGGACAACATTGGGGTAATATCATTACCAATCGACAGGGAAAGGAATTGGAGGATACATTGGTCACAACAGATTTGGTGTGCCTTAATACAGGTCAAGCAACCAGGCTGTCTAAACGACCGGGCGATTCAGATTGGGCAATCGACCTGGCACTGGTTTCATCCACCGTTGCTCCCTATTGTAGATGGCATGTCTTAGGATACCATGGTAGTGATCACTGTCCATGTGTTGTCTTAATCTAGAGGCGCGGATCGATCAGAAGTCGGATTACGTCGAAAGCGTTCACGTATGACAACGCAGCTCGAGACACGATTGGTAAAATTTGACATGCCAATGCCCATGTATCTCATCAGGTGCGGAAGAATATAACACAGCTCCTGTGGTGGAATGGGAAGATTGAAACCATTTGGCGCATCAAAAGAAGAGCGGTTAATGCATGGCAAAAGGCACGCCGAGCAGCCACTGCTTTGCCTGAGCATATCTTGGAGTTGAAAGTGGACATCGATGAGAAAATGGCACTTTTTATGCTTTGTGATAACCAAGCAAAGTCAGCTAGATGTGAAGAATTTTGTATACAAATGTTTTCCGATGGCTCCCTCCAGAAATTTTGGCGGTTTCACAAGGCCATGAACGGCGCGTCACACAGACGTATCATACCAGATTTTCAAGATCACGATCTGGTGTAGCGAAAAACTGATGAAGATAAAGGAATGGCATTTCTGGATCATTTTATTCAACAGACGAATCGAAATGATAGGAAGCAAGACTCAATATCATTTCGCTGTTATCGAGCAATGTGTCGACACGAAGTGGAATGACGATCTTGAATTCACGAGTGATGAAATACGTGAAATGCTTAAGAGATCACACAATACTGCACCAGGCCCCTATGGTATCCAATACAGTGACATAAGCAGGATATCGGACGAAGACATGAATGAGCTTAGTAAAGAATTCAACACTAGTTTAAAAAATGACGAGATCAGGGAGGAATGGCTACACAGTTATTTAATACCACTGGCAAAACCTAACAAAATCACAAACACATAAGCGGTTTTAGAATAATTGCAATGCAGAACACAGTGGGCAAGCTTCTGGAAAAGTTAGTGGCATACAGGCTCGATCGGGATTTGGAGGAACGTCGCATGTTACCTTCCACCCTAGGCAGATACATACGGACTAAAGAAACTTGGTGTAATGCATCGATCTTTTCCTAAGACATCTTTGAAGGTTTACAGGCGGGTTTGGAGACTTGTGCTGTTGTACTAGATCTCGAGGATGCTTACAACATAAGGTCCAATCACATACCTTATACAAATGCTCACGCTACTCAATATCGATACATTGATCATAAGAGGGATTGCAAGGGCCCTGTTAGAGAGAAAAGTGGCACTCAGGTGTGGCAATTGGTACTCTGTGCCGACAAAAATTTCACCTGCCCACCCCAGGGGTCCCCACTATCTCCAGTACTATTCAACGTATTCACCATAATAATTACGAAGCAGCAATTATCTGGCAGGGGACGAACACTGTAATTTGCAGACGACATCATGGTGTACAGACAGGGGAGAAACAGGGATTAAATTTGCTAATAAACTCCAGTTCCACATGGGGAGCAAACACCAGAATTCTCAAGACACTGTACTCTGGTAGAGTGCGACCGATCCTAGAGTACGGCATGGCAGCGTGGAGCAATGCATCTAACAAGCAATTTGCAAAAGTGAGTAGCAGTCAAAACCGGGCCTTAAGTATCATCACTGAAGCCATGAAGTCCACGCCCATCAAGGCGATGGAGACAATCTCCGGCATCCAACCAATGACTGACCGAAGGGACAAAAAAAGTAGTAGTACTTGCAGAAAAACTCAAACGGCTCGAATCTCATCCAATGCATGAAAGAATGTATGAATTTGGAAAGTGGAGAATACAGAGATCTAACTTCGTTAGAATCTCTAAGGCACTGACCATGGACCATCCAGTCCTTTCCAAATGCACACCCAAACCAATCCCGGCAATCGACAAGTGCCCGCCATGGAAGACCACAATGCCAGAACTAAGGGAATCAATCCCAGGCATACTGGACAAAAGGGTCCAAAAAACCTCGAGAGAAAAATTGCAACAGAAGAGTACATAGAATCAGAGTACCCTGAAAATGAGTCTACACGGACGGATCGGCAAATAACGCAATAAGCGATGGCGGAGGAGGAATAGTGCTCAAAATCTCAAAGAAAGTAACGGTCAAGAAAGCGATTGCAACTGGCAAATACTCGAATAACTACCGAGCAGAGGCAGAGGCAATCAAAGAGGCGGCCGAAATGATCTTGGAGAGAAGAAGCACTACACGTAACAAGGTCGTGATATTCACCGATGCTCTATCGGTCATCACGGCACTTAAATGCGTTGGCAAAACAGAGATGAATGAGCTCAAACGTCCCTCGCTGAACTAACGAGTTCACTCAAACGCACCGTCATCCAGTGGATACCGTCACACTGCAACGTTAGGGAAACGAAGCAGCCGACAAGCTAGCCAAAGAGGGCGGAGACTACCTCAGACTGATCTAGAGATCGGTTGATGAGGAAGTCAAAACAACCATCGGTTCGCACTATAGAAGCAAATGGGCAAAAGACCACCCTCAGCACACAGCCAGTGACGGATACTATGGTCTCTCTCGACGTGAACAAGTTGCCATACTTCGCCTCCATACCGGCCACAACAAGCTCCGAGCCACATGTTCCATAAATTTAAAATTGGCACAACTAGCCTGTGTCCCTGCAATATGGCAGACATGACGGCAGAACACGTCTTGCAAGACTGTCAACGATTAGCAGGTATACGGAAAGAGTACTGGCCACAACACACAGAGCTTCGCGAAAAGCTGTACGGAGAAACGGAGTCCCAAAAACAACAGTAAAATTCATGATAGAAGTTGGTCCATCAGTCTAGGCCGGGAACGCAAGAGAGAGAGAGAGACTGGTGTGATGTTTCTGGTGCAACGATAAACCATACCAAAGCTGTGCTATCATTGTTCTCCCAAAATAATCACATTGTGAAGTCTGACACACCACATGTTACTTTAGATGGACATACACTCACCCGAACAGCATCTATGAGTTATTTGGGTGTAAAATGTGATCGCAGTCTATGCTTTAGGGACCATATCGGCCAATTTATTGCCAAGGCTTGCAACGCACTATCTGCACTGAGAATCATGGCGGCTGCTAACATTGAGCAACGCCTTTTTGTGCTCCTGTACCAAGGTATTGTTCTGTCATGTATAGAATATGCATGCGCTCTCCTAACAATTAGTCCTACGCAAACAGTGAGACTAGAAAGAATTCTGAATGAGGCTATGCGCATCATTCTGGGATGCACCAAAGATACACAAGGAGTGTCAGTGCGATTCCTTCTTGACCTCCCAACTATTGCTAACAGAATTGAAGCTTGGAGGGTTCGATCATATCTAAGAATCAATGCAAACAAGGAACATCCTCTCCATGAAGAATTCATTAAGGAGAAAGGGTGTAGACTCAAGAGGGGCAAATCGTGGCTGAGTCAGGCGGAAGATACGCATAGGAAAATATGTGATCCTTCCGGAATTGAAACAGGAGAGGAATAGATTGCTTTGCCACCTCAATTTCAAACTGCTTTCACCGTTATTACATCTATTAAGAAAAACTGCGAACAAAATAATCTATCACTGATTAACGTGAGGTGGAGGCCCTCTTGAATGACATCTCATCAATGATACAGATGTTGTTATTTACACCGATGGTTAAGTCATTCGTCAACAACGATGTGCGGGGCTTTTTCAGCACGTTCAGGAGGAACAATATTAAGAGAGGCCAGTGGGGCCTAGCAAGAATCGAAGTAGTTTGACAATGAAGGTTTGGGCGGTTACGGAGGCGGTGAACTGGTTGACATTTCACAACTACTTTCGTGTTTTCATACTTAGTGACTCCATGAGTATGATTCGTAAAGTCGAATCAGGAATGGTGATACACAACTGGGTGGAGGTACTGGTACAGACAATGATCAATCACCTTCATTTTTGTCCTGGGCACGCAGAAGTTAGGGGTAATGAACGAGCTGATAGATTGGCTGGCTTGGCTACAAAATCAGAGGGCGCTGCCATGGATCGAAATGACATTCTTCACGCACGAACAGAAGAGTTTCAGGGCTGTAATCCCACTCGCTGACCAGATTGAAAGAGATGGGTGTCAATATTGGTGCAGCCCGAAAAGAACGACATACTAAATATGCAAAGAGATTGATTAATCAACATCGAACTGGGGTGTTGGGTCGCTGGACGCTGCTGGATTTGCTGAGGCGGAGATCGGAGCACCTATGGACATGTCCGAGTGCTATGATGATAGTCCTCATATAACTGATAACTGATAGAATTACGACGAGTTAGAACTATTATATGTTGTCTTTGGATTGTTTTTATCAAACACCATACGCAGTAAACATTATTTATTGAATTGGTATTGACGTTTTTAGTAATGTCATTTTCAGTTGTTGATTATAGGTTTCAGTTTTATTTGCTATTTTATTCAGCTGTTATAAGAAGAAAACATACTTGTTTATTGTTTGTTTGTTATGTAGATCGGAGACCATCGTAGGTGCTACGGAGTTCGTGCACTGCCGCTGAGATCTTCCTGTGTAAGAAAGAGATCAGAGCACACATATTTATTATACGAAGTGCAATGATGATGGCCCTATTAATCCATCAATGAAATTGTTATGTAGAGGACTAACGCATCTTGAAGCAGAGCACGTTTTTCAAGCTAAGCAGAGCCCGCATTCCAGCGACTTCAACCTAAGCAGAGCCCTCTTTTCAACCTAAGCAGAGCCCGCTTTTCAACCTAAGCAGAGCAAGCATTTCAATCTCAGCATTGCACGATTTTCAACCTAAGCAGAGCAAGCTTTTCAACCTAAGCAGAGCACGCTTTCAACCTAAGCAGAGCACGCTATTCAACCTAAGCAGAGCACGCTTTAAACTTCAAGAACCCAACCTAACAGACCGTTTTTCAACTGCAGCAAGCCACTAAGCAGAGCACGTTTTTCAACCTCAGCAGAGCACGCTTTTCAACATAAGCAGATCACGCTTTTCAACCTAAGCAGAGCACGCTTTCAACCTAAGCAGATCACGTTTTCAACCTCAGCAGAGCAAGCTTTTCAACTAAGCAGATCACGTTTTCAACCTCAACAGAAAAGCTTTCAACCTAAGCAGAGTGCTTTCAACCTAAGCAGAGCACGCTTTTCAACCTAAGCAGAGCACGCTTTTCAACCTCAACAGAGCACGCTTTTCAACCTAGCAGAACCGCTTTCAACCGAAGGAAACGCCTTGTTTTGGTTAAATCAGACCAACACACATAAACAATAAAAGTTAACTACTTTCGGAGATTCCAAGTTTTTATAATTGTTTATACCTACCATCCCTGGTATTGTTTCCTCTTGCATGTTCGTCCTCTCCTCATTCATCCGTGTATTCCTAGGCACCATTTATACGCTCAGTAGTTTGCCATTACTCTCTGAACGGTGAGGTATGTTTTTTACCGTTAATAAAATTTTAAGCGAACAAATTTGCTTCCAGATTGCCTGCCACGTAGTTTGAACCAGGTACACTTGGGTTGTGATCGACCTCAGAACTGCTAAGACATTGACTGTTTTCATATATTTTTAAAAAGCAGTTGTTATGTGACTGAACCATTTGACCTTTTGCATATAGATGCATTATATAGAAAGTAAGTTGAATGCATTTGAAAATAGATGACTGCGAAAAAAAATGACCATAACATGGAATGAATTCAGGAGAAGTGATGAAATCAGAGAAATTTCTGGTCAACCACTAGTAACAACTGCTATAAGAAGGAGAATATAGATATGTTGGACTCACATTGAGAAGAATTGATCAAAGAATATCAAAGCAGGCATTGAAGTGGGACGCAAAGGGTTCGGGAAAGAGAGGACGGCATAAGGAGACACTGAAACGAACTTTGCTGAGAGAGGGAAAAGAAATATCGGTTTCAGTTCCATATAGGAGATTGAGCGAGTTTCACAGTATAGAGCAGTATGGAAAAATTACTTGCAGGCCCTATGTTACGTATAACGGTACGAGAGAAATTATTATATTGTTATATAGATGCATTTGGTGCTACTGTTACACCCACTTTGATCCTGACTGTAAATAATTTTTTGCGGTTTATAATTTGTGAACTCAGAACTTGGAAGCTTGCACTTCTTACTCTTTTATATAACCTTTCCCAAAGCGGTTTTCTGCACTCCACCACCTCTCAAGTCTCGCAAACGAAATCCTGTTAACACTCCCAACTGCACCTTACATCATCAGAGCCACATTTTTTAAATTATTTCTACAACTTCCCTAATGTTCACTCGTTGACCTGTTACACATTTAAGAATTCTTTGGAGTACTGCTACTTCAGAAACGCTGTGTAATATGTTACTTTTTATGTTTGCATTTATTTTACGTGTTGAGTTGGGTTTTCTTGTTGTTTGTTTGGGCAACATTGCATGGATTGTTGATACCTTGTTATATCACAATCACAATGAAATCATGTTTGTGCCGGGTCTATCTGGTCTTAAACAAACACTTCATGGCGGAGTACAGCAATGACAATAAAGATCTATAAAGATAGAAGGAAATATAGGGGAACATCCTGATAAGAAATACAATTAAGCAGTGGCGGCTCGTCATTAAGGGCTAGTGGGCCAGGCCCCACCAAAAATAATGTGTAACGTGTATTTATTATTGTTAAAATTAAAATATAACCGAACCCAAAACCATGATTTCCCCCCAAAAATGTGTCTGGTCCCACCAACAAAAATTAGTAAGAGCTGCCACTGCAATTAAGAATAAGAAATTGATAACGGAAGATTGAGAAATTACTAGTATTTATAAAAATCTACAAAATAATTTGTTTGCAATATTAGAGGTGTTAGGCTGTGAAAAGCCAATTATCGTTGACTTCATTAAATATTTAAATTGAGGAAGTTGAAAACAAAGCTGATCACACTGAATTGTATTTACAGTTAATTTGATTCTTTTTCTTTTCTTCAATCCTGTTTTGCCTCACAGAGTAAGGATAAGAAAAGAGTTCTAGAACGAGCACTTGTGTGCGCTTCATAAATAGTGTCTTTCGTCGCCTCTGTTAGCTCTGAGGTCCACCATATGAGTGGCCCGTCTTTTGCTTTGTCTCCATTGTAACGGAGCAACATTGCTCTTTTGAGGTGCACTATCTGTTGGTAATCTGCTTATGTGGCCGAACCATTTAATTTAAAAAAAAAAAATGAATTTCAGTACTGATGTTGTACCCACTTTTTTCCTGATGTCTTTCTTTCTCAACCGGTCTTTTATTTGCTACCCCCAGCATTCTGCGTAGACACTACATCTCAGTCTGACTAGTTTTCTTCTATCGTTTGATGTCATCACCCAGGTTTGGCGCTTAAGCATCATAATGTGGGAGAAAAATTGTGTTGAACATTGCTCTTTTGTGTTCTACGGTGACCTGTTGGTGGCTGTTTCATGGTGACATCATAAACAGTATATTTGATAAACTGCTTAAATACACTATTGCTTAGAGAGCCGGGTTTGGGAAGATGAGACGCTCTAGTCAGGATCAGGAAACACAATCGCTAAGGTATTGTTTCAGTTCTTCTATGTGTCTCCTTTTATCAGAGTTGTCTTGCTAGCTAAGAAAAGAAGCACATGATCTACGTCTGGCCAACTTTGAGGCAATCCTAACGAAGGACTAACTAAAGTCAGACGATTTGCCTGAATTAATCCAATGATAATCCAGTGGAAGTACAATTCGATGTAATATATTGGAGTATTGTCATTAACTGTATGAGTCATTTCTATTGTTGGATTTCCACACCAGTAATAGTTGACATGTTTTGTTTTCGGTGTGTTTACGTTATACGCTTTACTGTCTATGTTATTTCGTGCAATAAAAGTGTCAATTAAACTTTAGAGACTTGAAGAGTGTCTTCTGGAAATTTGAAATAAAACTCTGGAAATGTGCAACTACTAAATGCGTTACAGGCAGTGGCGGCTCGTCATTAAGGGCCAGTGGGGAGGGGCCCCTCCAAAAATAAGGTGTTAGGTGTATTTATTATTTTATACATTAAAATATGTCCTAACGAAACCATGATATTTCCGAAAATTTCTGTCTGGCCCCACAAACAAAAATGATCACGAGCCGCCACTGGTTACAGGGATAAAAATATGGAAAGAAAGAAAGAAAGAGAGAGAGAGAGAGAGAGAGAGAGTAGGGTGTACATGCTCAACTTTATGGCGCAAGAAAAAATAAGCTTTCCTATGGTATGCAAATAATAAAAAAAAAAAAAGAATCACGCCTGTTCTCCGGATAATCCATATTTTTGACATAGAAAAAAAAAGTGAAGTAGAAAAGAGGAGGTAATAACCATTACCGCTATTGTTACTTCGAATTATCGCTTTCCTTAGATTTCTCCACCTTCTGGTTCCGCCCATTATAAATCCACGAGAAATGAATATACATGAATCCATTAAGTATTAAAATAACGTGATCTCTCAATTAATCGAATATATGCAAATGTAAATGAATGTGTATTTAACAAGGCTCTTGTCTCCTCCATAAAGGCAGGAAGAGATTCATCTCAATACATTTAATATCAACGTCAGATGAAGAGAGTATTGAACAATTTAAGGACATAAAGAAATTAAGTGTTTAGATGAAAAGATCATTTAGGCGATACATTTCAAATAAGACCTTTTGGTGAATGCTTTTGTAATTAAGATGAACGTTTATGATCATATTAATAGAATCGTTGAACAGCTAGCACCATTTTGAAATGTAAACATGTCACAATAAACGCTAAAAGAGCATTATTCAACACAATCTTTCTCCAAACATAATGCTATTAGTGCCAAACCTAGACACTGACATCAAACGATAGAAGAAAACGAATTACGACAGAGATGTCTACTCAGAATGCTGGAGTATCAGAAGAAATCTATCGACAGAGACAAGTGTCTACTCAGAATGCTGGAGTATCAGAAGAAAACTAGTCACGACAGAGACGAAGTGTCTACTCAGAATGCTGGGAGTATCAAGAAGAAATCTAATCACGACAGAGACGAAGTGTCTACTCAGAATGCTGGGAGTATCAAGAAGAAAACTAGTCACGACAGAGACGAAGTGTCTACTCAGAATGCTGGGAGTATCAAGAAGAAATCTGGTCACGAAGAGACGAAGTGTCTACACAGAATGCTGGGAGTATCAAGAAAAAAACTAGTCACGACAGAGACGAAGTGTCTACTCAGAATGTTGGGAGTATCAAGAAGAAATCTAATCACGACAGAGACGAAGTGTCTACTCAGAATGCTGGGAGTATCAAGAAGAAAACTAGTCACGACAGAGACGAAGTGTCTACTCAGAATGCTGGGAGTATCAAGAAGAAAACTAGTCACCACAGAGACGAAGTGTCTACTCAGAATGCTGGGAGTATTAAGAAGAAACTAGTCACGAAGAGACGAAGTGTCTACTCAGAATTCTGGAGTATCAAGAAGAAATCTAATCACGACAGAGACGAAGTGTCTACTCAGAATGCTGGGAGTATCAAGAAGAGAACGGTTTTGAAATTTAAGGGGGAAAATGGGAACAACATCAGTATTGAACGTCATCGAGAAACAACAAATTAAAGATTCAGCAGCTTACAAATAGACAAGTGCACCTCAAAGACAATGTTACTCTGATACAGTGGAATAAGAGCAATGTTACTGATACAGTGGATACAAGAGCAATGTATCTGATACACTGATACAAAGAGCAATGTTACTCTAATACACTGGATACAGAGAGCAATGTTATTGATACAGTGGATACAAAAAGATCAATGTTACTCAGATACAGTGGATAAAGAGCAATGTTACTCTGATACAGTGGATATAAAGAGCAATGTTACTCTGATACAGTGGATATAAAGAGCAATGTTACTCTGATACAGTGGATATAAAGAGCAATGTTACTCTGATACACTGGATATAAAACAAAAGACCGTAAACGCAAAAGATCGTCCTTGTTTTAGTTTAAATTTGGTTTAATTTATTCCATGAAATATTAAAATGTTTATAAGTAAAGATATAACTCTTTCCTTTGTTATATTTTATTCTTTCATTTTCTGTTTACGATTCACTTCTACATGCACGCCTGAGTGGTTACCGGGCCCAAATTTGGGGTGTAAAGAATATAACCACTGTTACCTGCCACGCATGTCGTAAGAGGCGAATAAGGAGGTTTGGCTGAAATCGGATGTATGTGTCCTAAACGTGTAGAAGTCTATGCATTTAGAGGCCTACCAAACCAATGTGCAACGTATAGACGTTCTTGACAAAGATCAAACATGTCACAAAGAGTGATTAAAATTGGTAGTAAAGAACGAACGCAAAGAAGAAGAAGACTTCTACATGCAAGGACTGACGCTACGTGGAACATGAACTTACACTTCAATACCTCCAACAGCTTCAATACCTCCAAGGAGCTTCAATACCTCCAAGGAGCTTCAATACCTCCAAGGAGCTTCAATACCTCCAACAACAATTACTTATTTCATGAAACAATTGTAATTGTATATAATGTTCTTTTGTGAAACTGTTTTATTCTGTTGTATATTTATAATAAAGTGTCAAAAATGTAAACATTATATGCAACAAGTCATTGTCAATTGATATCAGAATGAGATTTATACAGAGCTACATAGTACCAATACCAGCATACGGATGCGAGTCAAGGGCAGTCATCATTTTTCAACATGTGATGAGGAAGGAGGTTTAAACACATTGTGACAACCGGTAAATCAGGGTAGACGAGACATAGAAAACAGAGGAGAAAATTGTGATAGCCTACTTCATGCACGGTAGAACTCAACATCTGAGATGAAAGCAAACACTAGAGACACAGATTTGTGGCGATAAATGATTTCATACACCAGCCGGCACGGCACCTGATGATGACGATATTTCTAAATATAACTACTAAAAGCACTTAAAAAAGCATACTCTTGTCTGAACTAATATATCTTGTTTCTGTTTCCCTCTTGTAATTTGTATGTGGTCTTTTTCCCTAGATAAAAACTTGTTGGGCTTGCATCTTTAGTCTCAATGTATTTTTGACTCTATAAAGGTGTCATTTTACTTCTGTTGATTCTTTAATCTCGCGTTAAGGGAGCATCTAATCCTTGAAATCAAATAGCACAGACTGTTAGATATATCCAGAAGTAGATGTAATTGTCTCGTGGTTGTGAAGCACATTTCAACAGAAAGTAGAAGTGAAGAACATGTAGTCGGAAATTAACAAGAAAGTTGGAAGAACATCAGACGAAACTCAATTCTAGACTTGCATTCAATCAACGTGCACACAAAAAGTACAGTTTAGAAAAACTTCCATTTTATTAAAGAGAAGTAAAAAATAAAAATTGTATCCAACGAGTAATTTACTTCCGTACCTACCTCACTGTATGCTCGTAACAAATAAATAAGAAGATGTAAGAACCCTCAGGGGAAGCATTGAAGCTAATTAGTATGGTAAATATATAGACAGTAAATAAGTCATAAGAGCTAAGGAAAAAAAAATTACCACAGGATTCGAACCACAAGCTTGCATTTTACGGCACACATTGCCTAGCTCTGCAGACGAGCGTTTTTCGGAGTACAGCGAGGGTTTATTTTTTTACCTTCCTCACTGTATGTTCACGCAAACACTCACACAAACATACAAGCACAAAGTCAACATTTTCTTATCCCACGAGTGATTTACTTCTGCACCTCACTGTAGGTTCGTTCGCTTATAATGGCTAGAGCAAACACACATCACACACCAACGCACACACATACACACACACACACAGACATACCCACACAAACGCACACACATTTACACACACACACACACATACACAGAGATTCACACACTCATTCACACACACACTCATACACACACACGCACATACCCACACAAACACACACATATACACACGCACATACACAGAGATTCACACACTCACACACCCCGCACGAAGTCGTCAAAATATTCGTATCCAACAAGCAATCTACTTACGCTCTCAGTGTTAGTTCGTTTGAATACAAATGCTAATGCAGACACACATACATACACACAACAAAGTCAAAATATCGGTTTTTTGTTATTATCTTTCACTCATCAATGTCTACACCAGTACTGTCCAACGTGATGCCCGCTGGTGCCATGGCGCCGTATGATGAGTTTCCTGGCTCCATATTTTATTCCTCCCGCTTTAACGCTGATCATCATCATCATCATCAGGTGCTGTCTCTACATCGAAGGTAGAAGGTTGGCTGCAATGAATCTCCAGCATCCTGTTTTTCGACTTGGTGTTGCACTCTGCCAGACTGTAACCTGTCCATTTCTTAAAGTTTCCTCCCACTTATCTCTCGGACTTCCACTTGCACTCCCCCATCCCTCAACTTTCCCATCTAGGAAAGATTTTATCATTATGTCATGTCTTTTATGTGCCCAAAATACATTAATAATAATAATTATCTCATACCGTTATATACGTTACATAGGGCCTGCAAGTAATTTCTCCATACCGCTCTATCCTGGGCAACTCGCTCAATCTCCTCCATGGAACTGAGACCGATATTTCCTACCTCTCTCAGCAAAGTTCGTTTCAGGGTCTCCTTAGGTCGACCTCTCTTTCTTGAACCCTTTGCGTCCCACTTCAATGCCTGCTTTGATATTCGTTGATCATTTCTCCTCAAGGTGTGCCCAACATATCTCCATCTTCTCTTTCTTATAACAGTTGTTCCTAGTGGTTGACCAGACATGTCTCTGATTTCATCACTTCTCTGAATTCGTTCCATTTTATATTCATTATTTTTCGCAGACATCTATTTTCAAATGCATTCAATTTGCTTTCTATATCTTTAGTCATTTTCCAACTCTCGCTAGGATATGTTAGGATTGATACAACATTTGAATTGAAAATTCGTAATTTAGTTTTAATACTATATAACTTGCAGTTCCATATTTTATTTATACTTTTAAAAGCTGATGTTGCTTTGCCAATTCGTATCATAATTTCTTTTAACATTTCCTGTGCAATCAAAATTGCTACCTAAATGGGTGAACTGCTCTGTTATTTTTATCATTTTAGATTCCAGTGTGATATCTGCATTACTTGCCATAGGTGTCTTCATTATATTTGTTTTTTCATAGCTTATCTGCAGTCGAACTTTTGATGCTATAGATAACAAGTTGTCTGTTTTTCTTTGCATATCTTGGTTGTTTCTACTTAACAAGGCAATATCATCTGCAAAATCCAAATCTTCTAGTTGACTATTTTCTACCCAATCGATGCCAGTTTTGCCCCTGCAACATTTTTGCATCACCCAGTCAATGGCAGCTCCAAACAATAGCGGAGATAGAATACAGCCTTGTTTTACTCCGGTTTCAACGATAAACGAGTCGCTGTGTCCACCATCAGTGCGAACTGCACACTGTGAACCATCATAGAGGCTTTTTAATAATGTTTATTATTTTGTCTGGTATTCCATAGCATCTCAGAATATTCCACAGAGAGATTCTGTGCAGACTATCAAAGGATTTTCTAAAATTGAGGAAATTTGGTATGAGTGGTTGTTGCTTCTCAATATGTTCCTCCAAAATTAGTCGTAGGGTAATTATTTGATGGGCCTAGTAAACATTAAAGACCTAAAACAGATAGCAACGAACCGCGAGACATGGAGAACTATGACCTCTGCCCTATGCGCCGCCCACAGGCCCAAGAGGAAAGACTAACTAACTAATTATTTGGTCTAAGCAGCTTCTCCAGGTCTAAAACCAGCTTGTTCTTCTCTCAGGGTTATGTCCACTGCTCCTTTGATTCTATTAAGAATGATTTTGCAGAAAGTCTTGGTCATTACTGATAATAGGGTGATCCCTCTCCAGTTGTTGCAATCTTTGAGATAACCTTTTTGGGGATCTTAACAATTATTCCCTTCTTCCATTGATCTGGGACAGTTTCTTCTTTCCATACTTTATTAAATAGTTCTTGCACCTGGCTAATAGTTGTATCATCAGCCGCTTTGAGCATTTCTGCAGTAATGTTGTCATCACCGCTGCCTTATTGTTTATCAAGGAGTCGATAGCCTCCTTGACCTCAGCTACACTTATCATTTCTTCGTTAATTGGTAGGAGCTGTTTCTTGCCTCTTCGTCAAACTTGAGTAGTACTGGTGGATCAGGTCTATTTAATATTTCTTTAAAATGTTCTGCCCATCTTTTCTTCTGCTCGGTATCTGATGTTAGAACTTTACCATCTTTACTCTTGATTGGGCCACCCTTTGAAACAAAAGTTCCAGTAAGATGTTTTAGTGCGTTGTATAGCATTTTACTGTTTCCAGTCTTAGCTGCCTTTTCCCTTCTTCAGCCAGTCGATTGACATATGCTCTTTTATCTCTTTTAGCCGCTCCTTTCACTTCCTTGTCTTTTAGTCTATATTCCTCTTTAGCTTGGATTTCATCTACTGCATCCTGAGTATTAAATATCGCTAGTTTCATCTTCTTTCTTGAATACATTTCCAGGTGTCATCGCTTATCCAGGGTTTTCAGTCTTTCGTCTTTAATCCTGCGCTACTATTTGCTGCCCCAATAGTGTGTCCTTTATCTTAGTCCATTTGTCTTCAATGTTCTGTTCATTTTCACCATTGAGTAACTCTTTATATGTCTTTACTTGTCTCAAATACTTTACTTATCTGAATTTTATTTCTCTTAATAATTGTTTCTTCATGCCTAGTTTTTCTAAAACTTGTTTATTTGTCTGTTTTTCTGTCCATGAAACTCTGCCTATTCTTCTATATATCCACATCTCAAATGCATCAATTCTGTCTTCTAACTGCTTATTCATTGTCCATGTTTCCGGCCATACATTAATATAGGATATATATAGCATTTGATCATTCTCAATTTTAGCCCGTTTGTAATTTGTCTGGATGTCAGTAACTTTCTCATACTATTGAAGTTATCCTTTGGCCATTCCTATTCTCTTTTTAATATCTGTTATACATCTGCCATCACTGCCATCATCTGTTATCATCTGACCAAGATATAAGAAACTTTTTACTTGATGTAGTAATTCTGCATGTATTTTTATATTCATTTTAGGTTTCTCCATTTCCTTGTTGATTACCATAGTATTTGTTTTCTGTATGTTAATGTCTAATCCATATTCCTTGCTAGTTCTGTCCAATTGGTCCACTAGTTCTTGTAATTCTTGTTCACTTTCTGCTACCAATACTGTGTCATCTGCATATCTTAAGTTGTTATTACTTTTCCATTAATCTTGAGTCCTGGCATTCCCTCTAGTTGTTTGAAGATTTTCTCTGTGTAGATGTTAAATAGACTTGGTGACAGAATGCATCCTTGTCTCACTCCTCTCTTTATGTCTATGTATGGAGAGTAGCTATTTTTATATTTTATTATTGCTGTCTGTTCCCAGTATATGTTACTTATTAGTCTGATATCATCCCCATCTAGGCCTATTTCTTGTAGACATATGATTAGTTTTTCATGTTGGACTCTGTCAAAAGCTTTGCTACAGTCAATGTTAGTTAGTCTTTCCTCTTGGGTCTGTGGGCGGCGCATGGGCAGAGGTCATAGTTCTCCATGTCTCGCGGTTCGTTGCTATCTGTTTTAGGTCTTTAATGTTTACTAGGCCCATCGTTGAGCCTTCTCTGGTGATGGTTCTACGCAGAGTCTCTCTTGGTCTTCCTCGTTTTCTTTTTCCCTCTGGTGTCCATATGAGGGATTGGTAAGGAGTCTTCTCTCATCCATTCTAAGTGTGTGGCCGATGTAGTTCCAGCGGCGCTTTCTTATAAAATTTGATACATTTTCTTGCTTGGTCTCTTGTCTTATTTGTGTATTGGGTCTGAAATCTGACCATTTGAGGTTCAATATTCTTCTAAGACATTTATTCTCAAAGTTATATAGTCAGTGAAATACAAGTAAATACTTTTTGCACTTCTATATACTTGTCAGCGAGTAGTCTTATACTAAGTATTGCCTCTCTTGTTCCTCTGTTCTTTCTAAAGCCAAACTGTTCTTCTCCTACTGCTATGTCTATCTTGTTTTAATTCTTTCATGTATGATCTTGAGTAGTATTTTTCCTATGTGACTCATCAGGCTAATTGTCCTATAGTCTGTGCACTCCTGTGATTTGGGTTTTTTGGGTAATGGTATGACTACTGATATCTTCAAGTCTCTTGGTATATATGTGTTTTATATATATCATTGATATTAACGTTGATCAGAATTTCAAAAAATAAAAATGAATGTCTGAATAACAGTATTATTCATTTTTTTAAAACCACAATATAAATAAAATAACTAAACTGAAGTAAGTCAAGAGTAAGTTTTCATTTATTATTATTGTTTATTAATGTATATTATCTTTCCCCAGATGGATGATGTAATTGTTGTCCACTTTTACCGTTAAGCGTGGGACTTTAACTTGTGTTCCAGGGACAGATGAGTCGCCCTTGTGTTATATCCGTGTTTATTTAGTGTGGTCTTGATATTGTTTATCCATCTTTTTCTTGGTCTTCCCTTGGCTCTAGTATAGGATTTTTTTTTTATTGTATGCTGTTATTGGTGGTTGGTTGTTGTATTCCATTCTCATTAAATGTCTATATCACTTCATTTGTTGTCTTTCAATGTATTCGGTGCATGAAGTTATGCCCACTCTGCTTCTGATGTACTCATTTCGTAATCTATCTTTCACTGCCTTCCTCAAGCATTTCATTTCACTTGTGGTGAGCTTTCTGTGGTGTTTTGCTGTCTGAGACCAAGTTTGACACTGGTAACATAGTGTTGGTAGAAAATACTTTTAACATCTGTTTTTCACTTCCATCTTGATCTTTAAGTGTTGTAGTGATGGTGCCAGCTGGTAGGTCACTGCATTTGTTTTTTGGCATCTTGTCTCTATTTCTTTATCGAGTTTTCCGTTTCTTTTCAACATGTTGCCTAAATATTTGAATTCAGAAACTTGCTTTACTCTGGTGCTGTCTATTATATGGTTTGTTTGTAATTCTGCTGATTTTCATGGTCTAGGTCTTTTGTGTGTTGATTTTCATGTTGTACTTCCTGTATTCTATTAACAATAAATTCATATGATGTTGTAGCTGATCTTCATTGATTAGATTTTGGTCGTCTGCGAAAAAGATTCTTTGGCTCATGACTATATCCCCCTCCCCGTAGATCCTTTAACATTGTTTCTGGAGCTACGGAATTCGTAGTTTGTCCAATACTCTCGACAGGTGGCATGTACTTTTTGAGGAGAGAGACCAAATAAAATGGAGAAACTCAATTAATCTTTCATCTTGTCATTTTTACAATACAAATATCACAAGAGGCTGAAAGACATGGCAATCGTTACCATTGATGATTTGTTGCAGACTAGAACATTGGTTGAAATATTTACAATACAAACATCACAAGAGGCTGAAAGACATGGAAACACTGATGATTTGTTGCAGACTAGAAAATTGGTTGAAATATTTACAAATAATTACAAAACCGAAAAATCGTCATAAAATCATCAAGTCAACGTATGAATAAAACGAGCCTGTTCAAAAAGACAACCAATATGTTTAATTAAAACGGTTTCGTTCTGAGTTGACAAATTCTAAAACGTAGTTGAGTTTGTCTAAGTTTTCATCCTAGATTAGTCTAGAAAATTGGAAGTTAGTTTCTAAGAAATTACATGAGCTTAACACTTCACCAAGACGTATAACAAGTATTCTTGAACTTCAATCCATTTGTCAATCAGATTGAAGCAACTAGCAACTTTGTTCACTAATCGCTGCAGTTATCGTCTGAACGATTTGATTTACAAGCAGCAGTTCCGGTTAAAATCCACAAGCAGTAAACATGTTACAAAAGAAAAGCACATTTGAAGTGAATCACTTGACATAGTTCTGATTATCTGTCTAGTGTAGATTTGAAGAAAAAGTGAAGCACTTGACATAGTTCTGATTATCTGTTTAGTGTAGATTTGAAGAAAAAGTGAAGCACTTGACATAAATCTGATTATCTGTCTAGCGTAGATTTGAAGAAAAAGTGAAGCACTTGACATAAATCTGATTATCTGTTTAGTGTAGATTTGAAGAAAAAGTGAAGCACTTGACATAGTTCTGATTATCTGTCTAGCGTAGATTTGAAGAAAAAGTGAAGCACTTGACATAAATCTGATTATCTGTCTAGCGTAGATTTGAAGAAAAATGAAGCACTTGACATAAATCTGATTATCTGTTTAGTTGATTTGAAGAAAAGTGAACACTTGACATACTCTGATTATCTGTTTAAGGTAGATTTGAAAGTGAACACTTGACATAATTCTGATTATCTGTTTAGTGTAGATTTGAAGAAAAAGTGAAGCACTTGACATACTTCTGATTATCTGTTTAGTGTAGATTTGAAGAAAAAGTGAAGCACTTGACATAGTTCTGATTATCTGTTTAGTGTAGATTTGAAGAAAAAGTGAAGCACTTGACATAAATCTGATTATCTGTTTAGTGTAGATTTGAAGAAAAAGTGAAGCACTTGACATAGTTCTGACTATCTGTTTAGTGTAGATTTGAAGAAAAAGTGAAGCACTTGACATAAATCTGATTATCTGTCTAGCGTAGATTTGAAGAAAAAGTGAAGTACTTGACATAAATCTGATTATCTGTTTAGTGTAGATTTGAAGAAAAAGTGAAGCACTTGACATAGTTCTGATTATCTGTCTAGTGTAGATTTGAAGAAAAAGTGAAGCACTTGACATAGTTCTGTTTTTCTGTCTAGTGTAGATTTGAAGAACAAGTGAAGAACTTGACATAGTTCTGATCATCTGCCTATTCTTTGTAAAATAATTATTGACAGAAACATTTATCATCAAATAACTTGTCCTGAACATAATTTTGCTGCTCAAACTCCCCTTCAGAATTTCACTATCTCATAGGTCAGATGTCCCGCATCTGCAGAGTCATGACAAATCATCAGTTACATCATGCATCCATCTTTTCCGGTGTCTTTCTCTTCTCCTCTTTGTCGGGATGTCTCCATAATGGTCTTCTCCAGTCCTTCGTGTTTTTATATGTTCAAAATACTTCAATTTTCTCACTCTTTTTAGCAGCATCAGCCTGTTTTCTTTGATTTTGAGTTCTTTCTGGATATACTTATTTGTTCTCTTCTCTGTTCATGATATACGGAGGACTCAGAGACAGTACTTTAATAAAAATCGAATATTATGTACTGAAAATGGCATACAACTGCTGAAAGCAACATCAGAATATGCCGTGTACTAAGTGTAAGAACATCAGACAGACTTAATTACAGAAAGTGGTCATAGTCTTGACATACATGTGGGAACACTACTATATTAATCTCCGTACTCATGCATATAGAGATTGATCAACGGCTAATGTAATCAATTAGAATGATGTGTCTTTAACAGACTAGAAATGGAAGGAATAAATTGCTGACAGTAATAGTGGGAACATTTAGTAGCAGTGGTACTAGTAGTTGTAGCAGCAGTAGTAGTGGTAGTAGTAGTTATAGTAGTGATGGTGGTAGTAGTAGTAGTTATAGTAGTGATGGTGGTAGTAGTAGTAGTAGTTATATTTAGTGATGGTGTAGTAGTAGTAGTTATAGTAGTGATGGTGGTAGTAGTAGTAGTTATAGAAGTGATGGTGGTAGTAGTAGTAGTTATAGTAGTGATGGTGGTAGTAGTAGTAGTTATAGTAGTGATGGTGGTAGTAGTAGTAGTAGTTATATTTAGTGATGGTGGTAGTAGTAGTAGTTATAATAGTGATGGTGGTAGTAGTAGTAGTTATAGAAGTGATGGTGGTGGTAGTAGTAGTAGTTATAGAAGTGATGGTGGTAGTAGTAGTAGAGTTATAGAAGTGATGGTGGTTTAGTAGTAGTAGTTATAGAAGGATGGTGAGTAGTAGTAGATAGTTATAGAAGTGATGGTGGTAGTAGTAGTAGTAGTTATAGTAGTGATGGTAGTAGTAGTAGTAGTTATAGTAGTGATGGTGGTAGTAGTAGTAGTAGTTATATTTAGTGATGGTGGTAGTAGTAGTAGTTATAGTAGTGATGGTGGTAGAAGTAGTAGTTATAGAAGTGATGGTGGTAGTAGTAGTAGTTATAGTAGTGATGGTAGTAGTAGTAGTTATAGTAGTGATGGTGGTAGTAGTAGTAGTTATATTTAGTGATGGTGGTAGTAGTAGTAGTTATAGTAGTGATGGTGGTAGAGTAGTAGTTATAGAAGTGATGGTGGTAGTAGTAGTAGTAGTTATGTTTAGTGATGGTGGTAGTAGTAGTTATAGTAGTGATGGTGGTAGAAGTAGTAGTTATAGAGTGATGGGAGTAGTAGTAGTTATATTTAGTGATGGTGGTAGTAGTAGTTATAGAAGTGATGGTGGTAGTAGTAGTTATAGTAGTGATGGTGGTAGTAGAGTAGTAGTTATAGAAGTGATGGTGGTAGTAGTAGTAGTTATATTTAGTGATGGTGTAGTAGTAGTAGTAGTTATAGAAGTGATGGTGGTAGTAGTAGTAGTTATATTTAGTGATGGTGGTAGTAGTAGTAGTTATATTTAGTGATGGTGGTAGAAGTAGTAGTTATAGTAGTGATGGTGGTAGTAGTAGTAGCTATGATGATGGTGTAGTATTAGGTAGTAGTAGTTATATTAGTGATGGTGGTAGAGTAGTAGTTATAGAAGTGATGGTGGTAGTAGTAGTAGTTATAGAAGTGATGGTGGTAGTAGTAGTAGTAGTAGTTATATTTAGTGATGGTGGTAGAAGTAGTAGTTATAGTAGTGATGGTGGTAGTAGTAGTAGCTATAGAAGTGATGGTGGTAGAAGTAGTAGTTATAGTAGTGATGGTAGTAGTAGTAGTTATAGTAGTGATGGTGGTAGTAGTATAAGTTATAGTAGTAATGGTGGTAGTAGTAGTAGTTATAGTAGTGATGGTGTTAGTAGTAGTAGTAGTAGTAGTAGTAGTAGTATTAGAAATTGAGTAGACACCTTTTATTGCTGCCACCTCCTTAATGTGTGTTTTCAGCGTGCTCGTAGCGCTTTTGACGACGGGTGACAAGCTCCCTGTCAGTGCGTATTCAATTCCGCGGGCAGGAAGAAAAGCCACAGGTTCTCCAGATTTACGATGTTCGTATCACCGAACCGAAGGGTTACGATGTCCATGGCACCGAGCCGAAGAGCTGAAAGCTCAAGTGCTTCTGGATCGGAAAAAAAAAATCGTGGAACGAAAGCTTTTCTTTCTTCTTCGTTTCTCTAATCCTGATTTGCTTCACAACGTCAGGTTGACAAGAGATTTCTAGAACGGTTTTTTTGCGCGTTTAATAAACTGTTTTTCGTCGCCTCTGTTATCTCTGAAATCCACCTTTTGCATGGTCGGTCTTTTGTTTTGTATCCACTGTATCGGAGTAGCATTACTTTTTGAGGCGCACTGTCTGTTGGTAATCTGCTTATGTGGCCGAATCATTTAATTTGTTGTTTCTTGATGAAGTTTAGTACTGATGTTGTACCCCACCTTCTTTCTGATATCATCATTTCTAATCCGGTCTCGTCTTGATACTCCTAGCATATTGCGCAAACACTTCATCTTTGTCCTGATTATTGTTCTTCTATCGTTTCATTTCAGCATCCATGTTTGTCACTGATAGTATAATGTTAGGAGAAATATTTGGTTGAACAATGCTCTTTTAGTGGATGAGCCTGACGAATTTAATGGTTGCATGACAATTGAAGATTACAATTGTTCAGGTTATAATTTTTCCTTTTACCTCCGACATAAAAACGTATTGGCCTTACCATACATAAAAATTATGATCTCCCGAATGTGATCCTAGTTCTAATACATTCATAAAGACGATACTCTCTCTAGACTATTGCAAAACTGCTACACTTTTTTTTGTTTATCGTTTATCGTTGAAATTCAAGTTTAACGATGTCTGTGGTTTATTTTTTTTATTGTAGAAATACTGATCAGGAAACTGGTATGATAGATGAAGGTTGTCGTGAGTAGCAGCAGTCAGGCGTACAGTTAACTATAGAAGAAAAATCTGACTCTGTTCTAGAATGAGACATTTAACTCAAGAAGCAGACACGTCGATAAATACATTCTGTCTAACGGATCACGAACTTAGAATCGTTGTCCTTTTACTTCACATTTCTGTAATATTTTTATAACAAATGGTCTACTTTATCTCTCTTTTGCCATGTCTAGCTACTTTGTTGATAAGAGTAATGGGAAGCTCACGTTTCTAATTTGATTTGGAGAGTTCACCATTTTTTTATGTTTTGTGTTCAGGATGTATATCTTTATGTTTTAGATACTCATAATGTGACGAATTTCGAGATTTTTTGTAGTAGTAACATTTTTTCTTTCATCTGTATATTTCAACCATTAATTGGTTAGTTAATTCTCGTTGTGTGGTGTGACATATCAGGACGTGCCATAGTCTTTCTTCTTTGTTCGCCTTAAGCGTGGTATTTTATGTCAAAGATTTCCTTTGTGAGTATTCACGTTCTGTTTGGTCTTCCATTTCTTCACTTTCCTTCCAGTGTCAAAGTGATGACTGTCCTCGCAGGCATGTCTGGATTCTCATTATCATTTCCATCGTCTCTTATTTTTACAAGAATATTTTTCATTCTTTTCAAACTGGTGTCTACGAGGAGTCTACTGTTTAATATAATCTGTTTAGCTAGAACGTTGTATGTATTCTATGCAGATATGAGTGATGAGAGACAGATAGTTTGAACATCGTTCAGTATTCTTCTTCTGCACTCTGATCTGTATGGAAGTACTCGTATGATACAATCAACAAGCGCTTAGATACAGTCTTAGATTGGTTTTTCTCCAATATTTAAATATATATAATCATAATTGGTTTTTTCACCCGAGTGGTTACAAGGCCCAAATTTGAGATGTAAAGAATAGAACCACTGTTTCCTGCCACGCATGTCGTAAGAGTCGACTAAGAAGGTTTGGCTGAAATCGGATGCACATATCCTAAACTTGTAGACGTCTATGCGTTTAGGGCCTACCAAACCAATGTGCAACGTATGCACGTTCTTGGCAAAGATTAAACATATCACAAAGAGTGATTACAATTGGTCGTAAAGAACGAACGCAAAGAAGAAGATAATTGGCTTTTGTCTAAGGAGACAAAAGGGTTTGCGTCACGTAGTTTTTCTGTGTTAATCACATCATCTGTTGTGGCTGTAATTGCCTATTCTGGAGGAGCAAGTCTTGCCACAGTTGCTGCAGGTGAAACTGGTGATTGGAGCTGATACAGAGGATGACCTCTCAGCCAGTTGCCGTTTCTTTTGACTCCATATGTTTTGACGTTTTTCTTCTTTTCTTTTTGAGCCATCCTTCACTGCTGCTCTCTGGCCAACCGCTCCCAATTATTTTTGTTTATTTTGCATTAAGTTCGGTCGAGCTTGCACTAGGTGTCAATGAAGCGTAGTAATAAGTGCACATGCTGTCTGGTATTAGTTGCAAGTTGGTCATATAGAATGTACTTGTGGATTCTAACATCGCTCATGCGGCACCTGTGTCCCAGCTATCTCAGACATTGTATTTTGTCGTTACCTTCTGTAACAATCCTCATGGCGTTTTCAGCATATATATTAAACAGGCAAGGCGACAGAATGCAGACTTGCCTGACTCTCTATCTTATGCCAAACCAATCTGGTGTATCATCATATGTTCTTACAGTCTTTCGCACCGCCTGTTCTTACTTAGAAGAGGGCTATGATGTTGACCATCTCCTATTGTATGCCTAATGTCTAGCTCTTCAGAGATCGCTTCTGTAAAGGATATCAAAAGTCCTTGAAGAAGAGAGCCACGAAATATACCATCTTCTGTGGTATGCCTTATGTCTAATTCTCCAGAGAGTGTTTCACTATAGGATATCAAAAGCCCATATAGAAGAGAGCCACGATGTAGACCATCTTCTGTGGTATGCCTAATGTCTAGTTCTCCAGAGACTATTTCAGTAAAGAATATCAAAAGCCCTCTCAAAATCTATACAAAGTTAATGTATGCATTTCTTTGTTACTCATTATATTGTTTCAAAATATTACAAAGATTAAATACAGCTTGTACGTATTTATTTGTTTCCTCTTTCTTTTTGTAAAACATCGCCTGTTTTATACTAAACTTTTCTCTACTTGTTCTAGTAATCACATTATAATCATTTTGTAGAATAACACTATGAATTGGAAGGAGAGTAATTCCTCTCCAAATGTTGTAACTTGGTAAATTCTCTTTTTAAAGAAATCTTAATTAATATTTGTTGCGAAAAAGTTATTAGAAATGCTTCTTTTTCTTATGTCGTTTCAAACCAGAAGTTCCAGTACATTTGCTGTTGGATCTGTTTCGAAACGTTCAGCTAGTATTTATGTCTTGTTATTCTTCTAGAAACAGATTTCATAATTTATGGTTCATTTTGTGTTTTAAAATCTGTGAGGATGTCGTGGTGGTACGCTAGATTTCAGTAGGATGCTCGGATTAGGATCTGTTTAATATGTTAGAAAAATATGTTGTTCATTTCCTAGGTTGTTTTCACTCCTTTGTTTCTCTGAAATGAGCTTTACTGTCTCTAATGGGTATTTTGTTGCAGTGTCTTTTACTTTAACTTGTTTGCTTTGAAAACTCATATAATATTTGAAGGTCTCGCGTTTCAGCAGAATGTTTTGCTGTTCCTGTCATGATACGTGAATTTTCTCTTATTCAAGTTGGCACTTCGTTTAAACACTTTAATTAGTTCTGTGTTTTCCTTCCTAAATTAAACTTTAGTTTGACCTTGGTTTAGTGTAGTTACATTTTTTCTATCTATTACTTTTAACAATTGATTCTATAGTTTGATTTTTTATTCATTCATTGTGCTGTCTTTAGTTGGTTCCTCGGATAGTCTTATTAACCTCTCTTTTTATGTCTGCGTGATCAAGGAGCATGGACATTTAACAGAGCAGTGGAAAACATATCTGGGCTTTTGAACATAATTGTTACAGGTCTTCCGTATATCATGGACGGAGAAGAAAACAAATAGATCTATACATAAAGAATTCAAAATCAAAGAAAACTTGCTGATGCTACAAATAAAAATGAGAAATGTCATGTTCCAATATATTAGAAACGCCAAATTATTGGAAATTATACCCTCGAAGTAGTTAGCATCCTTGCAATCTTTTGATCTGCCATCAGCAGCAACCTCTCCATCAATGATAAAATTAGCAGCCATATTGTGAAGGCATCTATTGCTATATTCAAATTAGCATAACGTGTATGGGAAAATAGGGCACTCACAAGATACACCAAGACACAAGTATATAAGGGCTGTGTTCTCAGCACTCTGCTGTATGATATTGAGAGGTGGACCTCATTTGCCAGACAAGAACATTGCCTTAACACTTCCAAATTTCGGTCTCATGCAACTATACAAAATCCGATGGCAAGGCCACATCTCCAATATAAAGTCTTAGATAGTGCTTGCATTTCAAGCATGTTCATTGTATTTATTTTCGAACTCTTGGTGTATATTAGGAATAGTACATTATTTGAGAAGACCATCATGGAAGGAGGCATCCCGGCAAAGAGGAGAAGAGGAAGACCGCGGAGAAGATGGATTAAGGATGTAACTGATGGCTTGAACATGACAGCTGCAGTGCAGGTAGGCTGGCAAAGTTCTGCTCAGGACAATCTATTTGATGATTATGACAATATTGGAAATGAAAATTTGTAAAGTAGTTTTAAAGCTATATAACTTGAAATTTCATATTATATGGAGACTTTTAAGATCTGATGTTACTCTGACATTTCACATTATATTTTCTTTTTTATTGTTGTTGATATCGTCCATCAAGAATGCTATACGAATATACAAGCTAAAACCCCTTTTTAAATGTTATTATTTATATATTTTTTTTAAATTTCTGCGTGATATCTACATCTTGTCATAAATGTCTTAATTATACTTGTCATGCGTGATATCTACATCTTGTAATAAATGTCTTCATTATACTTGTCATGCGTGATATCTACATCTTGTAATAAATGTCTTCATTATACTTGTCATGCGTGATATCTACATCTTGTCATAAATGTCTTCATTATACTTGTCATATCATAGCTTATCTGAAGCCCAACTTTTATCGCTATTAATGATAAGTTTTCTTGTTTTTTTTCTTTGTATAAATGTTCAGTGTAGTACACAATAAATTGTGTAAAGTGTATAATTAAACAACGTTTCTGTTGGAAAAATATATTCTGATATCATACAAGAGAATGTACAGACAATTCCATTATGATTGTTAGTGCAGACAATAAAGATAAAGTAAATCTTGATTAAATTGATGAATATTTGATTGATTTATTGTGTTCCAGAATGACGCAACCAAAGGTCATCATACACATCCATCAATGTAATATCAGTAATGTGATATTCTTTCCTTCTCTCTCGAGCGCTTTCTCTCTCTCTCTCTTTCTCTCACTAAATAACACTAAGTTTAGAACCTCAATGAGATATTCAGCTATATCTTTACTCTTCCTTATAATTTGAATCAATAACGTCTAAATTTTTTATCAATATTGTCTAAAATTTTCTACAATAAAGTTTAAATTATCACCAATAATGTCTAACATTTTTTTAAATCAATAATTTCTAAATTTGTATCAATAACGTGTAAATTTTTAAAAAATCAATAACGTCTTTTCGCTCGTGTGGTCAACCTCTGATCCGTAAAGATAACAGTTCCTTCATTAACGATTATATCACATTTTTAATTTCTGCATGTATATCGAGCTTTGTGCAATACTCTCGGCAGGTGGCGTGACATTTCTGAGGGACAGGGTCGAATGGAGTAAAACTCAGTGCAATGAAGTCAATCCTTCGGCTTTAAACCCTTTTTTAATTTCTGCAAATGTGTATAACTTTAAGCCTCTCAAACTTAACAATACCGTATATTGCTCTATTGTACCACACACATCAACTTTGGTGCGTTTCAATTATATTTTTGAATCAGCTGTGCTATATGTTTTTTTAAAATCAGCTTACAACATTCAAGCACATAATCTGCTTACGCTAACGGAATTGTTTGTGCTGTAACGACAACGTTGACAATGTTTTAGGCTGTAAGAAATTTATCCTGGAAGCACAGTTCGTTCGGATTATTGCAAATCTTGCCAATGTTCAGAGTTATGCTTTTAGCTTAAACAAAAATTCATGTTTTTTTAATTATTTTATGTTATGCCTAAATAAAGGTGCTCTATTGGATCTGATTAATATACATGAACAGATTGTACAAACCGCAGCAAAACGATTGTCATTCTAGCTTTAATTTAATTCTTCTATTTATTGTCTGTTAGCAAGTTCTCACAGATTCTCTGTCCGTGATGGCTTTAACTTATTTTAGGAACTCGGTAAATCCATTGTCCTGCTGCTGCAACTATATCCAACTTAAGTTCTCATTACGTAATATTATTTCTGATTATATTTGGGCGCAATAAACAAAAATACGCTACAGAATCGATTAAGAAAATATGACATCAGCAAATACCTCATCAAGTTTTCACAAGTTTTTATGCTTCAAAAAAAAAAAAAAGCAAGTATATCAGTAGCAGTTACAGTGAATTCACGAGTACGGTAGCGATGTGGTTCTTTCCCAAATGTTTATCCTTATATTACAGTGAATTCAATATCGGTAGCGATGTGGGTTCTTCTCCCAAATGTGTATTCTTATATGATAGTGAATTCACGAGTACGGTAGCGATGTGGGTTCTCCTCCCAAATGTTTATCCTTATATTACAGTGAATTCACGAGTACGGTAGCGATGTGGGTTCTTTTCCCAAATGTTTATCCTTATATTACAGTGAATTCACGAGTACGGTAGCGATGTGGGGTTTTTCTCCCAAATGTGTATTCTTATATTGGCAGCACAAAAAGACATAACACACAACACCCATATGTCAAACCTTGATAATGTTTGCCCCACCTCTGGTAGGAAATTGTGTTCAGGATTGCTCTATACATTTCCTTTTGCACACACGAAAGAGATGCAACAACACACGTCTGTGGCTGTTGTCAGCATCGTTTGTGATGGATGGCTATTCTTGTTTTTATTATTATTATCATTGACAATATAAGCAGAGAAGCAGAAAGCTAAGAGAAGGATACTATTTCAGAATGAGCTACTTGCATGTAGTTAGTTAGTTTGTTCCTTTCGTGCCAAAGGCGGCACATAGGGCAGAGGTTTTAGATCTCCATGTGATACGGTTCTTTTCTAGCAGTTGGAGATCTTGTATGGTTTTACATCTCAATAGTTTACTTTCTTGTTGGATGGTTCTTCGAAAAGTGGTCTTTGGTCTTCCCGTTTTCTTTTCCCAACTGGTGACCACATAAGGACTTGTCGATTTAGTCTCTTTTCGTCTGATCTAAGAACATGACCTAAATATTTCCACCTTCGTTTCCTTATAATACTTGCATGTAACCGAGTACTAATAACAGAACATGAAGAAACGCTCCACTAACATCGAAGTCGAGTTAATACTAAGGGTGAAGAACATCATTTATTGTTAAAAGCACTGATAAGACAAAAACAATGATGACTGGCTGGAAGGCAGAGCCCGTTTTCGTAAAACTTAAGAATACAGACATCACGCAAACAAGTGTGGAGGAAGAGAAGAAAATGAAACAATAAAAAATTGTGTCTGTTTATCCCACGTACACATTCTGTCTTGCAGAAGCAGTCATGCATTACCCTTCACAGAAGCATTCACACATTCTCTTTCACAAAAGCATTCACACATTCCCTTTCACAAAAGCATTCACATATTTCCCTCACAGAATTACTAACAAATTGTCTTTCACAGAAGTACTTACACATTCTCTCACACAAAAACACTTCCACATACTCCCTCCCACACAGAATCACTCTAAATTTAACGTCTTCATATTCCGTTTAACAAATAAGGCTTCCAAAATATATTTCCGTTGTTACTGTTTTGCTTCCTTTCTACCAATTGTTTCCCATGCCAAGAAAAAATCTTCCAACTGGATTTTCACATTTCTTCCCCATAATTCCCTTGACATGAATGTCTTCTTTTCTCTTATCCGCTGTCTATCGGAGAGCAGTCCTAACAAATACCCTTACTGACATACAATATACATGCGCAATCCATCTCCATATTCGTCTTTAATAGTGTTCTACATTGATGCACCCTCTCCAAACGGTCGCTACCTGTGATCATAACCAAACACTATCTATAGACTGCTCTTAAGCTTAATCCATCACATGCTTCCTTGGTTTCACTTAATACTGATAGCTGTGAGATGCACGAACAGTCCCCCTTGTTCAAGATAGTCTCGTAGGTTATTAGAAGATAAGGGGCCCACTTACTTCACCTGTCGCCCGTTTGTTGCCGGGGCCCTCAATGGGAGAAAGAATAGTAACACTACGACCTACAAGGCATGTCGTAAGAAGCAACTGAGGCAGGGGCATAGGGAAGCTGCAATACAAAATAAAAAGCGTTGCAAAATTCGATTGTGCTGGCCTACTTGAAATCGAATAACTGGCGCAACGTAAAATCGCTCTTCGGCTCAGATCACATACAAATCACAAAGAGTGGTTAACCAGTGGTCTATATGGAGTGTTGGAAGAAGAAGAGGAATACTTTCCATTTCATAAAGGATACCACTACCCAGAACAAATCAGAAGCACACAAAACAGAAACCTCATTCAAGTATTATATAAGTCTTCATATCTATCTATACGTAACATGAATGTCGCTTAGGCAGCTGTAGATCATGTAGAGCATGGGTTTCCAAACATTTTCAGATCACCGCCCACTTTGCCCGACATAAACGTTGTAACGCCCTCCACATTATAACAGTTTGCCAACACCTCTTCCCCCTCATATATATATACATGCTCTGTTTTCACTTTGATAAATAAAATTGATATATATTTCTGTCATACATAGTCAATTTTCAAATGGTTATATACACGAAATAAAAAATTGATGAAAAAATGGATCGTGTAAGATGGACATGAGATGAATTAAAATGCAGAGTACAATTTTTTTAAATGATTATTCAATAGCAAAATCACAAAAAAAACTCCCACCAAATGTTTCTGAACCCACTATAGTCCCCCTGAAAGGCTTCATCGCTCACTGGGAGGCGGTATCGCCCACTTTGGGAACCCATGATGTAGAGCATAGGTTCCCAACCTTTTTTTAATGAGCACCCCCCTTTTCAGTGAATAATTCGCCAGCGCCCACCTTGAGCAAACTTTATCGCATATACTATAAATTGAAAAACAAGGACACACTTTTAAGCTATTTTATTAGAAGATAATACCAATATTACTGTATTCCTTACAGTATTCTTGACACAATTTTGGTTAGCTCTTTCCACGTGCAGTTATTTTCTCAATTTTTAAGCAGTCAATTCAAGAAAAGTAAAAACAAAAAATAATTAAAAAAATAAAACGATTCCAACCTCTCGTCAATAAATAAACATATATATATATATATTATTATATACTAAATTGAAGAAAACTGGACAACCTAATAGAATAACAAGGTTGGAAAGTAGTATAATAAAACAGTAGAAGTAAAACAAGAAAGACTTCTTATAAGGAAAGCAACTATATGGCACAGTGTGCGGCTTATAACGTGCAACGGACTTCCGCCGTGGCGCAGTGTGTGGCTTAAAGCGTGGAAAGAGTTAAAATGTATTAATTAGAGTTGAGCTTGATGTGATGAAACTAATTTGTCGATGTTTGGTGCCATTTTTGTCACCAATAATCTTAAACCGCCTCATTACTCTATTGACAATGTTTCGTTTCTTTGTGAATAGTCTGGTGACCATGCTAACTCCTCTTTCAGCTAAATATGATGATGGGAATAAAATAAACAACTTCTTACTGCATCCTATAAGCGTAGATATAATATTGAAATTTGACTTTGTAGGATCAATTTTTGATATCTATTGTGTAAGACTGTAAAATTGGTTTCATTTTCATTTATAAAGAGCGGTAAAGAATAGTTTATTTACCTAGCTTTACATCCTTGTGGTGGCTACTGATATCGATTCATCTCGTGTCCACAGTGTCAGATCATCAGCGTAGCTTGCACTTTGCACTCTGATGTGGATGTCTTCCATAATCAATTATAAAAAACTAGAAGTAACGTGGGAGACAGGACCCTCCTTGGGGAACAACTTGTTCAATGATTGCCTTCCTGCTATGCTTTCTCTGGTCTTGTACTTTGGCTGTTCCATTTACCAGATAGTGACATGGCCAGAAATACAAGAAACTTTTGATTCCGAGTTTGAGTTGTGAGTCCCTCTCTCCAAAGCCTTCTCCGTATCAACCCATACTGTTAGTGTATGTTTCTTTTCTTGAAATCCCGTCCACGATGTCCTGAGCAATGTAAGATACTTGGTCTTCTGTTGATCTGTGCTGATGGAATACGCTCTCCTGTGGTAGTATCAATTGTTTTTGTTCCAGTTACCACATGAGTCTTCTATTAAGAAGCCTATACTTCCCTTTTCCAATACACCTAAAGAGGCTAATTGGTCTACAATTACTTGGATAGAATCTGTCTTTTCCTTGTTTTAGATTGCATACTGCGATCGCTTCTTTCCATTCACTAGGTATTTCCCAGACATTCCAGTTCGCATTCAAAACGTTTAGCAGCTTTTTCTTGGCTTTCTGGCCTAGATTGATGAACATCTCATTTGTGATGCCATTCTTTCCTGATGACTTATTAAAGTTAAGACCATGAAGTGCTTCTTCAACTCATCTATAGCAAAATTGGATATCATATATTCTTCTTGTGCCGTGGGTGAGTACTCGAGGAATTACCTCTCTCCCATTACCATATCCAGTTTTTCATGAACTATGCTGACCTGGCTCACTAGGGCGTAGTTTTCAATAAAAATGTTTGCAGCTCTTTTACTTTTTAATAATGTTTCATTGCTCTCTATCGCTATTGGGGGACGGTTGATGTTTTCATCACTGAGGGCTCTCGCTAATTTCCATATTTTGTTTCGGTCTCTGTCTATGTTGAAACTTTTTGTCTCTCCAGCTCTGCCTTACGGCTTGCTTTCCTCCTGTTCTATATTTAGCTGAGGCTTCCTTGAGTGATATTTTGCTGTCAATGCTCTGCTCAGTTTCTACTCTTTCTCTGACCTGACTCACTTCATCTTAACATTTTTGACCAGTAAGGATTGTAATCTCTTCATGCACGTCTAGGAATTGATTCTCTTGCTGCCCTCAAAATGGTTATGTTGAGTAGGTCTGTCATGTTTCTTATTTTTTGTGTGTGTCTTTATGGGGCCACAGTAGATGTTGCTAAGCCTCGTGCCCAGACAGCTCTTTTGTAGTTCCACTGGGACATTGATATTTGGACTTGGGTGACATATCTAAGTTTAAAGGAGAGCTTGGCAGGTTTGTGGTCACTCTCTCCTTGCTGTTCCATAAATGTTCGATCCAAGTTGTAGGCTTTGTTACCGGTGACAAAGACCAGGTCTGGGGGATATATTTTTATATCTTCTTGAGTAGAAGGTTGGTGTGTCATCGAGTCCATCCATGCGCTACAGGTTGATATCTATTTCTCTCTGTTATAGCTGTACCCTCCCTTGCATTGGTGATTTGGTATCCCCACCTTTCAGAGTGACTGTAAAAATCTCCCACTTCTAGACAGTTTGTATTGGTCAATGTCATGGCTTCCAGCATAAGGGCTCTGTCATTGAGACAATATATATTGTACATTCGAATATGTTAATTGTCTACAAAGATGTCAATTCCTATGATTTCTGCTTTCCCATTTGAACCGACTTCTATCTGCTTCATGGTGTTTATGTTGCTCACGAGAATGAGGACCAACCCTCCCCCCTTTCCGTGTGGCATTCTCTGTCTTATCTGTATGACTTATATCCTCGGACAGAGAATCCGTGTGGTGGGTCATGGGGTTGAGGAGTGTTTCCTGAATACATGCAAAGTCTATTTATCAATGGTGATCCTCACTGCTAGGGTCTGCTTTCTAGTGTAAATGTCCTTGGTGTTCCAGTGGATTATGTTGTGTCTCCCGAATCTGGTGGGGTTTGATCTGCAAGATTTTCCTGCCGCTCATTTGCTTTAGCACAAGTGACCACCAGCAGTTATTTTTGGTCACCCTCGTGTTGGTTGGTCGAATATTCTTTCTCTGTAGCTGTCTTGGGAGCAGAGCGGCGACCATGGAATCCGTTATCCCATTCCTCATTTTGTGAGGTCGTTGAACCGTGTTATGCATCTTACGGCCTGGTGCATCTGGTCCTGTAAACATTTGTTTCGGGTTAGTATTCCCTAGTCGTTGATTGCTACGCAACCGTCTTGCAAGGGAGCTGATTCTACCCTTCTACATCGCGTCCCGAATTGAAAAAGGCATAAAACACAATAATCCTAAATTAACTATAGAATATGTGCGTTCCATGCGAATATTTTAAAACCACGGTACAGAATCAGAAGAGAAATTCTCAATTTTACGGGCGCCGTCACTAGACACAACTGTCATCCGCCGTTTTGAAAATCGGAAGGCATGTGTAATATTGAAGAATGTTCTATAACCCAATATGGAGTGTTCATATTGAGTAAATTCTGAAAACTTATTGTAAAATCTTCTTGTCGTGCTTCCAAATTCTGGCTATAAACAAGAATATCAACATCAGTTGTTTCTATTGCAGAAAGATTTGAAAATTGATAAAATTGCCAAATGTTAATACAACGCAAGTTTTGACACGAATGCAGAAATAATTGATTTTGCTGTGATCAAATTAGAATCATTTCCTTACAGTTTTAGATTCGTTTTATTAAATTTGTTGTATAAATCTGTCAGATAAGCAATATTGCTATAAGCTTTCAAGGAAATCTATCTAAAAGAATCATTTTTGTTTTCCAAAAAAACTTTGTAATTAATTCAAAGAGTTCTTGACATCATTTTAGAGAGGTACCTGTTGACAGCCAACGAACTTCTGTGTGCAATAGAAAACGATTGAAGTCTTCGTCGTTTTCATCACAAAGCTTTATAAATAATCTATCATCGAAAGCATTGCTTCTGGGCATTGTTAACTGCTGTAATTACACACTGTAACGGGCGATGAAGGCAATTAATAAGATTTTTTGTGACAAGACTTTTTCGGTGAATCACACAATGCACGGCGACTACACTTGGGACAGTTTTTCAAATATGAAATCAACTGGCTGTAGCGTCCAACCATTGCCAGAGCACCATCGACAGCAGACAAGATATTATTTAGCGGAATTCTTTTTTCTTAAAAATGGTATTCCAATACGTCAAATAAAGATTTTTCTCTATTGTCCGTTTCTAATGTTCTTGCAAATAATAGTTCTTGACAAATGTTTTCATCTTTTTTGAAGCGAACGTTCGCCAGAGGTAAAGGCGAATTTGCTGGTAAAGAAGACGCATTGAGTTATAAAGAAAGCTTCAAAAGTAGTCTTCAAAACATCATTTCTATTGTTTATCTCTTATACCGTGTTACTTCTCAATGAGTTTATCTCTTACACCGTGTTACTTCTCAATGAGTTTATCTCTTACACCGTGTTACTTCTCAATGAGTTTATCTCTTACACCGTGTTACTTCTCAATGAGTTTATCTCTTACACCGTGTTACTTCTCAATGAGTTTATCTCTTACACCGTGTTACTTCTCAATGAGTTTATCTCTTACACCGTGTTACTTCTCAATGAGTTTATCTCTTACACCGTGTTACTTCTCAATGAGTTTATCTCTTACACCGTGTTACTTCTCAATGAGTTTATCTCTTATACCGTGTTACTTCTCAATGAGTTTATCTCTTACACCGTGTTACTTCTCAATGAGTTTATCTCTTACACCGTGTTACTTCTCAATGAGTTTATCTCTTATACCGTGTTACTTCTCAATGAGACTTGAAAATAATTTCAGACCGCGGCGTTTGTAGTACAGTACATCGAACCTCACTCACAGCTGGCAATATCAATTCTTTGCCAATATTAAACGGTTTTTCCGATTTAGCAATAAGTAGGAAATGTTGCACGAATAGGTAACCCATCATTTTTGTTTTTGCTCCCCCGAAACTATACCAACAAAAAAAAAACCATTGGCCTTCCCGTGGATTGAACACTGGCCTCCGCATTGGAGCCGCGCTCTAATCCATTCGGCCAGATGCTCCTCACTGGTAATTTATAATGTGAACAAAATCAATCAAATGAAGACACCCTGGAATACCTAGGAATGTAGGGAGAATTATTGAACCGTCCCCACCCCCATCTCTCCGCCCCCTCCTTCCACCTACCCCAAATAAATTATTTTAAAATAAACAAAAACTGATACACCATACAATTTTTGTTGTGACATGTAACAGCTTAATATAGAAATATTGTGACAAGCAAGTAAGTCGTAAAAGCCCAGATACAAATTAAAGAAACTTGTTAAGAGATAAACCGAGTATAGTTTGACAGAATGCATCCGCTATGGCAAAGAACAGGAAGTGTTGGAATTCCAGAGTAACCGTCCTTCAATGTAGATATTCTTCTTGGTCTATTTCTTTCTTTTTCTTCGAATCAAATGGAATTTTGAATTTTCTCAATTTTCCCTATATGTCTCTGTGCCGTAGAGGTTATGTGCTCGCCTCTTGCTCCAAAGGTACTAGGTTGCCTAGCTCTAAAGGTACTTGGTTGCCTAGCTCCAAGTACTAGGTCGCCTAGCTCTAAAGGTACTTGGTTCGCCTAGTTCTAAAGGTACTTGGTTCGCCTAGTTCTAAAGGTACTTGGTTCGCCTAGCTCTAAAGGTACTTGGTTCGCCTAGTTCTAAAGGTACTTGGTTCGCCTAGTTCTAAAGGTACTTGGTTCGCCTAGTTCTAAAGGTACTTGGTTCGCCTAGTTCTAAAGGTACTTGGTTCGCCTAGTTCTAAAGGTACTAGGTTCGCCTAGTTCTAAAGGTACTTGGTTCGCCTAGTTCTAAAGGTACTTGGTTCGCCTAGTTCTAAAGGTACTTGGTTCGCCTAGTTCTAAAGGTACTTGGTTCGCCTAGTTCTAAAGGTACTTGGTTCGCCTAGTTCTAAAGGTACTAGGTTCGCCTAGTTCTAAAGGTACTTGGTTCGCCTAGTTCTAAAGGTACTTGGTTCGCCTAGTTCTAAAGGTACTTGGTTCGCCTAGTTCTAAAGGTACTAGGTTCGCCTAGTTCTAAAGGTACTTGGTTCGCCTAGTTCTAAAGGTACTTGGTTCGCCTAGTTCTAAAGGTACTTGGTTCGCCTAGTTCTAAAGGTACTTGGTTCGCCTAGTTCTAAAGGTACTTGGTTCGCCTAGTTCTAAAGGTACTTGGTTCGCCTAGTTCTAAAGGTACTTGGTTCGCCTAGTTCTAAAGGTACTTGGTTCGCCTAGTTCTAAAGGTACTTGGTTCGCCTAGTTCTAAAGGTACTTGGTTCGCCTAGTTCTAAAGGTACTTGGTTCGCCTAGTTCTAAAGGTACTTGGTTCGCCTAGTTCTAAAGGTACTTGGTTCGCCTAGTTCTAAAGGTACTTAGTTCCCTTCCTTGTGAAGTCATCGGGATATTTTTCCAGATCCCAAATTTCAGAGTTGGTGAGATCTAGTTTCAACATCGGAGAAGGACGATAAAAAGTACTTCCGGTGTTCAAGTTGATCAAGTAAAAGAATCCCATGGAAATTCAAAATCGAGACCAGCAGGCTGGAAAGAAGCTGCCCCGGTAAAATTCATTAGAGAGATTCACAACTAAAATTCCTTTCAAATTATTTTAACCACCTTTTAAATTACACCGGGAACCCTCGCCGGTGTTACGGAGATCGCGCACTGAAGCTGAGATCTTCCTGTGCAAGACAGAGATCGGAGCACACATGGTTATTTCCCAAAGTGCAATGATGGTGGTTCTATCAATCAATTAATCTTACATAATAGCAGCGACATAATAGGTGTCAAGCATGGACATTTAATAAAGTATTGTAAAAACATATATGTGCTTTCGAATAAAAGTGTTATAGAAGAGTCCTCCGTATATCTTGGACAGAGAAGAGAACAAATAGATATATCCTGAAAGAACTCAAAATCAAAGAAAACTGGCTGATGCTTCAAATACGAAAGAGAAAATTGAGATATTTTGGACATATAAAAAGACATGAAGGGCTGAGAAGACCATCATGGAAGGAGGCATACCGGCAAAGAGAAGAAGAGGAAGATCACAGAGAAGATGGATTCAGGATGTAACTGATGGTTTGAACATGACGGCTGCAGAGGCAGGACATCTGTCCTATGAGAGAGCGAAGTTCCGGAGGACTGTTGGGGTGGCAAAGTTCTGTTCAGGACAAGCTATTTGATGATGATAAATAGCAGCGGAGGTCTAATTCATAAATAAAACTACATAATATGCCACGTGCAGTAAAACTGAAAACACAAAATTAAAGCAAACCAGAAATATATTAGCACTGCAAGATGTTGCGTGTGGTTTATCAATATTGTTAAAAGGAGGAATTAATCTATAATATAGTCCCTAACACTCGAAAAAATTTCTTGACTTTAAAAAAGGGAAATAATATATGTAACACGTAACCAAAATAAGTTTAAGATATCAGTGAAAAAATAGTTAAGGAAGAAACTCTGGCTATGGATAGAACACGCATTAATAAGATCGACTGGGAGCATTGCAAGACAGGCATCGTTTTGGAACACGCAGGGAAAGAGGAGTAGAAGAAGGTCTAGAACTACAAGGAGAAGATAGCTGGAGACTGTTGTTAATTGAATAGCCAAAACGTGGAAAGAATTGGAAGGGATGGCTAGAGAGAGAAAAGGTAGGGGGAAGTTTGTAGAAGACCTGTGCTCCACTGGGAGCTGAAAGAATTGGAAGGGATGGCTAGAGAGAGAAAGGGTAAGGTGGAAGTTTGTAGAAGACCTGTGCTCCACTGGGAGCTGAAAGATGAAGAAGAAGAAAACAAAGTCACCCCAACCCCCACTTTTGAGTTTCTTACATATTCTTTCACTCCTCCGATCCCTCACACAGACTAGCCTAAATCTGAATCTCTAAATGATAAATGTATGTCTATTTTACGCAGGTAAGAACTGGCTTATGTAATGCTTAGATCATGTATCCATACATCCAACAATTTAAAGACTCATATTTTCTTAATTACTTTTCTGTTACAGATACAGCTGTTTTATGTTTCTGTTATTGTTGTTAGTTTCTGTTTTAAAACACCTGTTCCGTTACTGTTTTCTTACTGAAGTAACTGATTAACGCAGGTGGGCAAACTACGGCCCGCGGCCATTACCCGCCATTGGATATTTGCCTTAAACACATTTATCCATATTATAAAGTATACTGTTATAATGTAAGTCTGTTAGAAATATAATTTATTTCAGAAGTTATCTACATTATGTAAAACTACTTTATTCACAATAAAAATATTTAATTGATTACTTACCGAGAATTAAACAAAAATATACATAATATTATATGTGGCCCTCCAATAGTTTTATAATTTTCAATGTGGCCCTCTGCACAAAGTTGCCACCTGGATTAACGGACACTTATGATCGAAATAATAAACGCTGAGAACCCACATGATAAAAGCAAAATTAAATTTCCGACGCAAAGATAAACATCATACAATTAACAGAAGCAAAATCACAAACTTACTCGTATCAAAGACAAAACAGTAAACGTGGATACTACAATAATTCCTACCACAGCCTTTAAATTGATGTAATAAATTGTTGAAAAGTTCAGTAAATAATTTCCAATAATGCACTATTATTAAATTACTGGATTTGTAAAAAATAAAATGCATAGAGAAGTTCAAACGAAAACAAAACACGGAGAGCACTGCTACGTATGTTTCTCTACGCAACGATATTACAATCCCAACTTTATATATATAGTAATCAAAACCTTTACATAACTTGGCTCTGTCATCAACATCAACCTTTCCTCGATGATGAAATTAGTAGTCGCATTGGGAAGGCCTCCTGCTATGTTCAAATTAGCAAAGCGTGTATGGGAAAACATGGCACTCACAAGAAACACCAAGACACAAGTATATAAAGCTTGTGTTCTCAGCATTCTGCTGTATGGTAGTGAGACATGGACCACATATGCTAGACAAGAACATCGCCTCAACACCTTCCACATACGCTGTCTCAGGCGAATATACAACATCCGATGGCAAGATCACATCTCCAATATAGAAGTCTTGGACAGTGCCGGCATTCCAAGCAGGCACACCTTACTGAGTCAGCCACGTCTCAGATGGCTTGGACACGTGTGCCGTATGAGCGATGATAGAATCCCAAAGAACATTCTATATGGTCAACTCGCATCTGATGCTAGACTGCATGGGCGCCCATAATTACGCTTCATTGACACCTGCAAGCGTGATCTAACTTCATGCGGCATAGACAAAAACACTGGGAGCGGTTGGCCAAAGACAGGCAAGCACGGCGAGCGGCAGTGAGGGGCGGCTCAAAAAGAAAAACAACATCACATGTGGAGGCAAAAGAGAGCACAGAGTGCAGAGAGAACATCCCATGTATCGGCTCTAGTCTCCAGTTTTACCTGCAGGGACTGTGGCAAGGATTGCCACTCCAGAATAGGTCATTACAGCCACATGAAACGTTGTGATTCAGCCCAGAACATACTACGTGACGCAACACCTATTGTCTCCTGAGACAAAGAGGCCAGTGATGATGATGATGATATATATATATATATTATAGAGAGAGATGAAGAGAGAGATAGAGAGAGATGTATAGATAGATAGATGTATAGATGTATAGATAGATATATAGATGTATAGATGTATAGATAGATAGATAGATAGACAGACAGACAGACAGACAGACAGAGCAGACAGACAGACAGACGCAGACAGACAGACAGACAGACAGACAGACAGACAGACAGACAGACAGACAGACAGACAGACAGACAGACAGACAGACAGACAGACAGACAGACAGACAGAAGACAGACAGACAATGACAGACAGATAGATAGATAGATAGATAGATAGATAGATAGATAGATAGATAGATAGATAGATAGATAGATATAGATAGATAGATAGATAGATAGATAGATAGATAGATAGATAGATAATAGATAGATAGATAGATAGATAGATAGATAGATAGATAGATAGATGATAGATAGATAGATAGATAGATAGATAGATAGATAGATAGATAGATAGATAGATAGATAGATAGATAGATAGATAGATAGATAGATAGATAGATAGATAGATAGATAGAGATAGATAGATAGATAGATAGATAGATAGATAGATACGGTTGAACTGATTACATAATGGCGATAGTAGGACAGATTTAAAAACCCAACCGAATGAGTAAGTGAATCAAATGTAGACGGTTGATATACAATTGTTAATAACTTGGTATACCGGTAGAGACTTGCAAGGACGACATCCCATCTGATTACCAGAAGAACATATCTATTCAAAGACATGGTGTATATATTTTCTCTCGCTTTCTCTTTCTCCAACATACACACACACACACACACACACACACACACACACACACACGCAAACACACACACAAACATATATATATATATTCCTTTCAACTTGAGTATAAAACGTTTAATGTATTAATTATCTTGGATTATTCGAGAGCAGTTATTTAATTCCTATTTTTCATGTTTGTTGGGCTACCTACATGCTTTGCTATAACCAATAAAAGGCCCGTGCTTAGGTTGAAATTGCCATACCTCATCCTAAAGATGCTTTAATCCCCTACTTAACAAACAAACAAACAAACAAATAAACAAACAAGAAACGATATCAGCTTATAACTTACCTTTGTAAATGGAACGAAATTAGAAACAAAAAGAGATATCACTTTTCTGAAGTTTGATTATGTTTTTCAAGTTGCTGCTGTCTAAATTATTCTACTGGATTCTTGCGAAATGACTATCACATTACTCAATAAAAACAACTTGTGGCTGTTTCTTCTGTGTCTGTTTGAAATAACTAGTGTTTAAAACGGACTGTTCTAGGAATCACGTTGTTTTTCTGGCAGGTGCCGCAAGTTGTATCGTTATGAGTAATCCAGATGTTTGCTGTTTATTCGTTTGTATCGCCTGCTGTTTGTGCCACTTTTCTCGGAGTAGTTTACTTCCTTTTGATTCCGTACTCCCTGTCCGGTTTTCTGCACGTGATAGCCGTCTGTCACTGTCGGATCGCTTCGATTTACTAGTTCTAGCCGCCTGTCACTGTCGAACAGCTTCGATTTACTAGTTCTAGCCGCCTGTCACTGTCGAACAGCTTCGATTTACTAGTTCTAGCCGCCTGTCACTGTCGAACCGCTTCGATTTACTAGTTCTAGCCGCCTGTGTGTTGCAGGGGCTCGCAAGGGGAGCAAAGAATAGTACCATGCCACCTACAAGCAATGTCGCAAGAGGTGACAGAGGTAGGCGCCTATGGAAATTACCATAGTAAATAAAAAACGTCGCAGCAATCGGATGTGCTTGCCTACTTGTAGGTGCATATCTGCTACAAAGTACATTCGCTCTTAGGCTCGGATCACATACAAATTACAAAGAATGGTTAACAAGTGGTCGATATGGAAAGTTCGAAGAAAAAGAAAACTTATTCTATAAACTGCAAAACTAAGCGCCTATTGTAACTCACCAAAAAGAATTCAAACACTCAACACAATATCGACACTGCAATTGGAAAGTGGTCGATATGGAGCTTGAAGAAGAAGATATCCTCTCTGTCTTCTATAGCTAACATATAGCTAACATATAGCTAACATATAGCTAACATATAGCTAACATATAGCTAACATCGCCTACTTGTTGAGGAAAGCACATGGTCTTCTCGAAGAGACTCAGTCTCTCGTACTTTAACATATCTCATACCTCGTAACAAATATTGTAACTCGTATCTTATACACAATGATACTGTAACTCGTATCTTATACACAATGATACTGTAACTTGTATCTTATACGCAATGATACTGTAACTTGTATCTTATACACAATACTACTGTAACTTGTATCTTATACGCAATGATACTGTAACTTGTATCTTATACGCAATGATATTGTAACTTGTATCTTATACGCAATGATACTGTAACTTGTATCTTATACGCAATGATACTGTAACTCGTATCTTATAGGCAATGATACTGTAACTTGTATCTTATAGCAATGATACTGTAACTGTATCTTATACACAATGATACTGTAATTTGTATCTTATACGCAATGATACTGTAACTCGTATCTTATACACAATGATACTGTAACTTGTATCTTATACGCAATGATACTGTAACTTGTATCTTATACGCAATGATACTGTAACTTGTATCTTATACGCAATGATACTGTAACTCGTATCTTATACACAATGATACTGTAACTCGTATCTTATACGCAATGATACTGTAACTTGTATCTTATACACAATGATACTGTAACTTGTATCTTATACGCAATGATACGATCAAAGCTTATTATTCTTCTTCAAACGCTCCATATCAGCACTTGTTAACCACTATGTTGATTTGTATTGATCCAGCCTAAGAGCGATTAACGTCTATGCCAGTTATGCGTCTACAAGTAGGCCGCCCATCCGATTTCTGTGACGCTTTCTTATTTACTAGGAGTAGCTTCCTGGGCCCCTACCTCAGTCGCCTCTTACGACATGCCTTGTAGGTACAGTGTTACTATTCTTTTCTTCCTTGAACCCCAGTAACACACACGTGCAGGATTAAGAGCTTTATACGAATATTGATACAAATGGAACGGATTAGCGTAATGTGTAACCTATGACCTATGAACTATTGACTCGGTCACAAGAGGATTATGGATTCAATCCACACTCGACGTTCCACAAGTGAGACAGAAATTGTGCTCTTACCTCCTGCACACTAGGGTTTGAAAATGGAATGAGTGATTTCATAACACAAGTTCTGAAAGGCTAGGGAAATTCAAATTGATTATTTTTATTATTACAAATATGTACATTCTTCTTTGACTTCTTTTTGTTTGTTTCTCAAGCTGAATGTTCTGAGTACTCATCTAATAACTTGTCTAGAGCAGATAAGTCATTCGCACAACGCTGTGCGTGGGCTTTTCAGCACGCTCAGGGAAATAATAAGGAGGCCAGTGGGCCTCGCAACAACCACAAGTAGTGTGACAATGGAGGCTCGGACGTTACGAGGGTGAACTGGTTGACATCTCACTACTCTCGTGTTTCATACTCAATGACTCCATGAGCATGATTCGTAAAGTTGAATCAGGAATGGTGAGATGCACTAAGGTGGAGGTACTGGTACAGACAATGATAGAGAAATACCTTCCTTTTGTCCTGGCACGCAAAGTTAGGTAATGAACGAGCTGATAGATTGGCTGGCTTTGGCTACAAATCCAGAGGGCTGCCATGGGTCGAAATGACATTCTTCACGCATTGAAAGTCTTTCCGAACAGAGGAGTTTCAGGGCTGTGAATCACTCGCTGACCAGATTGAAAGAGATGGGTGTAAATTGGTGAAGCCGAAAAGAAGACATACTATATATACAAAGAGATTGGTTAATCAACATCGAACTGGCGTGTTGGGCCGCTGGACGCTGCTGGATTTGCTGAAACGGAGATCGGAGCACATATAGACATGTTTGAGTTCTATGATGTAGTCCTCATATAACTGATAACTATGTCATCCTAACACTTCTAGACTTTCTTTCTTTCATAGACCAGATGTCTCATCTCGTTATGCTGAAATTATCAGTCCCATACTGATTTCCCATTTCTGCTAAGGGCGACTAGTCATATTATATGTTTTAGTTTCTAAACTAGTTTCTTCTTAAAACACCTAGCATTCTGCGTAGACTCTTCATCTCTGTCATGACTAGTTTTCTTCTATCGTTTGATATCCAGATTTGACACTGATAACTTAATGTTTGGGCAAAGGTTGTGTTGTGTAATATGCTTTTAGTATTCATAAATTTCTTGTCAAGAAAAATAACTGGTAAAATTCAAATACGGGTGAATTCACTGCGTAGAATCGATTAAATTGCATTCAGTGTCAGTACATTTATTAGTCTGCCGTGGGAACATGTTGAGAATATCCGTGTCTGTACACGTACTTACTTAGTGCCTCCATCAACGATTTCACGATAATCGACTATACAATGACTTGAACAACCGACTACTTATCCAGCTGAATGTCACATAACTGAGTAGAATGTTTAATATAATTTCTGAAGTAGACAACAAGATATGGTAAACATTTAGATTCGTTTACTTGCTTGCTTTTTAAGCTGATTTTTAAGCTGAGGCACGCTACTTCAACATGAGAACGAATTTTGTCTAGGTTATATTAAAGCGTGTTGGTATACCAATGGTCTATTGTCTTTTCCCAGGTGGATAATGAAATTGGTTGTCCACTCTTGCCGTTAAGCGTAGGGATGGGAGCTTTAATTTGCGTTCCAGGGTCAGATGAGTCGTCCCTGCTGTGTTATATCTGTGGTCATTTAGTGTGGTCTTGATGCTGTCTATCCATCTTTTGCTTACGTGGATATACTGCCCTGGGCATGGGTGTGTTTACGGTAATGAGAGAGCGGACAGGCTTGCATCAACAGCATCGATTGTTGGGAAGTTGAAGATGGATAGGGGGGATGTTCTTCGGTCTCTTCGGGACTGTCTGTTGAATGAGGACACTAAAATCGATGTTTAATCGATCAAGCGATTTAAGCAGTTTGGAGTTACCCATTGTGCAGGTCGAACTGGATGCCTGAAAGGCAGAGTGAGAGGTGTGTTTAATCAGCGAGCCACGGAACCATCAGTATGCATACTCTTCGATATCTGTTGGAGGAGACTGAGCACCTATGGGTCTGTCCGGAGTACAATGACGTCAGTTTAGTAACCAATAACCAATAACCAATCCATCTTTTTCTTGGTCTTCGCTTAGCTCTAGTACCTGATCTCTTCTTATTGTATGCTGTTATTGGTGGTTGGTTGTATTCCATTCTCATTAAATGTTCAAACCGCTGTATTGATAAACAAACATAAATAATAAGAATTAACTCCTTAACTGAGAATCCAATAAATATGATAATAAACAGTAAAAGACCCGAGGAAAGTCCTTCGTTCGCAGTCTTGCGTGGACACCAAGCTCACACATGCTGACTTAATTTTAGCGAGCAGCTTAGTATATGGTACTAAATAGGTACCGTACCATATACTTGAGCTACGGAATTCGTGCGTTGTGCAGCACACTCGGCTAATGTCGTGTTTTTTCTGCCGACAGGGACAGGGCAGAATAAAGTCAAAGAGCAAAAATAACAATCACACAAGCCACCAGAACAGCGCAAAACAAAAACAGAAAACCACAAAACTGGGAAACAACTCGGTAAGTGTGACGACAAAAGAAGAAGGGTGGTGCAAAATGAAGAAACCCGGCGCATTGAAATCAATCCTTCACTCTTTTCCCCCTGTTTATAGAACAACTTGACAGTATTAGTCTCAGTGTAAACAGTCGTCGGAGAGGTTAATGAACAGAGAATGTCAGTGAAATTGTTCAAACACATGATGTGAGTACTGAAATAAAAGTGTACTTTTAGCCAGAACCAAACCTAACAATTGATGATGAAGGCAAGGATTTAACAGACAAAATGAATTATTGAAGAACGACATCAATCAGTTACATTTTTCGACAAAATTTGGGCTTCTTGTCTTCACATAATCTTTTTACAATATGCACATATTTTCTACTTTAAGTTGATTCTAAAATACGTTTTCTTCTTCTCTGTACCAAGATTTCGAAAATATTTCTCTCTCTTGTTCTCTGCACAAGATGTTTTACAAATACATACATTAATACAGATATGTTCTGTTGTTAGAAATATACACAATTAACATAGGGGTCTCTATGGCGAAGTGGTTACAACGTTTGTCTGTCGTTCTGAATGGTGTGGGTTCGAATCCGGATCGCGTTTTTCAGTTCACATTCTAATTTTTCCAGAGATCCCGAGGATTGTTGCTGTTGGGAACTACGGAGTTGGTGCTTTGTGCAACGTTCTCGGTAGATGACGTGCTATCTCTGCCGACAGGGGCGGAGCCATAAGGGGAAACTTGATGCAATGAAATCAATCTTACACCTTTAAACCCTTAGACCAGCGTTTCCCAAAGTTGGCGGTACCGAGCCCCCTCCTAGTGTGCACTGAAGAGTTCTAAGGTGGCGATAGTGGGTTCAGAAGAATTTTGGGGAGGGGTTGGGGGATGTTCAGGCGATTAGGGTCGGTGATTCCTTAAAGAAGAAATTAATAATAAACATTTTAAAATAAATTATTTTCGTGATTTTGCAATTGAATAATCATTTAAAATGGGAATTTTGCATTTAATTCATCTTATGCCCGTCTTACACGATCCATTTTTCATCAATTTTCTATTTTATGCACAAAGTCATTTGAAAATTGACCATGTGTATTACAGAAATATATATCTATTTTCTATGTCAAAGAGACAATAGAGCATGCATATCTATTTTCTATGTCAAAGAGACAATAGAGCATGCATATCTATTTTCTATGTCAAAGAGACAATAGAGCATGCATATCTATTTTCTATGTCAAAGAGACAATAGAGCATGCATATCTATTTTCTATGTCAAAGAGACAATAGAGCATGCATATCTATTTTCTATGTCAAAGAGACAATAGAGCATGCATATCTATTTTCTATGTCAAAGAGACAATAGAGCATGCATATCTATTTTCTATGTCAAAGAGACAATAGAGCATGCATATCTATTTTCTATGTCAAAGAGACAATAGAGCATGCATATCTATTTTCTATGTCAAAGAGACAATAGACATGATATCTATTTCTATGTCAAAGAGACAATAGAGCATGCATATATGTGTGAGTGGTTGGGTGGCGTTGGCACAATGTTATAATGTGGGGGCGTTGCAAAATTTATGTTGTGCAAAGTGGACGGTGGGCCAAAAAGTTTGGGAATCTATGCCTTAAACCATTAACCAACTGGCGATCTCAGTGTCTTGATGTGTACTCTTTTTTTCTAACACAAATAATTCTGGTTATGTCTTGGAAAATTTGGTGACAACTCGTAAAATACAGGGACAGGGAGGTCGAGGAAGACAGAATGAGTATATATTGGATGGTCTAACATCGAGGTTCGACACGAGATCAGCGTAAGAAGTATTATTATTGACGTCTTTATAACTTCAATTGTTTATCTGTGTATGTATATATGTTGTACAGATATCACTGTCCAAGAATATGTATATATATACTACCTACTCATTCACTGCTATCTGTGTTGGTCATACTTTATTAGAAATATCGCATTGATTGAGTGAATGATTGATAGAACCATCATTATTGCACATAAGTGAATAACCATGTGCGCCCCGATCTCGTTCTTACACAGGAAGATCTCAGTAGCAGTTTACATACTCTGTATCACCGGCAAGTCATTTATGTAATTTTGAAAATGGTGTCAATTTAACAGGGTTTTAAAAAAAAAACGTAAAGTTAATTTTTACCTGACAACGGCTTTGCAGCATACGGGTAACGATTTTTAACCGCCAATGGTTCTTTTACGTGCTTAACTTGAGGACGGGGCCCACATTTTATCGTCCATCTCCTTAGAGCTAGGAACTCGATTTCACTCATATTGGGATCAGGAATCCTAGACAAATATTCATATCCATCTACGAGGGAATGAACCGGAAACCATTGAGTCAGAGGTATCTTGTTTGTTTTGTTAAGAGGGATCAAAGCCACTTTAAGCCGAGGCACACTTCTTTCAACCTAAGGACGAGCCTTTTATTGGTTATATCACAGCGTGTAGGCCAACAAACATTAAAAATAAGAATGATCTCTTTTAGGAGAATCCAATTATTATTTTAAAAGTAATAAAAAAAGTATCTTTCCTCCAAACAACAGAGGCCTCATATTATAAGTATTTACTAAATTCTATGGGAAAGAAAACCCAACTATTTTCATATACTGGTTATTAGTAAATTATTGGCTACTGAACTGACGACATATCACTTCGAACAGACCTATAGGAGCTCAGTCTCCACAAGCAGATATCAAAGCGATTGCATAACGACAGCTTTACTTATCGCATTTACCTCTTCTTCTGTATAACCGTTTCCTTGCTCAATCTGCTAGAAGACCAGATGACAGTGCAAGGCACGTATTTCCATATATAATTCCCCAGAGTGATTACATAAATTCGAAAAACTATCAGAAATGTGTGGAATGTTAGTCAACTAGCAGAGAAAACTATTAGCAAATAGACGAGGAATATGAAAACACGGACCTTCAGGGTACACTAGTAATTTGCTCCTGTGTTATACAGCGGATTCATTTGATGTCGGATAAATCAAATTTACTATATTTATAGATTGACAGAATAGACGGTAATGGACTCAGTATCATTATAGTTTTCAATTGCTCTTACCAAGTTTGGATATCGTTGACAGTATCAGCTTCGTAGCATTTACACAGTCGCTGCTGCGGAGATTCAACAACAATTAATTTTATCGGAATTCGACTACGCAGTTACAAGTATCAATTAATCACTTGCATCCTTCTGGTGTAGGCGATCATGTTTCTCCCCATCTCTTTCACCATGGTGCAGTTTATAAGTTCTGACGTCAATCTCTTGTTGAACCACGATATTCACCATCCAACACTACTTTATCCCACTGCATTTCACGAACTCTCATTCCTTTGTTTTACCCGTTGTCACTAAATGTTCAAACCTCTTTTTACCTTAAGTGCACAAAGAACATTTATTGCATGATTCCTATTCTTTTGGCCATTCTTCTTTGTGTGCAGGCTTATTTTAGAACCACATCTTGTGCTTTTTTCGCTAGTTATGGGATTTTCTGCATTCTTTTGTAAAAACACATTTCTTCATACTCTGTGACGCCATGGGTATGTTTCATTCTCAAATTTTCATTAGAAACGTTTGAATGTCTCCGTATGCAGTCTTCCATATGTTATAGTTTTTTAAATACGTCACTCCTGTTGTTCGTTTGCTTGATAAGGCCTTGTTGGTCGAAACGTTGCTGTGTTTTGTCATTGTTTTTGTAAATTGGTAAAACTACAGTACTTTGTTATTACGTGTTTCACCAATCAAATATTTTTAGTGCAGTCTCATCTGTATTGTGAGTATGTTTCGTAACGTCAAAACGAATTGTGAGACGAAACTAGGTGGGGGTACTGGTACAGACAGGAATCAGAGATATCACTTTTATTTTCGTCCCTTGACAATCAGGAGTCGGGGGTAATGAACGAGTTGATAGATTGGCTGGCATTGCTACAATAACATAGGGAACTGCAATGAACCGAAATGACATTCTTAACTCATTGAGAGTCTTTCTGAACAAAAGAGTTTCAGGGTTGTGAATTCCACTTGCTGACCAGATTGAGAGAGATGGATGTCGATATTGGTGCAGCCCGAAAAGAAGGACATACCAAATATGCAAAAGGATTGATTAATCAACATCGAACTGGCGTGTTGGGCAGATGGACGCTTCTGGATTTGTCGAGACGGGGATCGGAGCACCTATGGACACGTCGAGATTGCTATGATGAAAGTCCTCATATAACTGATAACGGATAACCAAACAAAATCTCTGTAACTATCGGAGATCTTATTAATTGTTTGTTCCATGTCCATGATTCGTTGCCATACATACGTATTGGTTCAATTTTTTCGATCCAGAAGCACTTGAGCTTTCAGCTCTTCGGATCGGTCATGGACATCGTAACCCTTCGGTTTGGTGCCACGAACACCGTGAATCTGGGGAACCTGTGGCTTTTCTGCCAGTCCGCGGAATTGAACCCGCACACACAGAGGACTAGTCACCCGCAGTCCAACGCGCTACGAACACGCTGGGCAGGCGGGCATTGGTTCAATAAAACACTGGAGTATTCTTTTTCTCATTGTCTTTGGTAGTGAATGTTGGTACGGTACGTTTGTCATTTTCATAAATGCTGATTTTGCTTGAGCTATTTTACTACTTTTCTATGTTGTACATCTTCCATCTGATGTTATAAATGTTTCCAGATCTTTGAATCGGTGAACTTGTTTTAGTGTTGTGTTGTGTATTGTGTTATTGCATTTTGGTGTTTACTGTTTCTTAGAAATAAGCCTTACCTCTGTTTTCTTTATATTTATTCTCAATCTTTACTTCACACTTTCTCTCACTATTTTGTCTATCAAGTCTTGTAGATCTAGTCACATTTATACTATACATTTCAAAATTGTCAATTCAGTTATTTGTAGTTGTGGATCGGTATTGAAGACTGCAGAGTACATATTTTAAAACGGTGTGGAATATGATATATTGAGACAAACTCACTGAACTAATAAAGCTCTACTGTTCTTGTTTGCCTTGATAAACTCTATCAAGTTTAGTGTAATAATTTCTAAAACGTCCTCGCGTTTGCAGACAAAGGACTTTTCCCACAACTTTATTGCAAGAGTTTGATTTTGCATGCAAGATATACTTGAAGGTACAGTAGTCATCTATCTGGTAGAAGTGACACATACAGTTTCGACGTGTTGATGTCGAAACTAACATCCCCACTGTGACGGGTCCAGCAAGCCGGCAGTGCGTAATATTGCTAAATTAATTCTTTTATTCAAGAAGCGAACCAACCACCAATAACAGTATACAATAACAAGAGATCGGGTACTAGAGCTAAGGAAGACCAAGAAAAAGACGGATAGACAATATCAAAACCACACTACATAAACACGGATATAACATAACAAGGGCGACTCATCTGGTCCTAGAACGCAAATTAAAGCTGCCATCCCTACGCTTAACGGAAAGAGTGGACAGCTAACTACATCTTCCAACTGGGAATAGACAATAGATGTCGGAAAATAACACACGATAAATACAAATATTTCTACAATCTAGTTTGACACATACACAAACACATTGAACAGATAAGTGTGTACTACTACCAGTACTGTCCAACTTGGTGCCTGCAAGCGCCATGGCAACTGTATTAAACACCCATTGATCCTATTGTAAATAAGCCAACTTTAACACTAATGAGAATTTCAAGAAAAAAATAAAATTTCTGATAAAATGCCCGAACTATAGAGGAATAATGCTCCTGTCTGTACCAGGCAAAATACTAAGTCGAATCATCCTAGAGAGACTCAAGGAAACTACAGATGCAGTACTAAGGGATGAACAAGCAGGATTTAGGCAAAACAGATCCTGCACAGATCAAATATCGACGCTACGAATCATAGTGGAGCAAAGCATCGAGTGGAACTCATTCCTCTACATAAACTTTGTGGACTATGAAAAGGCATTCGATAGCCTAGACAAGGAAACACTCTGGAAACTTCTACGACACTATGGCGTCCCCAGAAGCTAACCAATTTAATAAAGAAAATGTATGAGGAGACTACGGCTAGAGTACTGCATGAAGGAAAACTGACAGAGGCCTTCGAAATAAAGACTGGTGTGCGACAGGGCTGCCTTTATCGCCCTTCCTTTTCCTGCTGGCTATTGACTGGATAATGAGATCAACAACTGTCAGGGGAAGAAATGGAATACAATGGACCATGATGAGTCAATTGGAGGATCTGGATTTTGCAGATGATCTAGCACTCCTCTCTCACAACCATCAGCAGATGCAAGAGAAAATAACAAAACTAGAAACAGTCTCACAGCAACTAGGCCTGACTATTCATGGGGAGAAAACAAAGATCATGAGATTAAATGCTGGTTCCAGAGACCCAATATTATTGAGAGGATCACCACTAAAAGAGGTGGACACATTTACATATCTGGGAAGTGTCGTCAACATTCAAGGTGGCACAGATGAAGATGTTAAGGTTAGAATACAAAAGGCAAGATCAGCATTTGCCATTCTGAAGACCATATGGAGTTCAAGAATGATTAGGAATAAAACTAAGATAATGATATTTAACTCAAATGTCAAGTCTGTCCTTCTATATGGAGCAGAGACATGGAGAACAACTAAAGGGAACACCAAAAGTTGCAGACATTCATCAATAGATGCCTACGCAAGATACTAAATCTGAGATGGTACGACAGGACCACAAACAGAGAACTGTGGGATAGGACAGGACAACGGCAGGTGGAACAAGAGATAATGAGCAGAAGGTGGAGATGGATAGGACACACACTGAGGAAACCCCTGACAGCATCGTGAGACAGGCTCTCCGATGGAACCCCAGGGCAATAGAAGTAAGGGAAGACCCAGAAACACCTGGAGACGGGAGTTAGAGATGGAATGCAAGAGGACGGGGAGAGAGTGGAGAGATCTGGAAAGGATGGCCTTGGATAGGCGGGCTTGGAAGGCCTTGGTTGCGGACCTATGCTTCCTAGGGGCGAAGGGTGAAGAAAGACAATATTTTTTGTTAATTGTACGTTTAGTCAGGATTAAATTTCCATGTTATTTATGCAGATTAATATTACTGTATAATTAATAATATTTATTCTGTTAGTATTATTAATGCATTCAACACAAATGCGCCCATGCTTCTACAGCCATCAGCCATATGCGTCTTTATATATACAAATGTTGAGCATCAATGCTATTATACATACAGAAATGTTGCAATAAATATACAGACACGTGTGTTTACTCTAACATTCTAACATGCGTGAACATACAAACACACATCCACAAACGTGGAAATGTGCACACAAATCCAGACACGAGCACATGTTTATTTGATCAAGAGAAAGAATGTTCAAATGTTATTTCCATCAATGCGAAAGATTGATAATCCAAACCTAACTCACCGATTACTCAATAATTAGATACATTCAGTCACCAGATGGCATTAGTAGCGGTTTTCTCAGTCCGTAATTTACGAATTATACAAATACGTTCGCTGAACCATTCAATTCTCTCACTCTAGCACTTACATTCTCTCACTCTAGCACTTACATTCTCTCACTCTAGCACTTAAATTCTCTCTTTCTAATGCTCATATTATTAGTACGTTCCTGTTTACTATTCTATTTTATATTATTATTAATTTTACGGTCCGCGCTTTTCAAAAATCGATATTTACTAATGGCAACATTCTATGCCCCATATTACCTTTCCTTCAGTTGGGCTAGATACTTGTGTCTAGTGTATTATGTCCAGTCTTTGAGAAGAACTAACGGCTCATGGTCACTTATCCTTTCAGCTTGTGCCATCCGCGACATACCAGGCCAAGTTCTTGTTCACTTAAAATCAGTAGTACGAGGAAGTCAATAAGTAAGCCACAAATGGCTGTAGAAAAATAACTAAACATGATAACAACTTGAAACCAGTTTATTTTTATACATACATTGTTCCTTTATTTCTCAACATAATTTCCACCAACATTCATGCACTTATCCCATCGTTTTATCAATCCTCCCAAACCAGCTGCATAGAACTGCGGCTCTGTTTTCTAAACCACGTTTTCACTTCACATTCAACTTCGGCGTCATTCGCGAAATGTCTCCCGCCAAGGTGGGATTTCAGTGGACCAAAAGGTGAAATCGTTAGGCTAAGTCGGGACTGTAAGGTTGATGTTCCAGAACTTTCCACCGTAGTTAGTTAATTTTCTCCTGAGTTAATCGAGCCGTATGTGGTCTGGCATTGTCATGAAGAAGCAACACTCCTGTAGTCAGCAGTCCTGGGCATTTTTTCGAATTGCATCATGAAGCATCGATAGAACTTCACAGTATGATTCAGAATTCACATTGTCACCTTTCTTCTTGAAATTGGTTAAAGCACTCCTTGACAATCCCAGAACACCGTCAGCATGACCTTTCCTGCTGATGGCGTAACCTTGAATTTTTTGACACAAGGCGAAGAAAGATGTTTCCACTGTATTGAAGCACGCTTTGATTCGGGCTGGTAGTGATGCATCCATGATTCATCCTTCTTCAATTGTGCTCAATGTGGGTACCCAGACAATTGAAGGAGGAACACAAAATGAACCGATTTGGCCTGTTCTTGCGTCATCTCTGTCGATACGAAGATGAAGGAGAAGACATGCTGAACAGGATTGTTACTGAGGATGAATCATGGATGCATCACTACCAGCCCGAATCAAAGCGTGCTTCAATACAGTGGAAACATCTTTCTTCGCCTTGTGTCAAAAATTCAAGGTTACGCCATCAGCAGGGAAAGTCATGCTGACGGTGTTCTGGGATTGTCCAGGAGTGCTTTTAACCAATTTCAAGAAGAAAGGTGACAATGTGAATTCTGAATCATACTGTGAAGTTCTATCGATGCTTCATGATGCAATTCGAAAAAAAAATGCCCAGGACTGCTGACTACAGGAGTGTTGCTTCTTCATGACAATGCCAGACCACATACGGCTCGATTAACTCAGGAGAAAATTAACCAACTACGGTGGAAAGTTCTGGAACATCAACCTTACAGTCCCGACTTAGCCCTAACGATTTCCACCTTTTGGTCCACTGAAATCACACCTTGGCGGAGACATTTCGCGAATGACGCCGAAGTTGAATGTGGAGTGAAACGTGGTTTAGAAAACAGAGCCCGCAGTTCTATGCAGCTGGTTTGGGAGGATTGATAAAACGATGGGATAAGTGCATGAATGTTGGTGGAAATTATGTTGAGAAATAAAGGAACTATGTATGTATAAAAATAAACTGGTTTCAAGTTGTTATCATGTTTAGTTATTTTTCTACAGCCATTTGTGGCTTACTTATTGACTTCCCCTCGTATTTTTATTTATTGGGTGGTTCTGGACTGCAGTTAGTCACATACTTACTTTGTCTTGAGTAACATCATGACTAGAAAGCATGAACATTATTCTAAACATTGATTCAATCTTCACAAATAGAGTATCTCAAATGCAACTAAGGACTATTCACGTGACTTTGTTCTGAATATGAAGTCATTCTTTATCATGGACTAGTTTGTCTAGCTTGTGTACCTCCATGAACCGGAAAGCTATATTGACAAGTGCTGTGCTCCTGCTAATGCCACCCATGTGATACAGGTTGAAGGATAGAAACGAAATGTAACCTTCTGATCATTCAGGTTGGGGATTATACAAGAACCTAAGACCCATTCCTGTTACAAATATTGTGTAAGGGAACAGAAGCTAGATATTTCTTTGTTACATCATACGCAAGCTAGAGACATTTCCCCAACATATGCTTAAGAAGAATCATACGCAAGCTAGAGACATTTCCCCAACATATGCTTAAGAAGAATCATACGCAAGCTAGAGACATTTCCCCAACATATGTTTAAGAAGAATCATACGCAAGCTAGAGACATTTCCCCAACATATGTTTAAGAAGAATCATACCCAAGCTAGAGACATTTCCCCAACATATGTTTAAGAAGAATTATACACAAGCTAGAGACATTTCCCCAACATATGTTTAAGAAGAATTATACACAAGCTAGAGACATTTCCCCAACATATGTTTAAGAAGAATCATACGCAAGCTAGAGACATTTCCCAACATATGCTTAAGAAGAATCATACCAAGCTAGAGACATTTCCCCAACATATGCTTAAGAAGAATCATACGCAAGCTAGAGACATTTCCCCAACATATGTTTAAGAAGAATTATACACAAGCTAGAGACATTTCCCCAACATATGTTTAAGAAGAATATACACAAGCTAGAGACATTTCCCAACATATGTTTAAGAAGAATCATACCCAAGCTAGAGACATTTCCCCAACATATGCTTAAGAAGAATCATACGCAAGCTAGAGACATTTCCCCAACATATGTTTAAGAAGAATCATACCCAAGCTAGAGACATTTCCCCAACATATGTTTAAGAAGAATCATACCCAAGCTAGAGACATTTCCCCAACATATGTTTAAGAAGAATCATACGCAAGCTAGAGACATTTCCCCAACATATGTTTAAGAAGAATCATACCCAAGCTAGAGACATTTCCCCAACATATGTTTAAGAAGAATCATACGCAAGCTAGAGACATTTCCCCAACATATGTTTAAGAAGAATCATACGCAAGCTAGAGACATTTCCCCAACATATGCTTAAGAAGAATCATACGCAAGCTAGAGACATTTCCCCAACATATGCTTAAGAAGAATCATACGCAAGCTAGAGACATTTCCCCAACATATGCTTAAGAAGAATCATACGCAAGCTAGAGACATTTTCCCAACATATGTTTAAGAAGAATCAAACCCAAGCTAGAGACATTTCCCCAACATATGTTTAAGAAGAATTAAACCCAAGCTAGAGACATTTCCCCAACATATGCTTAAGAAGAATCATTCGCAAGCTAGAGACATTTCTCCAACATATGCTTAAGAAGAATCATACGCAAGCTAGAGACATTTTCCCAACATATGTTTAAGAAGAATCAAACCCAAGCTAGAGACATTTCCCCAACATATGTTTAAGAAGAATCATACGCAAGCTAGAGACATTTCCCCAACATATGTTTAAGAAGAATCATACACAAGCTAGAGACATTTCCCCAACATATGTTTAAGAAGAATCATACACAAGCTAGAGACATTTCCCCAACATATGTTTAAGAAGAATTATGCGCATTTTCTGACCAAACAACACCATATCAAATGAAAAACTATTACAGCGAATAAACTGTGCATCAGAGTAAACCGCCATTAAAAGACGAAGGAGGAGGAGGCAGATTGGTCATGTATTTGTATCCTAATAACGACATTAACCTGAACAACTTCTCCAATAAACAGCGGGTGGGGAAAGAAGGCAAGAGAGGTCAAAATGAAGTGAAAAAGATCTGTGAAAAAAAAGCGTTGAAAGCTTGTGTGCTGACACAGAAAACAATTAATAGAAAAAGACAGGAGAACAGCAACAATGGAAATCTCTCGTGAAAGCTAAATGTGTCATACGTGACACGAATGGGATACATACTATATATTTATTCTGAATATGTTATAGATATTTACAATGCGATTTCGACATAATGAGGATACCTGATCCTCAATGTTCGACCATGTACGTACACATTTGATGAATACAAGAACAAACGATGCAGCTTAAGTGATGTTGACTACCACAGCTTTAAGTACTATAATATCTCACGTACATCGCTATAATGTTTGTACAACGTGACACTTGTAAGTTGATTTACTGTAAAGTTTTTTTTTACAATTTAGGAGCAGTGCTTTACAACGTTTAAATATATTGGGGTGCATCTGACTGATGGTTGTAGACGCGATGATGCCATGTGATAATTGTAATACTACTACTAGTACTAGTACTAGTACTACTACTACTACTACTATTTCTACTACTATTACTACTACTTCCTAGCTACTCCTACTACTATCTCACTACTACTACTACTATTTCTACTACTACTACTACTACTACTATTTCTACTACTACTACTACTACTTCTAGCACTCCTACTACTAATGCTACTACTACTACTAGTAGTACTCCTACTACTAATACTTAGGACCGTGCCGTGCTATCATACAGTGAGGCGGCGCATCAAGCGAAACCATAAGGGGGCATAAGAAGGAAAATCATAATTAAAATTGAAGGTTATTTTAAGGAAGAAACATTTAAGGGGCGGCATTTTGAAAACTTGCATCATGCTGAGAAAATATACCCACGGCCTGCTAATACTACTACTACTACTACTACTACTACTACTACTACTACTAGTACACCTACTACTACTACTATTACTACTACTACTAATAATAATAATAATAACAAAAATAATGTAAATATAGTTAAGATGCCGATGCTTTCTCCAGTAAAAAAACAAAAGATGGGATTAAGGTACAGTAGAATTATTACAAAATAAAACAAGATTGCATAAGCAGTAATATCGTATTCATGTGAGTGTTAGGAAATACTGGAAAAAATGTATTTCTTGAAATATGATTAACGTTAAAACCAGCATATAAAAAAGGGCATCATGAATGTATGAAGCGGGCGCCATGGTTCCCGCGATCGCCGCGTTGGACTGCGCAGGTTTAGAGCACTCTACGCCTGTGTTTTGCCGGGACTCGCAAGGGGAGCAAAGAATAGTAACACTGCGACCTACTAGGCATATCATAGAAGGTAACTGAGGTAGGGGCCTAGGAAGCTACCCTAGTAAATAAAAGCGTCGCAGAAATCGGATATGCTGGCCTACTTGTAGGCGCATAACTTGCACAACGTACAATCGCTTTTAGGCTCAGATCACATACAAATCACACAGAGTGGTTAACAAGTGGTCGATATAAAACGTTCGAAGAAAAGAAGAAAAAGAAAAGAAAACTTATTCTACAAATTGCAAAACGTGTCACGAACTTGATGCAATTGTTTAAAAAAATCAAACTCCAACACGATATCGACACTGACAAACGGACACAAGCACCATATTACACACACTACACCACACACATGTGCTTGGAATGCACGTTCCAGCTTACGACCAAAAAATATTCATCGTCATGATTGATTGGAATTTACTACGATCGAAAAATCAATGAAGCGTCTTTTAGTTAAGATCAAATTTCAATATCTCAATCCACTACACTCGAGTATAAACACATGGTAAACAGGCACCTGAAGTGTACTTATACAGTAGAGTCAATGGTTATCAGTGGAACGTAACTTTGGCTTGATATTACCTGCTTTGTTCAGATCTATTTGGAAGTTATGTGTTAGCTATGAAATACAGGTTTGTATAATATATATATATATATATATATATATATATATAAGTAGAGTTATTTAACACAATTTGGATGGAGTATCATGACGATTAGTATTATATATATATACGATTTTCTATAGCAAACATACACATATTTCATATGAAAACATATTATATCAGATTCGATGAAGATGCTTCAAAGGATTTAATCTGGAACTCTTCGTGTAGAATTGGTGGACAGCATTCGGAGATCACATCTCAAGAAAATGACTTGGTTGTACACATCTGGACATGCTGGAGTGGAGGGTGACGAGCGTGCTGACTTTCTTGCAAACAATGCCCCAATTCAAACGGGCAGAAGTAGGGATCAACCGATATCATCAATTCGGTACGCTCTCATTTATGTTACATGGGCAAGTCTCGGACACTGGAACGAGTTTGAGAATTAGGCGTTAAATTGGAACATGTCAGACAGTGTCGTCTTCGTAGTAGAGTATACTAATCAACTCTCATGGGTACGGTGAGCAAATCGACTTTGGGATGGCTGTTGTAGCGGAGGACAGAGCACGAATGGGAATGCACAATGTTCCTTGACGTCGATAGCATAACATAACATAATATAACATAACATAACATATAGAAACAAAAGAAATGTAGAATTGATAAATGTTCCGTCTATGTTATTTAAGAACCAGATTGTTATTATTTTTTCAGAACATAATGTTATTTCTTTAGTTTTCTTCTTCTTGATTTTGTAATCAAAGTATTATGTTTCTGCAACTGCATGTTTTGCTCATTGCTTAGATTTAATCAGATTATTGATGTTATATTTCAATCAGCGAGTTCTGTGGTAATGTATTACAAATAATGAAGTTCTTATATTTATTAACAGTATTCTTTGTTTCCCATTGTAATATGGTTTTAAAAATCCCACGAGCTTTATCCTATGGGCTTTCATATGTTAAAACAAGGAGTGGTAGGGCGCAAGTGCCATCCTCTGGAAAATGATGTGATACAACAATTTTGTGCGAATCTTGTCTTATCAATTTGCACGTAGTAAAATACCAACTAAACTTGGTGCATTTTATCCCTCTATGGGAAATCTTCTGTAGACGCACATGCTTGCTATCTTCCTCAAATATCAAGAAGTTCAATGATCTGTAATCGATTAACATGTACTTGTAATAAAAGTTGACATATATCTTACTATCCTTTGTACAACTATCATGTTGTTTCTTTTGGAATTGGTATCATCATCATCATCATCAAATAGCTTGTCCTGAGCAGAACTTTGCCACCCCAACAGTCCTCCGGAATTTCTCTCTCATAGGCCAGATGTCCTGCCTCTGCAGCCGTCATGTTGAAACCATCAGTTACCTGAATCCATCTTATTTGTCGTCTTCCTCTCCTTCTCTTTGCGGTATGTCTCCTTCTATGATGGCCTTCTCCAGCCCTTCATGTCTTTTTATATGTCCAAATTATCTAAATTTTCTCTTTCTTATTTGTAGCATTAGCCAGTTTTCTTTGATTTGAGTTCTTTCTGTATAGATCAGGAATTGGTATACAAGTCAGAAATCTCTGTGGCGAAGTGATCAAGCCGTTTGCTTTGCGTTAGGAAGATCGTCGTTTCGAATCCAGAAAGTATCGATCGGTTGAGTACATTTTTGTTCTCAGAGATTCCTAGAAATGTATCTGAAGCTACGAATCTCGTGCTCCTTGCAATACTCTCTTCAGGTGGCGTGCCGCTTCTGAAGGCAATAGGTACTAATCGTTTCAGTATCTCTTTAATATCTACTATATATGACCGTTGAGGGTGGAAGAGCAAGAGGAAGACCAAGAGATAAGTGGGAGGAAACTTTAAGAAATGGACAGGTTACAGTCTGGCAGTGTGCAACGCCAAGGTGAAAGACAGAGGATGCTGGAGATTCATTGCAGCCAACCTTCGATGTGGAGACGGCACCTGATGATGATGATGACCGTTATTGTATAGTCAGATTTAATAGAAATATGTGTGACTAAGTTGTTATAGTCTGTCCATTAATTCGTGAGCACGTTTGAAATTGATTTTCTCAAAAACTACCTGTTGGATCTCAGTGATTTTTGCAAGCAGCCTTAGAATATCCATGACGCTAGAGAAATATTTTTTTCCAAGAAAATTTGATGTAGTTTGAAATATTTCTTCTTCAGGTTATATTAAAATCAACCTCACCGGATTGTACACAATAGTAACAGATCTACGGTACACAGACGCGTTGTTCTAAAAATACATTATGGTAACATAGAAATATCGTGAGTATACAACAATTTCACGAAATCCCGTGCACCTAACCCAGTCGACTTTGAAAGCGGAAAGCATATGACGTTATAATTGGGATACCATTGTATAGTTATAGGCGTATCTCGCTATTTGTATGAAGCTATTGTATCATATTTGTTGGCTTATCAAAACTGACATTGATATCGCATTCATAATGAGTCTGAAGTGCACATTTATAACAATGCAGAAGGTTACAGTTTTACTATACCAACACTTCCGTAGGGAATCTAAGAGAGGTCATCTATATTGCGATATTCATAACCCTGAGAAACGAGCGCAACTGGCGCTTGGTCTGAATAGAGAATCATTTTCCCGATGGATTAAACAGGACACAAAGTGCACTAATGTCAAGCAAGGACGGAAAAGAACAATTGACGACTTTGACATAGATGTCATAAGACGGAGCTCTTGAAAATGTTTGCGACAAATCAACTTGTTACTCTCAGGAAACTGAAATTAAAACTGCAATCAGATTGCAGCATAGACATTTCTAAAAGTACTCTATGAAAAATTGTAAGAGCCGCCGGCTTCACCTTCAGAAAAACTATAGGCGGCAGGAATATTATTTGTGAAAAGCCACATTTAATTGCTGCCGAAGTAAATACCTGAGGCAGATCCGTGAGCGGCGGAGGCAAGGCTATGATATTGTATATTTGGACGAATCCTGGGTCAATGCTCACCACACCAATGCTAAAGAATGGCAATCAGTAGACGGTGAACAGAAAGAAAAATACCAAGCAGCAAAGGCCAGCGTATTATACTAACACATGCAGGAAGCAGTGAAGAAGGTTTTTGTCCATGACGCTGGACTTATTTTCCAATCAAAAGTACCGACGGTAGGGACTACCACACAGAAATGAATGGACATATTTTCAGGCACTGGATGGAGAAAGATATACTTCCAATTCTAAACAGACCATCATGCTTGGTAATGGATAATGCATCCTATCACAACGCAGTATCAGCGGAAGACAAAGTACCAACTGCATCAAATACAAAAGATCAAATTAGGACTTGGCTTGCTAAGGAAAATGTCAGCTTCGATGATACATATTTGAAACCCGAGTTGTTACACCTGGTGAGGATGACAAATAAGACAAAGGTGTTTCATATTGACAAAATCATTGCGGAATACGGCCACACTTCTTTGCGACTACCTTCATATCATGCTCACCTCAATCCGATAGAGCTTGTCTGGGCTAAAGTAAAAGGGCAAGTTGCCGAACAGAACAGGACGTTTAAAATGTGTGATGTTGAAGTTCTGACAGGTGAGTTCCTCTCAATGATAGACATGCAGTTCTGGAAGAAGTGTGTTGAACATGTGCTCGAGAGGAAGACGAGTACTGGCACCGAGATGGATTACAATTTGTCCAGCCAGTAACAATTATCAACCTCATGGAATCGTCAGATTCGGGATGATACAAATCATATTTTGATTACAGACTGAGAAATAGCAACGTATACATTTCCATATCCATATGCGTCTACCATCATACAATTTGTGGTGAAGTTAAGACACCCTGGGGTCTAATGGTGACCGAAGGGAGGACTAACTGTTGCATATTGTATCCAAGTTCACGATTGCACATAAAGGGCAACACACTTAATTACTTGACCTATCAAGTTAATATGGAGATACACCTATGAATAGAATTGACATGGACAAATTCTGGGATACTGTAAAATCTAAAATTTGAGCCCCGTATTTGCAATTGTCATAAAAGATCAAAGGAATTCGCCGATGTGCAAAATCCGTATCATCTATGGACTACTGGTTAGCTTTATTTTAGCGTCATGGATATTCTAAGGCTGCATGCAAAAATCACTGAGATCCAACAGGTAGTTTTCGAGAAAATTAATTTCAAACGTGCTCACGAATTAATGGACAGACTATAAACAGTTTGCCGTGCCCTCGAACACGGACTTGTTCACCGTTTCATCTTTTTTCCGGAGATCCATAAGATGGTTGTCGGAGCTTAAAAGTTCGGACATTTAGCAATACTCTCGGCTGGTAGCATGGTATTTTGGCGTAGAAGGACTGAGTCATTTGGAGAAGCCCGGTGCAATGAAGTAAACGTTTCGTCTTTATACAATTTAATCAGCTTTACATACATTTCAAACGAAATCGGATAGCGGGTGGTCTAGTGATCGCGGACTGATCTCTCAGTTATGAGGACAAGGATTCAAATTCCATGTAACATATAGGATTTCGTCTTCTTTCTTCTTCTGCGTTCTCACTAGATTGGGATTTCGAATTCTCTAATACAGACAGCCGTCTGCCTCAGATTATCAGCCACGCTATACAGTTTGTCTTGGACGCTAGTGTAAGTGGGCCACCTCTTTCTTCTCAAGTCTGCATACTGGGGACAGTTCTGTAGGATATAATTCCTATGATTTCTGCTTCCCCGTTTGTGACGACCCCTTCCCACAGTAAGTTGTGGCCACCTTCGTGATGGTAGGTCTGATATTCTTACTGCGTGGCTAAATCTCCGAGGCAGATTGGTGACCGTAGAATCCGTTATCCCATTCCTCATTGTGAGGGATCGTTGCACCATGTTATGCGTCTTACGGCCTGGTGCATCCGTTTTCTGCAAGCATTTGTTTCGGGTTAGCATTCCTTAGCGGACACATGCATCCGATTTCAGCCAAACCTCCTTAGTCGCCTCTTACGACATGCGTTGCAGGTAACAGTGGTTCTATTCTTTACACCCCAATTTGGGCCCTGTAACCACTCGAGCGATACAGTATTTTATTTATGTCAAAGGTCATTATCACCATGGGACCATGGGTCATACCTGTTGGTTTAGACGATCATGAGTCTCCACAACCGTCCGTTTATCCTGCTGACTATCACTTGATATAGTGACAGTCCTCCATTATATAGGATATTGACACTCCTCTGTTTCATGAAAACAGACCGTTCATAATTTTCTGTTTCTGTCTTTCTCTGTCTCGTCTCTCATTGATCTTACCAGTTGTAAGAACATTTTCTAAACTTACATTCTGTCGAAAGTGCAAAAATAAAACCACCTTCTGTATAACGCGTGGCGACAGCTTTGACAAAGCGGGTTTTACAATCTCTGGCTTATAGAATAATCGTCTATTAAGATTATAGTAACTGGATTCTCCGAAAAGAGGTTATTCTTATTTTCATGACTGATGGCCTAACACTTAAAAACAATAACAATACACATCAACGTTTCGACCAAAATGCTTTTATCAAGTAAAGTATACAACAGAAGTGAAGACATTTACATTTACACGGCAAATAATATATAGAATCAGATAATAAAATCCTAACAACCCTAAAAAGAAAATATGTGCACTGGATTGTTAGCCTACACGCTCTGATATAACCAAAACAAGACTCGCCTTAGGTTAAAAGATCGTGCCTTGCCTTAAGGAGGCTTTAAACCCCCACTTAACAAACAAACAATAACCGTCTATCTACGCCACCTAACCAGGGATATAAGATATACGGCAGTTTGGTTGTTTTCGACACGTCACTCAGTGCATTTTTATGGTATCAATGTGCTTTACGCATGTTACAGGTAGCTTTCGTGTTTTAGAAAGGTTAGCTGTTGGAGATCTTTATTTAATCACACGGATTTTTACCCTCGATCAGAGGATTATGCTAGTCTCGTTGCCAACAGATAGCGAGTACAGAGCATATAGTACAAACGGGTCAAAGCAATTCATGGATTTGACTATCCACTGTCCATGTGTTATTCTTAGTGATGCATAGCGTGCAACGTCTGTATATGTCAAGTTGCAAGTGAGAGTATGTGTGTATACTTCTGTGTGTATGTATGAGTTAATGGGCTTTTTTTGAAAGTCTAAAGTCTAAATAAATATAAATAGTACGTGGATGGAGGTGTGACTTTCCAAACTGCATCATTGTGACTTACAATAAATACGTTAATCTTCACAATACGGTTTCATTGTTGTTGATAAAAATATCAGAAACAAATTCCTTGCTAAGTGGTTGTGTCTATACACTTTATTTGGTATACTTCTAAATATACCGCGTACTTGACATCTGGAAAGAGGGTAGCTTATATAGTGAGGGCAATGTAAACATTATAAAACTGGGCTATTGTTATTTCTTGACATCTTAAAATCGAACTTAGTTACAAACACTTTGCGATAGATAAAAAAACAAAATGGTTTTGATGGTGCCATTCTCACTTTGGATTACTGCTATTTCGTAAAACCTTCACATCAAACAATAATAACTAGCTAGCTTATGTGTGCATAGATAAGCCATGGTCATGCACAAAACACATACCACTCTAATTGTTTATTTGTTTGTAAAAACGTACACAAATTAGGATTTTAACAACTTTTCAAACATCTTAATTATTACACACTTTTCAATTGAGTAAAAAACACGTGTGTTTTGAACTACTGATTCCGGCCTTGCTTTAGACTACCAGGATTTTTTCAAAATCATGACATGTCCAATGTCGATGTAAGTACAAATGTTATTAACTGTTTTACTAGGGTACTAATTTTGATTGCTTTTGGAATTTTGACACATATCTGGTGATCTTGTAACTATTTGATTAGCTTATATATCAGAAGAATAGGAAGATCACGGAGAAGATGGATTCAGGATTAACTGACGGTTTGAACATGACGGCTGCAGAGGCAGGACATCTGTCCTACGAGAGTGAGAAATTCCGGAGAACTGTTGGGGTTGAAAAGTTCTGCTCGGGACAAGTTATTTGATGATATATCAATTCAACTGTTGAATTTGATAGTGTTTTACAACTGGAAACCTTTACCTTTCTAGGTCATTTACTTTTCAGAGTTTCATAACATCGTAAGCTCAATCTCTTCAAGTTTGATAGTTTTACGGCTATAACACATTCTTGCATTTATACAAGTTGATTTATGCCTGTGCGTTGCCTGGAATTGCAAGGGGAGAAATTAATAAAGGGGACGATGATTTTCTTGTGAGAGCTCGCGAGATGCTTGATTTCTTTCGCAGGCGCCTATACCCGGAGAGGGTGCTTGTCTCGGCTATGCATCAAGTTCAGAAAATCACTCTCCAGCAGGCCCTCAACAGCCATATACACACTTTGTGATATGAGCTGAAAGCTCAAGTGCTTCTGGATAACAAAAAAAAAGTTTCTTTCTTTCTTTCTCGAATCCTATATGCCTCACAGCGTCAGGTCAGGAAGAGATTTCTAAAACGGGCCCTAGTATGCGCTTCGTAGATAGTCTCTTTCGTCGTCTCTGTTATCTCTGAGGTCCATCTTTTGCGTGGCCGGCCTTTTGCTTTGTACCCATTGTATCGGAGCAGCATTGCTCTTTGGGGTGCACTGTCTGATGGTAATCTGCTTACGTGACCGAACCATTTAATTTGTTGTTTCTTGATGAAGTCTAGTACTGATGTTGTACCCACTTTTTCCTGATGTCTTCATTTCTCAACCGGTCTCTTCTTGTTACACCCAAGACACTTCATCTCTGCGTAGACACTTCATCTCTGTTGTGACTAGTTTTCTTCTATCGTTTGTTGTCAGCGTCCAGGTTTGGCACTGGTAACATAATGTGGGAGAAAGATTGTGTTGAACATTGCTCTTTTTGTGTTCATGGTGACGTGTTTGCATCTTAAAATTGGCGCCATTTGCCCTATCATTTGATTTGCTTTGTTGCATCTGTGTTGAATTTCATTAGTTATTCTTCCATTTGCTGAAAAATACTCCCAGGTAGCATTTGAAAAAAAAGTTTACGGTAGTTTATTTGTTGTTATTGGTTATTATTATTCACTTTGCTGCGAACAATGCAAACATAAAGGTGCTGTGTTGCATTCGACATATTAAGCTTATCAATACTGGTGATATATTTGTGTTGTGTTGCATTCGAAATATTAAGCTTATCAATACTGGTGATATATTTGTGTTGTGTGTATTGTACCACATGAATATCAATAAATCAGTGCCATGCCTGCCGGCGTAGGCGATCATGTCTCTCCACAACTCTCTTTGCTTGGTGCATGTAATCAGTTCTGACGTCGATATTTTGTCGAACCATGATGTCAGGCCATCCAACATCTTCTCCCTCTGTCTTCCACGATCTCTCCTTCCCTGAATTTTACCTGTAGTCACCAAATGTTCTAAACCTCTCTTCGCATTATATGCCCGAAGAACCTTGATTGTCGGATTATTATTCTTTTGATAAGGTTTCTTTGTGTGCAGACCTGATTTAAAACCTCCACGTTTGTTTTCTTTGCTGTCCATGGAATTCTCAACATTCTTCTGTAAAACCACATCTCTGTGGCTTCCAATGATCGTATTGATTGTTCAGTGTCCATGATTCGCTGCCATACATAAGAATTGGTTAAATATAGCATTGGAGTACTCGTTTTCGCAGTGTCATTGGTAGTGAGTTCACGCATAGTGTGTTCTTCATTTTCATAAAAGCTGCTTTCGTTTGAGCTATTCTACTTCTAATCTCTGTTGTACATCTTCCATCTGATGTTAAGAATGTTCCTAGATACTTGAATCGATGGACTTGTTTCAGTGTTGTGTTATTTATTTTGATATTGCATGTTGGTGTTTCTTGTTTCTTGGAGACAACCATAACCTCTGTTTTCTTTATATTCATGCTTAGTCCTTTCTTTTCACTTTCTCTCACTAGTATGTCTATCAAGTCTTGCAGATCGTGTTCATTTGTAGCCATGAGAATTGTGTCATCAGCGTATCTTAGGTTGTTTATATTTTGTTCACCGACTGCTATTCCTGTATACATGAATATAGAGGTTGATAAAAATGAAACTAGTGTCGTCTTTTTTTGTTGTTGCTTTTTTTGCCGTTAGGCGTAGCTCGTTTAACTAAGGATCGGTTTCCGAGATAATGCACGGTCGGTCGCTTGATATGCTGTGGTATTGTGGAGTTTTAAGATGTCTGTAACTCCATCAACCCATCTTTTCTTGGTCTGTCCTTTCCTCTTGATGATTCCATTTTCAGGTTGTACGCTCTTGCAACTGGTGTATTCCGGTTCATTCTGACCAAGTGGCCAAACCATTTGAGTTTCTTTTTTTAAATAAATCTAATAATAGGCGTTGTTCCGACTGTTCTTCACCTGCTATTAGATTTATTGAAAAACAGAGACTCAAACTAGTGTCAACATGTCATAATTTGATATTTTCTGCATGAACAACTAACAGGGAACCTAAGGCAATTATGAACTGTTTGATCAGCACTGGAAACAAGAAACACTCGAAACACAAGACAGCGGAAATAAAATTGTAGTAGTAGGATCTGATGAAGTTCCTGTAATTTGATCTGTCTGGTGTCGAGGCACTCATGCAGACTTGTATGTTTGTTGGTTCGTTTGTTTGTTTGCATTCGTTCGTATCTACCAAGTTAACAGATCTTTGTGATTTGTGTAGATTGAGTTGGGAATGTGAGTACGTTGTGGCCCATTTAGCTCCACACGATACGTAAGACAGGCACATCCGAATTATGCCAAAGTAAATGCAAGTTATCCAACAAGACTTATATTTGTACAAAATGGTAGCTGTAAGATTTTCATCATCATCATCAAATAGCTTGTCCTGAGCAGAATTTAGCCACCGTAAGTCTTTCGGAATTTCGATCTCATATGCTCATAGGCCAGAAGGACAGATGTCCCGTCTTTGTAGCTGTCCTGATCAAATCATGAGCTACACACTGAATCCATCTTCACCGTGGTCTTCTTCTTCCCCCTCTTTGCCTTTATGTCTCCTTCCATAATGGTCTTCTCCAAATCTTCATGTCATTTTATACGTTCCAAATACTTCAATTTTCTTTTTCATACTTGTAGCAAGTTCTTTCTGTATATATCTGTTTGTTCTCTTCTCTTTTGATGATATACTCAGCTCTCTTATGTAACATATTTATTCAAAAGCACAGATATACTCAGCTCTCTTATGTAACATATTTATTCAAAAGCACAGATATACTCAGCTCTCTTATGTAACATATTTATTCAAAAGCACAGATATACTCAGCTCTCTTATGTAACATATTTATTCAAAAGCACAGATATACTCAGCTCTCTTATGTAACATATTTATTCAAAAGCACAGATATACTCAGCTCTCTTATGTAACATATTTATTCAAAAGCACAGATATATTTATCTACTGCTTTGTTAAATGTTTATGATTCGCACCTATACACTGCCACTGGAAACGTGCTTGCTCTTAGTATTCTGAACCTTGTTGTTTTCCTATCAACTGCATTCTACTTTTGTTAGCTATAACTTCTTCTTCTCTTCCACCATTTACTTCTTTATAGATCGGGTGGGGAGGGGGTGGTGATTAGTGATCTTGTGTGTGCTTGTTATAATGCACTTTATAAGCTTCTTATTAATTTGTATCAGATGAGCAACATCTTATTGACCCCTCATTTACTCCCAGTATTTCTCTGGTACATAATTGTGACCAGGTCCATCTGTTGTGCTTGGAAATCTCCAGTAAGGTCCGGGAAGCTTTATTTCTGCCTGGGGCATAAAGAAAAAAATCCTAACCTGAACAGTTTTATGGTAACTGCACTAGCCATGCGACAATTAAATTCCTCAGGATCATGTCCCCCTGACCTACAACATCCTAAAAAGCGGTATTACACAGGCATTAAAGACAAGTCTTTACAAAAAATTGAGCTGGATAGCATATACTTTTTTTTTTTTATCGTGTCTGATACACTTTGATCACCCACTTCAAACCGCTAATAACATATTATAGATTTCAAAACGATGGCAATTATCGCTACATACACTCGAGTCATGATTCGCAAGTTCCAAAAAGAATTGATACTATTCAAGTGGATGTCATTTGTAGATGCTTCAACAATTCAGAATGTGAAGTGAAACTATTGTCCCAGAAACGCAGTTGTTCTCTGTAATAAAGGAGTTGGCTTCGAAAGTGCACATAGTGCTGACATTAGATGTGGATAAAGCTAACATGTTGTAGAAGGATAGCCAGCCCATGAAGATTAGCTGGCAAACCAGTTGACGATGACAGCGACGAATTATAGTAAGACAGTATATAAGAGGTCATGCACACCAGACTTGTTGCGCAGCGTGGTAGAATAGTTAGGAAAAGCAAACGTAAGTTGACGTAGACTAACGACGACTCCTAGGTGACAAAATAGCGAGATAGAGGACCGATATAAACAACCGAAGCTGATGGACGTGAAAGTGACAAATAAATCCATACTACCACCGTGAAATGGAGTTTTGATGTCTGTTTGTCCAATCTATAATAGTTTGAGTTGACGCCTTGTGGCAGTGTTCCTATAACAATGACATATATATATTTCTTAGTGTCGGGATGTGCTGTCCACTTATACACGGGCTCAGTTTACATCCGAAATTCACCATATTTTCTGCAAAATTTTATCTTCAAAAGTTTAGATCAACTAATGAAACAGTTTCGAAATCGGATCAATATTAAATTTAAATTTAAATACAATCGAATTCTTGATGTCCGATCCGACATATTTGTTACATTTCGACCACGAGGGTGAAGAGAAGGGATATAATCCACAAATTGTCAGATAGCCTCTTCAACATAGGCATGGATTGTGTCCCTTAATTTGTTGTTTCAAACTACGCTATAAAAATTGCGTTTTTTCGTTTGCGTTGATTTGCGTAAACTGTATAATTTGGAATACTAACTCGAAATCGGGCAAATATTCGTTAAAAATATAAAAACCCCAAACTGAAATGTCTTATCCGACTTAACATTTTTACGTTCCGATAGTGGTAGTCTCCACGTGACCTCTACCAAATATATATTTCTCCAGTTGAAGAAGGTAACTACCGTAAGATACGCTTTGTCATTTCCTGCGCTAAACGAATTGTTTGACAGTGGAAACTTTCAATGGTCCGAGCTCAATCTAACCTGAACTTTGAAATTGTATCAATATTAGGTTTGAGTGCTAACGTTTTTATGTGTTAACTTTCCATTAAATTGTTTAATACTTTTTCTGTTTTGTCAAAATTCCGCAGGTCCTTTTCTATTGTTATTGTTAAAATATTATATACAATGCCACCTAAGAAAAGAACGCTTTTCAGTCAGACTAACATTGACGGTAAACGAAGAGCAGCACGTAAGTCTATAGAAAATGTAGTTGAAGAAAACGAAGATGCAACCTTCATTCGACGTGCAGCTAATAGTTCGCAAATGACAATTTTCAGAGCGGAAGAAAATGAAGACGCTACTTTGATTAAACTTGAAGCTAATAGAACACGCCGGGCTAATAATCGATCAAATGAGACATTTCAACAAACAGCAGTCCGACTCGAGGAAGACGCCAGACAACGAGCAATAGCACGAGTTCCAAAATGGTCTTTGTTGAAGAATGAAGCATTCATCCAGCTCATTGTGACATTGCATGCAATGAGAGTGCCGATGTCTTAGGGAAGGATGATAGTGCCAAAGAGCAAATTTACCAACCCCTGTCTTTTCAAGAGATCAAAACCCTCATATAGAGAAAATCTGCAGTAGACTAGAAGACAAACATTGGATATGATTATGGAAAAGACTCCCTCAAAGACCTAAGCAGAACAGATCAGGTCATTATATTTCGACTACGCATCGGGCACTGCAGACTCAACAAATACTTATATAGACTAGGAATAAGTCAAACAGCTCTCTGCCAGTGTCAGCAGGCGGAACAGACAATAAAGCATATCCTGCAAAATTGTCCTCCTCTCCTGGGTGAGCTGTGAAGCAACATGTGACCACACGCAGTCGACCTGAAGCTGACTGCCCAGTTTGTGGTCTACAGTAAATTAAGCGCATGACCATAAATCGCTGAAGAAGAAGATGACATTTCTTGGAACGGCTTCACCAATCCCTCATCAAAGATTACTAACAACTTGTCATTATGGGAACGAAGCCAGGTTAATCAACTACTATAAATATATATATATTTATAAATATATATTTATACACATATATATACATATATATGTAGAAAGAGAGAGACAGAGAGAGTGAGGAGAACATACCGTAAATATGAAACATATGAAGAATGAAAACATTTTCTTTGAGAAATTGTATTATGTTTATTGACATACGTCAATGTCTCCAACATTATTCTATAATTTTCGAAACTTCCGCAATTTACCAAGTCATAAAAATGATGAAAACATATGATTGGCATCTTACAAATCCGCCATTAGCGTGGAGTATCGTAATTTGCACATGCAGACATCAAGTTTCTACAGAACGCACAATATATTGTATCATATTTGATGTTTTGTTAATTGAGACACATTTCAACTATTTGTATGTAGATATAAATTACTACAGCACCCAAAGATCAAGATGGGAGGGGAAAGACGGATGATGAAAAGTATTTTTCTACCAACACTTTGTTACCAGTGCCAAACTTGATCTCTGACAGCAACACACTACAGAAAGTTCCTCATGTATGAAATGAAATGCCTGCAGAAGGTAATGGCGGCTACCAGGGAAGATAGACTACGAAATGAAGACATCAGAAGCAGAGTGAGCATAACTTCATGCACCGAATACATCGAAAAACAACAAATGCAGTGGTTTGGACATTTAACGAGAATGGAATACAACCAACCACCAATAACAGCACGCAATAAAAATAGATAAGTTACTAGAGCTAAGGAAAGACCAAGAAAAAGATGCATAGACAATATCAAGACCACACTACATAAACACGGATACAACACAACAAGGGCGACTCATCGGGACCCTGGAGCGCAAATTAAGGCTCCCACCCCTGCTTAACAGCAAGAGTAGACAACAAATTCCATCATCCCCCTTTGGGGAAAGACAATAGTATGTAGATAATATTTTACTTGAATATCTATGATTATCAAGTTTTTTAATACAGAATAGTCTTTTTATAAATTCTAAAACAATTTGGTTGTTATAGATTGTGGATAACAATTATTTGATTTCAGGTGTTTGACGTTGCGGAGTTCAAAGAAACGATAGTATTGAGAGAAAAAAAATAGCTTTTGTATTTGACTTTCCAGCCTGAACGTTTCTGAATGGAATCACATATCCTAACTGATAGACCTTCTACGCCATCAGATATTGATTATGATTTTACAGGTAAGAAAGAAAATAAATAGACCCAAGTACATCTGGATCATTAACTGTTTCGCTCAACTGAACCTATTTAATGGTTCGCTTCACTTTTTAAGTTTACAAAATGCCACTATACTGGCTAGTTCAGTATGCACTGCTTCTTCTTCTTCTTCGTTCTCTTCCAGTGTGTTCAGATAATGATTTGTATACTTCTAATGTAGTCAGTAGTCAACATGACTCAATGTACATCTCCCGTGTCTTGGACTGACATGGGTATTGGCCATACGTTATCTCTCTGTTCATTGCATGTTGGACATTCTTGCAGTATGTGTGTCTCTGTCAGCTTGCTGGTGTCACATATGCATATGTCGGAGGGGCCTATTTTGCCCCTGTAAAACAGTGTGTATGTCTCTGTCAGCTTGCTGCTGTCACATATGCATATGTCAGAGGGGCCTATTTTGCCCCTGTTAAACAGTATGTATGTCTCTGTCAGCTTGCTGCTGTCACATATGCATATGTCAGAGGGACCTATTTTGTACTTGTTAAACAGATGGTGCTACAACATAATTGAGTCTGGAGGTAAAGAAAACCATTTTTAAAAAAGTTAAATGTTGAAAATATAACCAGTCATTAGCTCATTGTTTCGACTTTTCATGCACTTTAGATTCTTTGACTAGCAGAAGTATTACTTAATACGACATGTTACCATTACTTATCAAAATTATATGAATTTGATTACTTTCCTGTATTTTGTAATATGTCCTTAAATGCTAGTGCACCTGATATGTCGGTATAGTTTATCAAAGAAGAGGCAATTAAGAAAGACATAAGAAAGAAAAGAACAAACAGCAGTCCCAAATGTAAAATGTGCTAATATACTTTCAAAGTCAAGTAATAAATAAAACACAGCAGATGGTTTCCTTTCACAAGAACTTTTGTTAGTTTAAAATTGATAGAAGTAGACTGTAAGACCGTTGTCCAGGCAAAATTAATTAACATCAGCTATCCTACAAGAACTTTCACAATTGGTAAAATTACATTGGAAACCTTCGCCCGTGCTATGTAGTTTGTGTACACTACCATGTTTCTGTGTAAGAAAGAGATATGACCACATGTGGTTATTCACCGAAGTGCAATGATGATGGTCGAATCACTTAACTAACATATTTTTCAGTTAAGCACAGGGTAGATAATAAACAAAAAAACTCAGTATCTCTCTCTCCATCCTCCTCCTCTCTCTCTCCCATTTCTCTCTCTCCCTCTCACTCTGTCTCTCTCCCCCTCTCTTGCTCCGACCTCTCTCTCCCCTCTCTTTTTCGATCTCTCTCGCACTCTCTCTCTTCCAACATTCTCTCCCTCCTCTCTCTGTCTGGACATGTACACACACACACACACACACACACAAACACACACAAACACACGCACAGACACCGTCCCACACTTTGAATGTATGTACAATGTCCACACTTAAATAGTTTAAAACTTAGTTAAATAAACTTATATAACAATATATCGCCATATAACAATATATTTCCATATAACAATATAACAATGCGGGTGTTTACGGTAATGAGAGAGCGGACAGGCTTGCATCAACAGCATCGATTGTTGGGAGTTGAAGATGGATAAGGGGATATTCTTCGGTCTCTTCGAGACTCTCTGTTGGATGAGGACACTAAAATCGATGTTGAATCGATCAAGCGATTTAAGCAGTTTGGAATTACCCTTTGTTCAAGTCGAACTGGATGCCTGAGAGGCAGAGTGAGAGGTGTGTTTAATCAGCGAGCCACAGGAACCATCAGTATGCATACTCTTCGATATCTGTTGGGGAGACTGAGCACCTATGGGTTTGCCCGGAGTGCAATGACGTCAGTTTAGTAACCAATAACCAATAACCAAACAATATAACAATCTGTAACACTATATTTCCATATAACAATATAACAATCTGTAACACTATATTTCCATATAACAATATATCTCCATATAACAATATAACAATCTGTAACACTATATCTCCATCTAACAATATAACAATCTGTAATACTATATCTCCATATAACAATATAACAATCTGTAACACTATATCTTCTATTGCCATCTCTGGGAAATGAATATACCAAGTAAGTTGATAAAAAAAAACCACTTAGAATTATTGCAAATCTAAAAATAATCACTATAGAGCAAGTTATTTCCCTTCTTCATATGTGTAAAATTCTTAGTAGCTGCCATTTGATAAATGATTACTATGTATCAGTGGTGGCTCGTGGATTACTATGTATCAGTGGCGGCTCGTGATCCTTTTTGTTAGTGGGGTCAGACAAATATTTTCGGAAAAAATCATTGTTTTGAGTTGTTATGTTTTAATTTATAAAATAATAAATATACGTTACACATTATTTTTGGTGGGGCCCGGCCCCAGTGGCCCTTAAAGACGAGCCGTCACTGGTATGTATTAAACCTAATAAAAGCCAAATCATTACTTGTAAATGTCTTTCTTTCTTTTAATAGTTGCTTTTAAAGAGAGCTCATTTGTCAAATAACGATGCATTTATGAAATGTTTGGTGAAGTCTGAGAATAAGTGATATGTGATGCTATGTTGTGATCATCAACTCGTAGCTTGTCCTGAGCAGTACTTTCCTATCCTAACAGTCCTTCGCAAGTTCTCTCTCTCATAGGACAGATGTTCTGCCTCTGTGGCCGTCATGTTCAAACCATCAGTTATATCCTGAAGACATCTTCTCCGTGGTCTTCCTCTTCTCCTCTTTGCCGGTACGAAACCTTCCATGATGGTCTTCTTCAGCCCTTCATGTATTTTTTAAAATGTCCAAAGTATTTCAATTTTCTCTTTCTTATTTGTAGCATCAGCCCGTTTTCTGTTATTTTGAGTTCTTTCTAGATAGATCTATTTGTTCTTTTCTCTGTCCATGATATACGAAGGACTCTTCTGTAACACTTATATTCAAAAGCATTTATGTTTTCCCCCCTGCCTTGTTAAATGTCCATGCTTCCCCTCCATACTTTTCCACAGGGCATATGCATGCTCTTAGTATTCTGAACTTTGTTTTCCTATCAGTTCCGTTCCATAGTGTTTTTTAGTCATTTAATTTTTGTTATGTACGTTTGTAATAGTAGGAACATGACCTGGAACACAGGATAATGACACGAACTATTTGGTTATTAGTTACTGAACGGATGTCAAAGCACTCTGGACAGACTCATAGGTGCTCAGTCTCCTCCAACAGATATCGAAGGATATACATACTGTCGGCTCCTGTGGCTCGCTGGTTAAATAAAAGCACTCCTCGTTATGCATCTCAGCACTACTTGTACAACTTGTAATTCCAAATTTCTTAATTTGCTGGATGAATTCAATAACAATTTTAGTAATCTCATCCAACAGTAGGTTGCCAAGAGACTAAAGAATGTCCTTCTTATTAATCATAAACTACCCAACTATCGATTCTGTCCTGTCTGCTCAATGAGTGATGTTTCTTCAATACAGTGGATACAAAGCCGAAGGTAGTCCACGCAAACGGTCGACACAAAATAACAGGCAGTGAAGAACACTGTTTATGAAGCGCACACAAAATCCCTTCTATAAATCCCTTCTTATGTCGAACCTGTGCCCGCCTGCCCAGCATGTTCGTAGCGCGTTGGACTGCGGGTGACTAGCCCTCGTGTGTGCGGGTTCAATTCCGCGGACTGGCAGAAAAGCCACAGGTTCCCCAGATTCACGGTGTTCGTGGCACTGAACCGAAGAGTTACGATGTCCATGGCACCGAGCCGAAGAGTTAAAAGCTCAAGTGCTTCTGGATCGAAAAAAAAACAACAAATGTCGAACCTGTAAGACAAAACAGGATTAGAGAAACACAAAACGAAGAAAAAAGTAGACACAAAAATATAATTGAATATTCGTAATTTAGTTTCAAAACTACACAACTTTGAGTTCCATATATTTAGGGGCTTTTAAAAGCTGCTGTTGCTTTGACAATTCGTAGTATAATATTTGTTTTTCTTCCTATGCAGTTCAAATTACTAGCCAGATATGTGAACTGCTATATGTTATACGGAGTGTGGCTACTACATTCGGAAAACTATCAAAGCGAGCGTGGGACAACACAAAACTGACATTGCAGACGAAGATTCAAATATATCGAGCCTGTGTTAATTAGTTCTTTACTATATGGCTCAGAAACATGGACAGCCTACTCAAGACATGAGAGACGACTTAACATCTTTCACCTTCGATGTCTCCGCAAGATTATGAACATCAGGTGACAAGATAACCAACTCTGAAGTACTGCAATGTGCAAACCTGCCTTCCATCATGGGCATGCTCAGCAATGAACGACTAAGATGGTTGGGGCATGTGAGAAAATGGAAACTTATCGCATACCAAAACAAATGTTGTTCTGTGAACTTTCGGAGAGAGGAAGAGGCACCAGGGCAGACCACTGCTCAGATATAAAGATGTCTGCAAACCTCAATGAAAAGCTTTTATATAGGTCTCAGCACATGGGAAAGACTAGCTGATGACAGAGTTGTGTGGAAAGCCAAATTGCGAAAGGGCGCATAGTCTTTTGAGAAGAGACTTATGTATGAGCTGAACAAGAGAGAAAAGCGAAAACTCAGAAGTTGTCACAGTAAAACACTTGCCAATTGACCGTCTGTAAAGACGAAAAAGGCCATATATATGTTATTAAAAAAATTTTTTCAAACCAGCGAAAAATAATGCAAACTAACAACAAATCTAAGATAAAAACATAATAATTACGATAAAGATGGACAACTTGAGAATAAAAAAACCTAGCAGGAATGCTTCACAATTGAATAGATGAAATATCTTTGTTAATAGAAATTTGAGAAGTAAACTAATTGAGCGGAAACATTAGAAATACAAATTATGAAAAGTACAAGAAGAAATACATTAAACCAATGTGAAAAGCTATACTGTATGTAAAGTGCGTTAAAACATGTTTTAATCCGTTATAAAACACATTATAAGCTACCGCCCGCTTTCTTTCTCTCTCTCACTCTCCACACACGTACACACATATCAAAACACACACTACATGCACATACCCCCTCCCACTCTTAAATTATTTTATTTTGTTTGTATTTCACCACATCCTGTTGTCTTGCCTTTCTTCAGAGTTTCGATTGCCGAACTACGCCTGTGTGTTACCGAGACTCTCAAGGGAGCAAAGAATAGTAACACTGCGAATTACAAGACATGACGTAAAATGCGACTGAGGTAGCGGCTTAGGAAGCTACCGTAGTAAATAAAAAGCGTCGCAGAAATCGGATATGCTGGCCTACATCTAGGCGCATAACTGGTACAACATACAATCGATATTAGGCTCGGATCACATACAAATCACACAGAGTGGTTTAACGCGTGATGAATATGGAACGTTCGAAGGAGAAGAAGAAGATTGCTGAACTTATTTCCCCTAATATAGGTTCTATCTATCTATCTTCATCCCTCGCTGTCACTTCATTTTTCATCTATATGTTTTGATTCTTAGTGGTGTCTTTATATATTTCTCAACAATACTCTTACATTCTTCAAGTACCTTTTCAGTTAATTGCATATCCTTTACAGAACTTTGCGAATCAACCCCAGCTTTTTAACGCTGTTTGTGATTTTTCTAAGCATTGTTACGCTCGGTAGTTTGCCATTGCTTTCTGAACGGATGGTGTAAAAACGCCCATAGTGTGGCTCCAGGTCCACAAGGTATAAACCGAGTCACTATCTTCTAAGCCAAAGACGCATCCACTTTACCTTCAATTAATTCACTTATCACTCTTCACTTAATTCACTTATTACTCCCCACTCTTCACTTAATTCATTTAATACTTTTCACTCTTCACTTAATTCACTTATTACTCTTCACTTAATTCACTTATTACTCTACACTTAATTCACTTATTACTCTACACTTAATTCACTTATTACTCTACACTTAATTCACTTATGACTCTTCACTCTTCACTTAATTACCTTCATGTATTACCATTTGTATGATTTCTTTATTTAATAATATTCTAAATTCGCTGTTACATTCTGATTTCATTGAACATATTTCAATCTTTTCCATACACACGGAAATCTTGTTTACTATTGCAGGTACTCATTATATTATATTTCTGTCACACTTGTATCTTGTACTTGTAACAGACACACATGCAGACACATTCACCATATATATATATGTATGTATATGTATAACGGAATTCTTCTTCTTCTTCTTGAACTCCATATCCACCACTTGTTAACTACACTTTGTGCTCTATATGTGATCTGAGTCTAAGAGGGATTGTACGTTGTGTCAGTTATGCGCCTACAAGTAGGGCAGTACATCCAATTTCTGTGATGCTTTTTACTGAATAGGGTAGATTTCTTAGACCCCTACTTCACTCGCCTCTTACGACATGCCTTATAGGTCGCAGTGTTACTATTCTTTGTTCCCGTTGCGAGCCCCTGCAACACACGGATGGTATTACGGAATTAAGAAAGTCAATAGAAGAAAATCATCATAGCCTTAGAAAACCTTCAATAAAATATTATGAAATGTAATTCGTAAGAAAACAAGAATCAAAATACAAAGAATAATACATACTCCAGGGGTAACGTATGAGTGTGAAACATAGACATTTAATACGACAGTAGAAAAACATATATTCTTTCGAATATAGATGTTAGAGAAAAGTCTTTCTGATCAAATGTACAGAGAATGTAACAAATATATCTATTCTGAAGAAACAGAAACTGAAGACAACTGGCTGATGCACTACAAAAAATAATGAGAAAATTTAAGTATTTTAGACATGTAAATAAGAACAGAAAAGAACGCAGCAGAAACCAGTGGAGAAAGAGCTAAGTAAGAAACGCTGGCGATGTATAGGACACATACTGAGAGACCGACCGGAAGCATTGCAAGACAGACAATGTTTTTGAACCTGCAGGGAAAGAGGTGTAGGGGAAGTCCTAGAAATACCTGGAGAATAGAGCTGAAGACCGATATGAAAAGGGTAGGTAAAACATGGAAAGGATTGAAATAAATGGCAGGTGAGAGGAAAAGCTGGAAGAAATTTGTTGAAGACCTGTGCTCCGTTGGGAGTTGAAAGGTGAAAAAGAAAGAAAGTGTTGGAAAAGACCATTATGGAAGGAAAGAGGAGGCGAGAAATATCACGGAGAAATAGAAGTGTCTGATGATCTGAACATGACGGCACAAGAAGTGGGGCATCTAGATTATATTATAAGTGAGATAAATACATATACATATATACGCTGACATACACGAGGTGCATGTCATCTTCTTGGGAACAAATATTTTAAAAGTGAACGAAACACACCAAATAACTCAAGAGTGATTACAGAATACAAATAAATATCGCAAGACAATAAATACTACTTATGGTAGAATTTCATAACAAAATTGTTACACATAATTACAATAATATATATATCATAATTATGTTCTAGAACAATCTGTCTGATGTTGAGAAAAACACGAATGTTTTCAAGTGCTTTCGTAGAATGTTTCCGTAACCTGTTTCCGGTAATAATTACATTTCAATGTTAAATCAAGAAAGAAATGTTTACATTCTCATGTGAGAAAAAGTGTCCCTTAAGGACATGATATTCTGAAGAAGAAAAAAGATAAACTGTTTCGTTAGAAAGAAAACACTTTTTTTGGTGTGGAATTATATTCTTTGATTGCGTAACCCAGAGGGCATAACGTGACACTACATCTATACAATGGATACTGTACTTTCGTACGATCTAAACACATACAATCTATTAACTGATGTTTGCTTTTAATTAAATTGAAGATGTTCTGTTGTTGGATGTACGTTTAGGAAACATCTCTATGCTGTTATCATGTTTTGTTTTTGTTGTTGGAGTGATTTTGTGTGTTTTTTTTTTTAAATTGAGAAGAATATTAGGAAAGTAATATGGATGTTTCTATCTCCTATGTATCGGAAATGCATGAATGAAACACAAACGAATTTAGAGAATATTTTGAATTCTGGTCCACCATTACTATACGGAGAAAAATATGGAGAGTTTCGTTGGAGGGAGTATTTTGGTATCAGGTATAACAGAAAACCAACAGAAAATATGGAGAGCATAGAAAAACAAGAGTATTTCAAACTGTTATATCATGTCCGTTGAAAAAACATGAGAAGAATAGACAAAAACAAAAAAACACCCCAGTATTCCAAGTTGTAGAGCTTGAAGTCATACAAATATACAATCATTAAAATAGTTATACACTACAAATATTTTTTTAAAGTTTTTGTAAGTCTTTATTTGTTATTCATGTAATTTACTTCATTAATACATTTTTTTTTTTAAAATGTCCCATAACCTTTACATACCTTAGGGTATGGGATCACAGACGCAATTCTAAGGAGAACGTTGCGCCAGGTATAGTGAGATGGCACTAATCAAGATCATACCTTACCTCCACGTGGTGACCCTGGAAACTGACAACGATTCCTGTCTGGCTAAGCGGGTAGGGATCGAGGGAGAGCTACAGGTAGTGGTAGTAGTGCAAGCACGGAAAAGTAATGCAGGTCCAAAATTCCTGAACAAAATGCACGCATTTCCTGGCCAATGTCCGATGAAAAGTTGTCAAAATAGTTGCTGAAACGTAAGAAACAGTAGTATACGAGTCGTCTGTGAATGAATCCAAACTCCCCAGGAGTACATGACCGCAAATAAATTGCCAGCTATGGGACAAGAGTCAATGAGAACGATGCGTAACAAATCAAAGGTCTGGGCAAGTGTCTCTAAAAACACTGTAAAGTATCGCGTCGACACATGGGAAAATTGCGGTAAACTCCGTACAAGAGGCCAAGCGCAGATAAATCTATTGGGTAAAGTTGGTCGCAAATACTAAAGTTGCTGCGTTTTAGCGCCTAACGAAACTGCTTTCCCTGAAACAACCGGGCACGGTGCTGTTGTACTCACAACTAACATCCCCGAAAACCAGGGGTGGGGGGCGGGGGAGATGTTTGGCTAGCGCAAAATATAAGTTGCACCGATAGCGCCAAATGAAACGACACTCTACATTATTTGTGCGTAGTCCCAGTCAAGTGTTTCCAGGGCCACCTTAGTAAATAAATTGCTAGGAAACCGGATGTGCTGGCCTAGTCACCAGTCACCATAGGCGTATAATTGGCACAACGTAAAAAAATGTTCTTGTCAAAGATCAGTTATATATCCCAATAAGAATGATAAAATTGGCCGCGAAGAACGTACGCGAAGAAGAAGATACTTTAGGGTATGAAGTATATGTTACTTCACATTTCTTCATACTCAAAATTCATTAGAAAAGATTAAATATAACATTCCTACAAGAATATCTTTACCATCTTCAGAATTACATCGGTAACCTCCGTCAGTGTTACGGCGTGCGTGCACTGCCGCTGAGGTCTTTCTGTGTAAGTGATTGGAGCACACATGGTTACTCACTGAAGTGCAATGATGATGGTCCTATCAAACTCAACTGTGAAATCTGTCTTGTTGTATGGCACTGAAACATGACAACGAACCAAGTTAAATACTAATAAGATTCCGACCTATGTTTGAAATCTTCAGATTCTCAGACTGAGATGGTATATTTAGTGTTAAACATAGACCATATTAAACATATTTAGTGTAGATAAGGCCAGGGCTTGGTTATTGGTTACGGAACTGACGTCATTGCACTCCGGGCAGACCCATAGGTGCTCAGTCTCCCCAACAGATATCGAAGAGTGTGCATACTGATGGTTCCTGTGGCTCGCTGATTAAACACCTCTCACTCTGCCTCTTGGGCATCCAGTTCGACTTGAACAACGGGTAACTCCAAACTGCTTAAATCGCTTGATCGATTCGACATCGATTTTATTGTCCTCATCCAACAGACAGTCGTGAAGAGACCGAAGAATATCCCCGTTATCCTTCTTCAACTCCCCAACAATCGATGCTGTTGATGCAAGCCTGTCTCCGCTCTCACATTAACGTCAACACTAGCATGCCCAGGACAGTATATCCACGTAAGCCGCTGGAGGTTAGAAACTTCTATAAACTTCTAAGACCAGGTCGTAAATCCATTATGACATAAGTCAGTAAGATATAATGACGGTGGATTGGGCTTACAATACGGAAGACACGGTAATGTATCATTAATCAAGCACTTGAATGGAACCAGTAAGGGGAAGGGAAAAGGAAACGTCTCGTACAGACCTGGAGACTGAGTCTTCTTGATGAACTGAAATATGCCCGATTACCCCGGAAATCTATAAAGAAATGACTAAAACCGTGAAAAGTGGAAGGTAACAGTTGATTCCCTATGCTACCTGAGGAGCAGGGAGAAACAATCACCAAAAATACAATACAACAAATACATTGAGGTTCTATAGATATAGTCTTTAATATCAAAGAATACGTGGAGAAACTGATACATATAATAGAGAGAAAATATAATAAATGTAGATAAAGAATACGAGGAGAAACTGATAAATATTATAGAGAGAAAAAATATAATAAATGTAGATAAAGAAAGAAAAACAGACTGAGCAACCCGACACTTCACATCCCTAGACGCAATACAATATCAGTTAATTATATTTTTATCCAATTAATCAACGACTTGTTATTCTCTGCTGACACATTATTGTTCTTACATCACGTCCCATCTCTCTTCCAAAATGGCAAGGCGAACAACATGAATAAATAATTATAAAGTATAATTAAAGATTAGCTATAAACTGTGTATTTCGAGATTAAATGTTTTATTTAGTAAATATTTAATTTCATTATGACTAATTCCTTCATTAAATTGTTTTGAGAATAAATGTCTACGAAAATTATTAAAAGTAAAATGGAGTGATTTCGTTTCTAACAACACAGTGAGAGATAGAACCGTGGCCAACGTTACAAACTGGCCTCAGCGCGGACGGCAATATTGCCATGTGACGTCACAGGCTGAGGCGGTGTATTCTTACATACTAACTATTGACTGTTACTATTGGGAAACGCTGATCTAGACAATACATCTTGCAGATGTTAGAAACTTGTTGTTGGATGCATGTGTGTATTATAGAAGATGTTTTCTGATGAGTAGCTATAGTTGTTGCTCTCACATACTATTTTAGTTTAATTTTATACAGAATACTTAGATTAATTTTAAATATGATAACTATTGTACTTACATCAGCTTATGGTAGTCTCTCTTCAGTTATCCATGAATAAGTAAGCTACACGTTTGCACAACACCACATCTTGATTAGCACATAAACTAACATCACTTATCAATAATCCATGAATTAGTCAGTCACAAGTGTGCACATCACCACAGCTTGATTAGCACAGAAACTAAACAGTATTACATAAATATATTTATCTACTACTGAATTTTGCTACTTTCCTTTTTGTGAAGAAGCAGCTTGCTGAACATTGCATTGATCATTCCTTATTTTCTATAATTGTTGAGGAAAATGTTAGCAAATGTTGGAACCATGGACAATAAAGTTTTTCTTTTTTGAGCTCCGCAGACACATGCAGTACTGTCTAATAAGAATTTTAAGTAGCTAGCAGTTACAATTTGTATGACAATCTCCTTCTGGTTTGTCGTGGCCAAGAACTTATCTTCATATTCAGATGATATCAGCTTTTGAACAACTAGATATGATATGAAGCAGAGAACAGTGGGGTCTTGTGATGGGTACTTCAGTCCACCCCTATCTATTAAATGTGTGTAGTCTAACCAGGACAGATCAGGTTCAATTTCTGCTGTAATGCCCTTAGCTTGCTGAATAAGTAGGCAACATGAAGGGCACTTTAATCTTCTACACAGTCTGTAGGCAGCAAATCCACTGATGTAGACAAGTACATCCACAGTTCCGTCAGGCACTATGATTTCAGAATTTTCTACATTCACTTCAAACCATGGGTCTCCTTGCTTGGCAGCACTTGTCTCCATCTCATTGTCTGTACTGAACACTGCTAATAAGTCATGAATTGGAATATCACCACATCTCGAGGAGCTCATACACAAAACAGAATAAATCCTTAGTTTCTTTTCAGTTTCCAAAATTTGCTGCACAGAAACAAGGTAGTTTGCTCCTGAAAGTTGCCTGTACTCACTGAATCTGGCCTCAAGATTGTCCGTTTGTAGTTTTCCTAACAAGATGTACTCTATGTTCATGAATGCATATTTAGTTAAATCTATCATTGCCTTCAATGTGGGAATCAAAGCATGGAATGTTTCCCTGGTGAGCTTCCCTTCTCTTACTGGTAGATTATGCCATGCTTCCACCCATTTACATAGCTGTTCCAAATTCAACAAATTAGTTTATCAGTAGCTGTTATAGGCATGGCAAATGGGTTTCGAAGCTTTGTTCCAATAAATTTATTTTTAACATTTATAATGTTCCACCACTGTAGTATTGTATTAATAAAAGTTGCAGTACCATCCTCCTGATCACTGAGCCGTAGAGCTGCAACATTATACTCGTTGAACACAGCAAGGGCTAGAGATACCTTCTGTCTATCAAAACTAGATGGAAACAGTGCTTTGTGAGTAATCGCAGGTGCTAATTTGGTAATGTTGTTACATTCTTTATTATACAAAATTTTCAAGCTGGACATCTTTGCTCTCATGAGTTCCTCTGATTGTGATACAGGATAACAAGGGAAAACTAAAGTTTGCTCCGTGTCCTTCTGGTTGATCCAGTTGTGCCATATGCATTTCAATATATGTACTGAATCATGAAGCAAAAAGATTGGTGTTCCAGAATACACTGGATTCTCAAAAGTGTATGCATTCTGTGAACTTCCTGCAAGTTGTTTGTACACTTTTCTGTTTACTGCATTGTTATCCGCAATAACAGCCAGGACTTTAAAACCAACGGACTGCACTGTCTGTATAGTCTGAATCAAATTTCCTTGCAAGTCATCTGATGTCATCTTCTTCATTGGAATTAGTCCAACCACTTCAGTGTAATTGCCAAATATTGAAGAAATTAAAAATGCCTGCACAGTGGTAGCACTTTCGACTGAATTTGATGCTGTGCCAATCAATTTTCCTCCAGTATAATTTAGTGCAGCTTTGACATAAATTTCATCCATCTGAATGGCTACAATTTGGTCAGTTGCAGAAAGTTTGCTGCTCTTGATCTGTAAATATTTACTGATGTCAGAATCTACAGACTTTGTCAATGGCATAATTAAATTTCTGAGTGTGCCATGATGGGAAGACACAGATAATTTGATCTTCTTAGAAATCTGTAGCATACTGGGGATTTTTATATATGTCATGAATGCAAAACAGTGGGTGTTACTGCTGTACCGTTTTCTGTTATCTGGAGTTCTGACCAGCTGCAACTGTTCAGCGAGGAATTGAAGTGTTTTCTCTGGCACAACACTAGTGCTTGTTGTGGTGGATGATAAACTAATTGCTTCAACCAGATTAGCATGTGCCTTTGTCATGTAATAGTCAACAGTTCGATCTTCTTCTAAATCTTTATATAAACAATAGGACAAAAGATTCTCAACATGAGACCAACTCTCAATTTTTCCACTACTTGACAGCCAGTTAAAGGAACTTTTTCTATGGAAACTCCCTTCAGGTGAACAGTAAAGGACATGTCCTGGTCTATTTCAATACTTAGTTCTATAGCTGGTGCTTCCATGGTTTCAACAATTACAGTGTACAATAGAACATATTCCTTGTCTTTACAAATCTGCAGAAACTTTGCATTTAAATTATCTTGTAACCTTGCTTCATAATTGTCCTGAAAAACTTTAAAATCACTGATCAGATCTGACGCCAGCCAATCTTCAACATCTTTATTATATCTTTTTGTAGCTCGTGCTTGTGGATTCTTACGAAGAACGACAGGCGCTTTTGACATATAAGATGGAAGGTTAGGAAACAAAGTGGGAACAGCATCAGGTTTTAAAACTACACAACGCCTGTCAATAATGTGTTCTACATCATTTGCATCTGTATATTTATCTGAACTACTAAATCTTCTTCTCTAAAATGTTTGATACAAACAACACTATGTTTCGTGGGAAGCCAATCTTGACGTGGAATATTTTTGATCCATGGCATTTGTTCCGAATTTCCTGACGATTTTCATTTGGAACCTTGAATGCTTTAACATAATCTCCCTCATAATTAGATCTACAATTTGGTACACAACACTTTCTAGGCATCGTTATTTTGTTGTTATGTTTATTAAAGAAGGTAATTGTTAAATTATACACATATAATTATAATCGTAATTTGATCTACATTTTGGTACACATTACTTACTAGCTAGGTATCGTTATTTTATTGTTATGTTTTATTGTTTACAACACTGACAACAGCTGTTAGGTTTACTGAAGAAGGTACTTGTTAAATTAACTTATATTATACATATATAATTACAATCGTAATTTGATCTACATTTTAGTACACAGCACTTACTATGCATCATTATTTTGTTGTTATGTTTACTGAAGAAGTTCGTTTGAGTCCGTATGTTTACTAAAATGTCCATATGTTTACTAAACACGTTTGAATAATCCGCCTCACCCTTCATCTTGACAAATAGAGCATTTAGGCCAGTTTGTAACGTTGGCCACGATAGAACACACCAACAACCCATATCAAATATTATAAGGAAACGAAGGTGGAAATATTTAGGTCATATTCTTAAATCAGACGAAAAGAGACTAAATCGACAAGTCCTTATGTGGTCACCAGTTGGGAAAAGAAAATGTGGAAGACCAAAGACCACTCTTCGAAGAACCATCCAACAAGAAAGTAAACTATTGGGATGTAAAACCATACAAGATCTCCAACTGCTAGCAAAGAACCGTATCACATGGAGATCTAAAACCTCTGCCCTATGTGCCGCCTTTGGCACGAAAGAACAAACTAACTAACTAACTTCATTAAATGTTGGTAGTACAATATTTAAAAAACAAAAATATTTGTTTTATTGGTATTAAGTTAATTAAGTTAGTATTAAGTTTTCGTTCTAATGAAATGTTTTGGGATTAAGTGTTGTCAGGATTAGGTTCTGAGTTTTATCTGTCACCGTATTAAATTTCGTCTCTGCGACAAGTTGAATGTGAATCGGCAAACAGTTTGAGACTAGAAAGATCTGAAGAGATTGAACAAGTATGGGCAGACCGAATAGACATACCTTAATGGAATGATCTGACCTGGATAAAGGCTAGAAACATCTGAACCATCTGAACACACCCGAACAGGCTGAGCACACCTGAACAGACTTAACACACATGAACAGACATGAACATAGTGAGCACACCTAAACAGGCGGAACGCAAACAGGCTCAATGCACCAGAACAGACTCAACACACATGAACAGAGTGAGCACACCTGAACAGAACGAACACACCTGAAACGACTGAAAACCCATGAAGAGACCGAACACACAGGAAAACAGACTAACACGCATGAACAAACCAGAATATAATCTAAACACATCTGAACAAAGTTATCACACCTGAACAGACTGAACACATCTGAACAGACCGAAATCATCTAACCAAATTCTGTTACTACTGTTCCTACCTCTTTGATATATTCTACAGATGTTTCATATTTGTTTTTTTTCCATATTCAGTTCCAGACAAGGACAAGCCAGACCTAGATGAGATTAAGAAGAGACTTTACCAAAAAGAATGTGAAACGCTCGGCATTACTCCTGTTGGTGCCTTCATGAGAAGTCCTAATCAAGCTGAGATAGCCATCCGCCACTACGGTCTAGGACCTGTCGGAGTTGGTGCTCTTTCTGTGCCACTTATGGTAAGCATACATGTAGTGGTTTTCAACGAACGGTTAATGTAGTCCTAGAACAAATAACTAAACAATTGTCTCAAGTGTTCAATACATTCTACAAGTAGTAGCATATGCCTTGAGGAACGTCGCTTTTCTCACAGCCCAATTAAAACACTCTCAGTCTCTAGCAAGTTCTCCCGCCTCGTCCAGCGTCAGGCTCAAGGTTTCTTTGATGTCCTTCTGCCACCTTCGTCTTGGTCGTCCCCTGATTCGTAGTCCATGAACCATGCCTTTCATTACCGTTCTCTACAAACCACTGTGACGGTTAACGTGGTCAAAATATTCCATTCACTGGGATATGATATTATTTATGAGCCAATGCTCCTTGATATGCAGGACATAACATATACAGACAGACAATACATTCATAACCAAATAATTGTCTGACTGTATATGCTATGTCTGTCGTATAGGATGTCTGTATTTCTTCTTTCCTTTGGCATCCTTTGGTTGATAAAGACTTAAAAGTGTACAGATGACAGGTAATATAAATGAGAATATCAAAGACAACATTGTCTGTGTATATATGGACATCGGACAATATATTATTCTTATTGTTCGGAATTAGTATATATTTATATATACATATATATTATTGGTTTGTTTTATGTTTCCCTAGTTCTACATGTTACTATATGTTATTTGTTTTATGTTTCCCTAGTTCTACATGTTACTATATGTTATTTGTTTTATGTTTCCCTAGTTCTACATGTTACTATATGTTATTTGTTTTATGTTTCCCTAGTTCTACATGTTACTATATGTTATTTGTTTTATGTTTCCCTAGTTCTACATGTTACTATATGTTATTTGTTTTATGTTTCCCTAGTTCTAGATGTTACTATATGTTATTTGTTTTAGGTTTCCCTAGTTCTACATGTTACTATATGTTATTTGTTTTATGTTTCCCTAGTTCTACATGTTACTATATGTTATTTGTTTTATGTTTCCCTAGTTCTACATGTTACTATATGTTATTTGTTTTAGGTTTCCCTAGTTCTACATGTTACTATATGTTATTTGTTTTAGGTTTCCCTAGTTCTACATGTTACTATATGTTATTTGTTTTATGTTTCCCTAGTTCTACATGTTACTATATGTTATTTGTTTTAGGTTTCCCTAGTTCTACATGTTACTATATGTTATTTGTTTTATGTTTCCCTAGTTCTACATGTTACTATATGTTATTTGTTTTATGTTTCCCTAGTTCTACATGTTTACTATATGTTATTTGTTTTAGGTTTCCTAGTTCTATGTTACTATATGTTATTTGTTTTATGTTTCCCTAGTTCTACATGTTACTATATGTTATTTGTTTTATGTTTCCCTAGTTCTACATGTTACTATATGTTATTTGTTTTAGGTTTCCCTAGTTCTACATGTTACTATATGTTATTTGTTTTATGTTTCCCTAGTTCTACATGTTACTATATGTTATTTGTTTTAGGTTTCCCTAGTTCTACATGTTACTATATGTTATTTGTTTTAGGTTTCCCTAGTTCTACATGTTACTATATGTTATTTGTTTTATGTTTCCCTAGTTCTACATGTTACTATATGTTATTTGTTTTAGGTTTCCCTAGTTCTACATGTTACTATATGTTATTTGTTTTATGTTTCCCTAGTTCTACATGTTACTATATGTTATTTGTTTTATGTTTCCCTAGTTCTACATGTTACTATATGTTATTTGTTTTAGGTTTCCCTAGTTCTACATGTTACTATATGTTATTTGTTTTATGTTTCCCTAGTTCTACATGTTACTATATGTTATTTGTTTTATGTTTCCCTAGTTCTACATGTTACTATATGTTATTTGTTTTAGGTTTCCCTAGTTCTACATGTTACTATATGTTATTTGTTTTAGGTTTCCCTAGTTCTACATGTTACTATATGTTATTTGTTTTAGGTTTCCCTAGTTCTACATGTTACTATATGTTATTTGTTTTAGGTTTCCCTAGTTCTACATGTTACTATATGTTATTTGTTTTATGTTTCCCTAGTTCTACATGTTACTATATGTTATTTGTTTTATGTTTCCCTAGTTCTACATGTTACTATATGTTATTTGTTTTATGTTTCCCTAGTTCTACATGTTACTATATGTTATTTGTTTTATGTTTCCCTAGTTCTACATGTTACTATATGTTATTTGTTTTATGTTTCCCTAGTTCTACATGTTACTATATGTTATTTGTTTTAGGTTTCCCTAGTTCTACATGTTACTATATGTTATTTGTTTTAGGTTTCCCTAGTTCTACATGTTACTATATGTTATTTGTTTTATGTTTCCCTAGTTCTACATGTTACTATATGTTATTTGTTTTAGGTTTCCCTAGTTCTACATGTTACTATATGTTATTTGTTTTATGTTTCCCTAGTTCTACATGTTACTATATGTTATTTGTTTTAGGTTTCCCTAGTTCTACATGTTACTATATGTTATTTGTTTTATGTTTCCCTAGTTCTACATGTTACTATATGTTATTTGTTTTATGTTTCCCTAGTTCTACATGTTACTATATGTTATTTGTTTTATGTTTCCCTAGTTCTACATGTTACTATATGTTATTTGTTTTATGTTTCCCTAGTTCTACATGTTACTATATGTTATTTGTTTTAGGTTTCCCTAGTTCTACATGTTACTATATGTTATTTGTTTTAGGTTTCCCTAGTTCTACATGTTACTATATGTTATTTGTTTTATGTTTCCCTAGTTCTACATGTTACTATATGTTATTTGTTTTAGGTTTCCCTAGTTCTACATGTTACTATATGTTATTTGTTTTATGTTTCCCTAGTTCTACATGTTACTATATGTTATTTGTTTTAGGTTTCCCTAGTTCTACATGTTACTATATGTTATTTGTTTTAGGTTTCCCTAGTTCTACATGTTACTATATGTTATTTGTTTTATGTTTCCCTAGTTCTACATGTTACTATATGTTATTTGTTTTAGGTTTCCCTAGTTCTACATGTTACTATATGTTATTTGTTTTAGGTTTCCCTAGTTCTACATGTTACTATATGTTATTTGTTTTAGGTTTCCCTAGTTCTACATGTTACTATATGTTATTTGTTTTAGGTTTCCCTAGTTCTACATGTTACTATATGTTATTTGTTTTAGGTTTCCCTAGTTCTACATGTTACTATATGTTATTTGTTTTATGTTTCCCTAGTTCTACATGTTACTATATGTTATTTGTTTTAGGTTTCCCTAGTTCTACATGTTACTATATGTTATTTGTTTTATGTTTCCCTAGTTCTACATGTTACTATATGTTATTTGTTTTAGGTTTCCCTAGTTCTACATGTTACTATATGTTATTTGTTTTAGGTTTCCCTAGTTCTACATGTTACTATATGTTATTTGTTTTATGTTTCCTAGTTCTACATGTTACTATATGTTATTTGTTTAGGTTTCCTAGTTCTACATGTTACTATATGTTATTTGTTTTAGGTTTCCCTAGTTCTACATGTTACTATATGTTATTTGTTTTAGGTTTCCCTAGTTCTACATGTTACTATATGTTATTTGTTTCTGTCGGAGGTACGGAGTTCGTGCTTTATGCAATACTTTCGGCAGGGGCGTGTAATTTCTGCTGAGAAGGAACAAGCCATATGGGTCCTTAGCGTGAAACGATTGGTCTGTGCTCCAGTGATTTATGATCTCAGTGTACCTGAGATCGAGTTTCTAGTCCTAGACCAAAGATTCCCAAACTTTCTCGGCCCCCTGCCCACTTTGTACAACATAAACTTTGTAACGCCCCCACCACATTATAACAGTTTGTTAACGCCCCCCACATATTAACATGCTCTATTTTCACTTTGACATAGAAAATTGATATATTTTTCTGTAATACATGGTCAATTTTCAAATGATTATATGCATGAAATAGAAAATTGATGAAAAGATAGATCTGTAAGAGGACATAAGATGAATTCAAATGCAGAGTTTAAATTTTTAAATGATTATTCAATCGCATAATCACGAAAATAATTTATTTTAAAATATTTATTATTAATTTCTTCTTTAATTAGCCACCGGCCCTAATCGCCTGAACACCCCCTCCCAAATTCTTCTGAACCAACTATAACCCTCCTAGAACGCTTCAGCGCCAACTTGGGGGCGGTACCGCCCACTTTGGGAAACGCTTTCCTAGACGAACGAGGAAACGAAAGTCCCGTATTGAAGTTGAGCACGTAATATAAACCTTGTGAGTTGAAAATCGATGTCAACGAAAATTAACTAAAATGTAAAGTAGAATATTGCACAACTTTTACCATATTTAAAACTTCGCCCGGATCCTACGCCGCTGCTGCGGAGTTCGTGCACTGCTGCTAAGTTTGTAATGTGTAAGAAAGCGATCAGAACATGATTATTCACAACAAAGCAATGAATATCAAGTCGATCAATCATTCATAATTTATGCTTAATTCTAGTTTAGTTGCGCCCGTGTGGCGCTGGGGTCCACAGGAAGCAACGAATAGTACCACTGCGACCTACAATGCATGTCGTAAAAGGCGACTGGGGTAGGGGCTAGGAAAGCTACCCTAGTAAATAAAAATTGTCATAGAAATCGGATGTGCTGGCCTACTTGTAGACGCATAACTGGCACAACATACAATCGCTCTTAGTCTCAGATCACATAAAGATATCACACAGAGTGGTTAACAAGTTGTCCATATGGAGCGTTCCATATTAGTTGCACATAACTGGCACAACGTACAATCGCTCTTAGTCTCAGATCGCATAAAGATATCACACAGAGTGGTTAACAAGTTGTCCATATGGAGCCTTCCATATTAGTTGCACATAGCTGACACAACGTCAATCGCTCTTAGTCTCAGATCACATAAAGATATCACACAGAGTGGTTAACAAGTTGTCCATATGGAGCCTTCCATATTAGTTGCACATAGCTGACACAACGTCAATCGCTCTTAGTCTCAGATCACATAAAGATATCACACAGAGTGGTTAACAAGTTGTCCATATGGAGCCTTCCATATTAGTTGCACATAACTGACACAACGTCAATCGCTCTTAGTCTCAGATCACATAAAGATATCACACAGAGTGATTAACAAGTTGTCCATATGGAGCCTTCCATATTAGTTGCACATAACTGACACAACGTCAATCGCTCTTAGTCTCAGATCACATAAAGATATCACACAGAGTGATTAACAAGTTGTCCATATGGAGCGTTCCATATTAGTTGCACATAACTGGCACAACGTCAATCGCTCTTAGTCTCAGATCACATAAAGATATCACACAGAGTGGTTAACAAGTTGTCCATATGGAGCCTTCCATATTAGTTGCACATAACTGACACAACGTCAATCGCTCTTAGTCTCAGATCACATAAAGATATCACACAGAGTGATTAACAAGTTGTCCATATGGAGCCTTCCATATTAGTTGCACATAACTGACACAACGTCAATCGCTCTTAGTCTCAGATCACATAAAGATATCACACAGAGTGATTAACAAGTTGTCCATATGGAGCGTTCCATATTAGTTGCACATAGCTGGCACAACGTCAATCGCTCTTAGTCTCAGATCACATAAAGATATCACACAGAGTGGTTAACAAGTTGTCCATATGGAGCGTTCCATATTAGTTGCACATAACTGACACAACGTCAATCGCTCTTAGTCTCAGATCCCATGCAGATCACACAGAGTGATTAACAAGTTGTCCATATGGAGCCTTCCATATTAGTTGCACATAACTGACACAACGTCAATCGCTCTTAGTCTCAGATCACATAAAGATATCACACAGAGTGATTAACAAGTTGTCCATATGGAGCGTTCCATATTAGTTGCACATAACTGGCACAACGTCAATCGCTCTTAGTCTCAGATCACATAAAGATATCACACAGAGTGATTAACAAGTTGTCCATATGGAGCCTTCCATATTAGTTGCACATAACTGACACAACGTCAATCGCTCTTAGTCTCAGATCACATAAAGATATCACACAGAGTGATTAACAAGTTGTCCATATGGAGCGTTCCATATTAGTTGCACATAACTGACACAACGTCAATCGCTCTTAGTCTCAGATCACATAAAGATATCACACAGAGTGATTAACAAGTTGTCCATATGGAGCGTTCAATATTAGTTGTACATAACTGACACAACGTCAATCGCTCTTAGTCTCAGATCACATAAAGATATCACACAGAGTGGTTAACAAGTTGTCCATATGGAGCGTTCCATATTAGTTGCACATAACTGACACAACGTCAATCGCTCTTAGTCTCAGATCACATAAAGATATCACACAGAGTGATTAACAAGTTGTCCATATGGAGCCTTCCATATTAGTTGCACATAACTGACATAACGTCAATCGCTCTTAGTCTCAGATCACATAAAGATATCACACAGAGTGATTAACAAGTTGTCCATATGGAGCGTTCCATATTAGTTGCACATAGCTGGCACAACGTCAATCGCTCTTAGTCTCAGATCACATAAAGATATCACACAGAGTGGTTAACAAGTTGTCCATATGGAGCGTTCAATATTAGTTGCACATAACTGACACAACGTCAATCGCTCTTAGTCTCAGATCACATAAAGATATCACACAGAGTGGTTAACAAGTTGTCCATATGGAGCGTTCAATATTAGTTGCACATAACTGACACAACGTCAATCGCTCTTAGTCTCAGATCACATAAAGATATCACACAGAGTGGTTAACAAGTTGTCCATATGGAGCGTTCCATATTAGTTGCACATAACTGACACAACGTCAATCGCTCTTAGTCTCAGATCACATAAAGATATCACACAGAGTGATTAACAAGTTGTCCATATGGAGCGTTCCATATTAGTTGCACATAACTGACACAACGCCAATCGCTCTTAGTCTCAGATCACATAAAGATATCACACAGAGTGGTTAACAAGTTGTCCATATGGAGCGTTCAATATTAGTTGCACATAACTGACACAACGTACAATCGCTCTTAGTCTCAGATCTCATGCAGATCACACAGAGTGGTTAACAAGTTGTCCATATGGAGCGCTCGAAGAAGAAGTAGTTAAGTTGGTTGTCAACAATTATGTAGCTTCTTATTTCTTCTAAGAATTTCCTTTTAACTTTATATGTTAACATTGAACGTCATATGTTCACTATTGTACTTGTTCGCTCTACACGTCCCAACTTACTAAAATATTTACGTGGTCTTCCCACTCATTAGCTGGACTCTGCCATGACTAACTTGGACTTGGAGGGTAATGCTATCGGTAGTGATGGTCTAGCTAATATCATGGAAATGCTTCTTGACCACTGCAGTTTGACACACTTGGTATGTACATACGTGAATGAATGATTTCAAGTTTAGCTTCTTTTCTTCTTCTCTTCCACCATTTACTTCTTTATAGAAGTGTTTGGGAGGGTAGTGATCTTTGTGTGCTTGTTTTAAGGCACTTTGTAAGCTGATATTCATTTTTGTAAGGCTGTTCTTGATGTCGTCGCTCCATCTTTTGGGTGGTCTTTCTCTTCCTTTGTACTCATTATACTTTTTCTGTGTGGCTCTCTGTTTTAGTCAATACCAGGGCATTCTGGTCAGGTGTCCAAACCATTTAATCTGTTTTTCTTTTATGAATTGCATGACTGGTTTCATATCCAGTCTTCTTCTGATTCTTCATTTCTATTTTTTCTCTTATTGTCACACCTGCAGCTCTTCTAAGACACCTCATCTCTGTCGTTATGATTTTCCGCTCATTAGCTGCTCTTATTGGCCATGTTTGACAATGGTAACATAGTGTTGGCCAGAAAATCGTTCTTATGAGAATTGCTTTAGTTTTTAGCGGTATCTATATATGTGACAACAGTGGTTTTAACTGTACCAGTACTTGGTTAGCTTTTGTGACAAGTTTAGCTGACACGTTTAAAGAACATCATTTGTAGAAAATATTTCACCATAAGCTTTCAAGAACCAAAATCGCGCCATAAGTTTTTGCAAAACACGTAATCATACAGTACTGTAGTTTTACAAATTACAAAAACAATGACAAAATACAGCAACGTTTCGACCAACAAGGCCTTTATCAAGCAAACGAATAACAGAAGTGACAAATTTTTAAAAACAAATGGACGACCAAATACAAACGTTGGAACTTTTGTCATTGTTTTTGTAATTTGTAAAACCACAGTACTTTGTGATTACGTGTTTTGCCAATCAAATAGTTTTACTGCAGTCTCATCTATTTTGTGCCAGAAGTTTTATCTTCTTGCATGAAAAGCAAATTTATAATAATGAAACATTAGATGTAATCATGTTTTAAATATCATCATTTTTAGAGAAAAATAAACAGTAAAATGATGAAGTACCACGGAAAATATTATTGAGACATACTTTTGCATAAAAAATTGCAACTAATTTTATATTAAGAACTTAATTTTGTTTTTATTTTATACAAATATGAGCTAAAATTACTATTTACATAATAGTTATCGTAACCTTTTCAGACCTTAGGGTATGCAGTGACTGTAACTTCACATTTAGATACCCTAGTGTGCAGGAGGTAGGATTGCCAATTCCTTTCATCACTTGTGGAATGTCGAGTGTAGGATTGAATCCACAGCGCTTTTAAGTCCGAGTAGATAGGCGCAGGCTTAGAAATTACGTTAATCCGTCTCACATATCTACAGTTAATCATCAAATAGCTTGTCCTGAGCAGAACTTTGCAACTTTAACAGTTCTCCGGAATTTCTCTATCTCATAGGCCAGATGTCCTCTGCAGCAGTCATGCTAAAGGCATCAGTTACATCATGAATCCATCTTCTCCGTGGTCTTCCTCTCCACCAGTTTGCCGAGCTGCCTCGTTCCATGATGGTCTTTTCCACGTTTCTCTTTATATGTCCAAAATACTTAAATTGTCTCTTTCTAAATTGTAGCAACAGCCAGTTTACTTTGATTTTGAGTTCTTTCTGGATAGATATATTTGTTCTCTTCTTTGTCCGTGATATACGGATGACTATTCTGTAACACTTATATTCTAAAGCCCATTTATGTTTATCTACAGTTGAATGAAATGAAAATCGTGGCATATCCCAAAGGACGGAGCCATCAACCACAGTTAGCGACTCGTTGATTTTCTAGGCACCACTTATACGTTCAGTAGTTTGCCATTGCTTTCTGAACGATGAGGTCTATTTTACCTTTTGTAAAATCCACGGAAAGAAATTTGCTTCCAAACTTGCCCACCGTGGGGTTTGAACCAGGTACGCTTGGGTCTGTGCACAGTTACAACAGTTATCTACAATTACAAGAACTAATTAGTAAACTGCAGACGAGAGAAATATAATAGTGTTGAAAAGTGTGCATATTAAGTGAGAGAACTTGTTTCTTTTACTTAAAAAAACCAAACTTTTAAAATTACAGAAGAAATAACGCCATTATTACACTTAGGATAATAAACATATTATTATCGATAGATAATATTGTTTTTTGTACTTTGTAAAATTATCTTACCTAGTTTTGATGTCTTTCGTTTTTGCTGCACTGTTTATTGTAATAGTTCGTTCCAAAATTCGTGATAATCTTTACCGACCGATATAAAATCATTCACCTGACAGAAATTATTGAGTTTTATATTTATATATAGGTAACAGTGCTGCCATTTTGTTTGCAACTAGTCACTTTATTGTTGAGACCTATGTAGCTATATTTTTAGTGTGTGTCTATGTTGTCTGTTGTGAAAGACCATAGTCTGTATTCCATTTGTGTTATACTCTTTGCTTGATAACGACCTTTTGATCTAAATTTCGCTGTATCTTATTCGTGTACTTTGAAAAAACTAAGCTGCTAGGGACGTGTATAGACGTTTCCCCATTCACTGTTAAAGACAAGTTAAAACGTCTGTTATTATCTCTACTCTGAGGGCTAAAGACGTGTTAACACGTTACACATTTCTACTGTCACCGCTATAATCGTACATTCACGTTTGTGACCTAGAAACAAAGAGTAGCTATTTGTAGATCCATCTTCGGAAAGTATGTAGCAGCGAAAGGGTTAAGACACAACTTGAATACGATCCGTAAAACAAGATACTTTGTATTACAGAAGACTAACGTAGAATGTAGAAAGATGGCTAAAAATCATAGAAGTAAATACACTTATTCTTGCCAACGACACAACATGATGATTAGCATACGAAAAATGACATTATTGAAAATTTGTTAACCCACACTAAGGAGAGTCTATGTGACTGAATGTTTAAAACTGTTGTTTTGTGATCCTGAGGTAGTTAGTTTGATTCAGAATTGCGTCGTTCTGTTCTGACACATTTTCTGTACATCCCTGACTGGATCTGAGTTACGTAGTTGTAAGCTGGCAATACTCTCGGTAGGTGCACCATTTCTGTGAGAGGACCCACCGTATGGACAAACCCCGGTTAACCCCTATGGCTCGTCCTTCTATGCAGAAATGGCACGCCATTTGCCGAGAGTATTGCACAAATCACGAACTCCGTAGTTCCAGCAATAATCCTAGAAGTCTCTGAAAAATACACCAGTGAATAGAACGTTGTGGTCCGGATTCGAACCCACGACCTTCGGGACGCGAGGTGAAGCTGAACCACTTAGCAACAGAGGCCACAGATGTAGAGATGTACGTATTTGTGATGAGATGATTAAGAAAATTGATAAGTGCTACAAGGTTGACATAATAGTAATAATAATTTCTCTCGTACTGTTATATGTTACATATGGCTTGCAAGTAATTTCTTCATACCGTCTATCCTTTGCAACTCGCTCAATCTTCTCCATGGAACTGAGACCGATATGTCTTGCCTCTCTCAGAAAAGTTCGTTTCAGGGTCTCCTAGTCTGTCCTCTCTTCTTGAATCCTTTGCATCCCACATCAATGCCTGCTTTGATATTTGTTGATCATTTCTTCTCAAGGTGTGTCCAACATATCTCCATCTTCTCTTTCTTAAAGAAGGATGATATAATGAGATATTATTATCATACCTGGAAAGTTAGGGAAATACACCTTGTAGTGAATAAATCATAAAGTATTATGTCTTTTCCAGAACGCCTCTTTTAAGACGGCCTTAGTGAAAAACTTTTCGCCTGCCTGCCCAGCGTGTTCGTAGTGCGTTGGATGACGGTGGGACAAGCCCTCTGTGATTGCGGGTTCAATTATGCGGGCTGGCAGAGAAAGCCACAGGTTCTCCAGATTTACGGTGGTGGTGGCATCGAACCGAAAGGTTACGATGTCGATGGCACCGAGCCGAAGAGCTAAAAGCTCAAGTGTTTCTGGATCGAAAAAAAAAAATGAAAGACTTTTCGATTTCTAAAAAAGTTCTACCGCCTCCTTCATCACCATATTGAAGTTTTCCTCCAAATTTTCTGTTAAATTCGACTTCTGGTCGTCTTCAAGAAAAATATACCTTCCATTAATACTCTCTATAAATCACTGACTAAACTTCTGAATAGAAATCGAAAAAAGTTATCGATATCTCATGAGAAATGAGCCCAATCAACTATCGCCGCTAGTCTGTAGTAGCAGAAGTCTCTGTTATCAGTCACTTGAGAAATAGAAGACGGATAGATAGACAGACTCGTAGAAATCTTACATCATTAATCGGTATAAATGTTGCAGAACTATATCTTCTTTTTTTTTTCATTTGTCCAATCCGTTTTGCCTCACAGCATCAGGGTGAGATTTCTAACGTCCCTTAAAACGGCACTGTGGCGCTTCATAATAGTGTCTTTCGTCGCCTCTGTTATTCTTAGGTCCATCTTTTTCGTGACCTACCTTTTGCTTTATATAACAAATGTTGAATGTGGGAAAAAACAGCGTCATACAAATTTGCAAAGTACAATAGCAACTTACATTGACGTTTAATCTTAAATATACAAAACATATTGTTCTTCTTTTGTCGTCACACTGCTACTGAATTGTTATAGTTCATGTCATGGTTTTCTGTATTTGTTTTGTGCTTCTTGGATGACTTGAATGATAGATTAATGAATCTTTTGGCATAATTTTCAACACAATGTCTATCCATCTTTTCCTTGGTCTTCCTCTCGCCTCAATGCTCTTCTGTGAAAAGCTTTATTAACAGTGTTGTCTTGTCACATGCTAGGTGATCAAACGATTTAATTCTTTGTTTTTCGATGTAATTCAAGTAAGATCTTGTACCAGTATTCTCTCTTAATGATAATGGTATATGTGTGTGATTATGTTTCTTGCTGTGTTGTTGGTAATACAAAACACATTAAGGTATCAAAACTATGTCTTTATATAAATGAACGAGAGTCTCAGAAGCGTAGATGTTAGGGAACCCGCTCAGTAGACAAGTGGTTTGGGTTCAATTCCACAGTAAGTGTAAAATATATATTCGACCGTAAGGGCTCTCAGGTCGACCCAGCCTCAATTGGGTATCAGGAAAAGCAGTTGGTAGTGAAGTTGACCATTGTGACGTTGACATCATCCATATGGAATTTTTCATTGACCGTCGGCACATAATGGTCTTTAAATAAGGGTTTCATGAAACACATTATATGCCTTTTTTTAAACCCTTTAAAAAACCCATTATATGCCGACGGTCAATGATAAATTCGCACCTAAGACCGTATTTCTCAATATACCTCAAGATGTGAAAAAGAGTTCTTTTACTTTTATAAACTGGTATTTTCTGTTACACTCTGTTATGAGAAAACTCACATTCTCTTGTTTGTTATCTCTCTCTCTCTCTTCTCTCTCCCTCACTCTCTTTCTCTAAATTGTTCTCAGCTATATTTCATAATATACACATTTATATAAAAGTATATTTTGCTGTTTGAACTCTCTCAGAGTCTAAAGGATAACAACCTGGGCAGTCCAGGAGCGTCTGTGATTTGTCAGGTACTGGAAGAAAACAAGATGCTGGTCAGTGTTAATTTGTCAGGTGAGTTGTATGTCATCGGACGAAACTGACCACTATTATCATGTTTGTGAATAAGAAAGTTTGCATCTGTTCATTTCAAAAAGTATTATATATCTGTATCATATTTACATATATATATACACGCACATATACGGACCCCACACACACGCACGTACGCGCACACGCAAATACATCCCTCCCCCAAATACATAAAATGCAGGCACGTACCGCACGCACGCATTTATATATATATATATATATATATATATATATATATATATATATATACATATATACAGACAGACATACATACAGACAGACAGGCAGGTAGCAGGCAGAGAGATAGGTAGATGATAGATAGATAGATAGATAGATAGATAGATAGATGATAGATAGATAGATGGATGTATGGATGGATGGATGGATGGATGGATGGATGGGATGGATGGATGGATGGATGGGTGGGTGGGTGGATTGATGAATAGATTATTATTAAGAGAAAATGTCACGGTCGTTAGAAAGACATATCAACGCAAAGCTCTTTTTTTGGGAGAGCTAACTGCTAGTTATCTTTAAAAAAAACGCTCTTCTTCATGAATATGCGATGAGCGGCTAGAAAAATAAATATCATTGTTTAGCATTTAGTGATGGTTTTTTCCAGTATCCTCAAATACTTGTCTATTTATATTTTACATGTTACACATATAAATACACGTTACACATAATTTTTGGTAGGGCCCGGCCCCAGTGGCCCTTAATGACGTGTCGACACTGAAATAAACAAATAGTCATTTTATATTGAAGATAATTTTCGTTAAGTCGAAGCTTTAATTAACCTCGTCTTGTGAGTGTGTTAATTCTCATAATAATGAGAGTTTTATTTATCGTAATATTTCATCAACAGCAAATGGTTTCATGGATAATGATGGTGTAGTCATTGCTAACATGTTGAAGGTGAGAATTGTATAAACCTATCTAACAGATATGATAATGATGAACATTGTAGTTGAAGGTGAGTATTGTATAAACTTATCTAACAGATATGATAATGATGAACATTGTAGTTGAAGGTGAGTATTGTATAAACCTATCTAACAGATATGATAATGATGAACATTGTAGTTGAAGGTGAGAATTGTATAAACCTATCTAACAGATATGATAATGATGAACATTGTAGTTGAAGGTGAGTATTGTATAAACCTATCTAACAGATATGATAATGATGAACATTGTAGTTGAAGGTGAGTATTGTATAAACCTATCTAACAGATATGATAATGATGAACATTGTAGTTGAAGGTGAGTATTGTATAAACCTATCTAACAGATATGATAATGATGAACATTGTAGTTGAAGGTGAGTATTGTATAAACCTATCTAACAGATATGATAATGATGAACATTGTAGTTGAAGGTGAGTATTGTATAAACCTATCTAACAGATATGATAATGATGAACATTGTAGTTGAAGGTGAGTATTGTATAAACCTATCTAACAGATATGATAATGATGAACATTGTAGTTGAAGGTGAGAATTGTATAAACTTATCTAACAGATATGATAATGATGAACATTGTAGTTGAAGGTGAGTTTTGTATAAACTTATCTAACAGATATGATAATGATGAACATTGTAGTTGAAGGTGAGTATTGTATAAACCTATCTAACAGATATGATAATGATGAACATTGTAGTTGAAGGTGAGTATTGTATAAACCTATCTAACAGATATGATAATGATGAACATTGTAGTTGAAGGTGAGAATTGTATAAACCTATCTAACAGATATGATAATGATGAACATTGTAGTTGAAGGTGAGTATTGTATAAACCTATCTAACAGATATGATAATGATGAACATTGTAGTTGAAGGTGAGTATTGTATAAACCTATCTAACAGATATGATAATGATGAACATTGTATTTTTGTTATGTTGTAGAGATAGTGTTGTACACGTAGATCTCACTATCGCCAGAGTGGTTACCGCGGGGGCAAATTGGAGTGTAAAGAATAGAACCACTGTTACCTGCCACGCATGTCGTAAGAGGCGACTAAGGAGGCTAGCTACCCCACACTGTAAAAAAACACTAGATAGCTACAGAACGGAGAGCGAACCAAATAAACGCTGACTGAAATCGGACACATTGCCGAATGATAAGAACCAGAGCTCCAAATGGTGCTGAAGATGTGACGTAAAACACACCAATGCTAAGGCTGCATGAATTAGATTTTCACATGAATAAGATTTATGGAGAAGTCTGGTACATCAGTCTAAGCGGTGATCGCGAGAGAGAATCTCACTATTATCTATTGTCTATTATCTTCCTCCAGGTGGATGATGGAATTGGCTATAAATATTTTGCGGTTATGCGTAGGGGTGGGAGCTTTAGCCTGCGTTCCAGGGCCAGATGAGTCGCCCTTGTTGTGTTATATCTGTGTTTATCTAGTGTGGTCGTGATATTGTCTATCCATCTTTTTCTTGGTCTTTCCTTGGCTCTAGTACCCGATCTCTTTTTATTGTATGCTGGTATTGGTTATTGGTTGTATTCCATTCTCATTACATGTCTAAACCCCTGCATTTGTTGTTGTTGTTTGCGTTCGTTCTTCGCGACCAATTTTATCATTCTTATTGTGATATATAATTGGTCTTTGACAAGAACGTTTTTTTTACGTTGTGCCAATTATGCGCCTATGGTGATTAGGCCAGCACATCCGGTTTCGCCAGCATTTTAGTTAACTAGGGTAGCTTGTCCTAGGATTTGCTCTTTTACGATCATCTTTCGCCGTATATTTGAGCTTTATGATCAACGCCATAGAGCTGCTCAGCCTTTCTGACTATCTTCCGGATTAGGTACATTTAAACCACTGCATTTGTTGTCTTTCAATGTACTCGGTGCATGAAGTTATGCCCACTCTGCTTCTGATGTCCTCATTTCGTAGTCTATCTTTCCTAGTATATTTCACTATTTTATTATTAAGTAATTAACATAAAATGGGACGAATTCTGGAGAACTGATAAAATCAGAGAAATGTCTGGCATCCACTCGTAACCACTGTTATGAGAAGAAGTAGACGGAGATATGTTGGATATACCTTGAGAAGAATTGATCAAAGAATATCAAGGCAGGCATTGAAGTGGGAGGCAAGGGATTCAAGAAGAGAGGGCGTGCTATGGAACCCTGAAACGAGCTTTGCTGAAAGAGGCAAAAAATGAAGGACTCAATTCCATGGAAGAGATTGAGAGAGTTGCTCAGGACAGAGCAGTATGGAGACATTACTTGCAGACCCTAAGTAATGTATAACGGTAGAAGATATATACTCGTAAATCTTAGACTAAGACGCTGAAAGTATCACGAGGCACATCAGATCACATAGTGACAAGATTAAACATACAATCCCATGCAACAACAGTGGAACATTTTTCCTGGCGCAAGGTGATCATGTTAGTCACAATCATCATTGTCATGGCTTCAAGTTGCATCCTCTTCAGATCATAACTTGGTAGTCTCTATGACAAAGTGGTTAAAACGTTTACCTATTGTTCTGTAGGTTGGGGGTTCGAATCCGGACCGAGTCACATGTGATTCTTTTTCATGAAATCCATAGGATTGTTGCTAAAGCTACGGAGTTCGAGCTTTGGGAAAACTTCTCAGTAGGTGGCATGCCATTTTTTCCGACATATTGGGAAACCCGGTGCAATGAGCCAATCTTTCGCGTTTAGTTTGATGGTCTGACATCGTTATTCAACAAAAGATCGAGGTCAAAACTGATTAGCTGCACTAAGGAGAGAGAGAGCGAGAGAGTTGTGAAGAGACATGATCGCCTACACCGGCAGATATAGAACTTGATTGATTGATATCACAACTTACACATTACACTATTCAAAGACTGACAGGTGTCAATCAACCAATAGCATGTCTATTCTATGACTACCAGCTTTCTAGATCCTTATTTGATCACAAAGATTTTTGTCTTTAGAATTTAGTGACTGTAATTTGCTGTTATTTCCATAATAATATTGAACAGCTACAAGAACACATACACTTACTCAACAATAGCTGCCTCAAATACAACATGAAGATCAACATTCAAAATACAGAAGTCATGACTATAAACATAGAACATAAAGATATCAACATACAAATAAATGACCAAACGTTAAAGCAGGTGAGAGAATTCACATACCTTGGAAGTATGTTAACATCTGATAGTAGACTGAACAGGAGATCGAAACTAGAATCCAGCAAGCCAACAACATTACATACCAACTTACCCCAATCTTGAAACTCCCAGCAATTCCAGTAGAGACTAAAAGACAGATTATAAATGCAATCTTATACCAACACCGTGCTACCAGTGCCAAATATGGGCACTGACAAAAGAAAAAGAAAGGAAAATTACCACAAGCGAAATGAGATGCTTGAGGAAAGCAGTAAATAAAACACGAAGATACCATATAAGAAATGAGAAAATTAGTAAAAACAGTTGGAACAACACCTGCTAATATTTCATAAAAAACAGAGACTCAAATGGTTTGGCAACTTGGTGAGAATGAACTCGAATACAAAAGTTGCAAGAGCGTACAACTTCAAAATGGAATCATCAAGAGGAAGGGCCAGACCAATAAAAACGTGGATTGATGGAGTTACAGACATCTTAAAACTCTACAATACCACAGCCTATCAAGTGACAGAGAGTGCATTATCTCAGAAACCGATCATCAGTTAAACCTGCAACGCCTAACGGCAAAAAAAGCAGAGAAGAACAAAAGAAAAAAGAATAGAATTTACCATGTTTCATTATATCGATTATAACTGTAAAATATCAATTATTTATGAACACAGGTGAACAAGACACTAAAGATATTGAATCTATCACAGAACAAGCTTGGTCACGTAGCAGGGAAATGTCTTGGTGATGCTTTAAGTAAGATCTAATTTTTCTTTGACTAAAGCCATAAATGTGTTAGACTGTTTCTCCCCACGAGGTCATTACGTTGTAGTGGTGGGGAGCTTGCGTTTCTCCATGAGGGATACCAATGTCAGAAAGGTTGAAGCATAGAGGGCAGACGAAATGTAAAACTCCTGATCCTCCAGGTTGGGGGTTGAGCAAAGGGTTAACAACCCGTTCCTTAAAAAAAACCTTCATGTTATGGAAACAGAAGCAAGAGATACCATTGTTTCAACAGGTGAAGGGAGGAGGTCAATCAGGCAACTGATTTCATAAAGGGGGAGACCAAACGCTAAGGAAGTCAACAGAGGCAACAGTGGAAGTCTCTTGTGGAAGCCTTATTGTCAACCGGGAGTGCTGCAATAGTTGAATGTAGTGAAAGTAATATTGCAATAATTAAAGATAATGATAGTAAATGCTGCAATAGTTGAATGTAGTGAAAGTAATATTGCAATAATTAAATATAATGATAGTAAATGCTGCAATAGTTGAATGTAGTGAAAGTAATATTGCAATAATTGAATGTAATGATAGTAGGTGTTACAACAAGTGATCACTGCAATAGCAGTTTTTGGTTTTGGTTTTTGTAAACTTACATTTAAAATTTAACAATGTCTTGGTAGTGCGACATTGAGAGATATAGAGAGGGAGAGAGAGAGAGAGAGAGAGAGAGAGAGAGCAGAGAGAGAGAGAGAGAGAGAGAGACAGTTTGCAACTGTTAAACTTATTAACACATAACTATGGTATAATAATAATAATAATTCATCTTGTACCGTTATACGTTACATAGGGCCTGCTAGTAATTTCTCCATACCGCTCTATCCTGGGCAACTGCTCAATCTCCTCCATGGAACTGAGACCGATATTTCCTGCCTCTCTCAGCAAAGTTCGTTTCAGGGTCTCTTTAGGTCGATCTCTCTTTCTTGAAATCTTTGCATCCCACTTCAATGCCTGCTTTGATATTCGTTGATCATTTCTCCACAAGGTGTGCCCAACATATCTCCGTCTTCTCTTTCTTATAACAGTTGTCACTAATATACTGTGTAATAAATTAATAAGCAACATTTTATCTTCACTTTTGTCTCAATATTGAATTTAGGTCAAAACGAAACCTTGGACACACTTGACCTTAGCTGGAACCAATTCAGAGAGGGAGGAGCCGCTACTCTGTTGGAAGGAATTAAGGTTGGAAGACTTCATGTGAATAAATGCAATCTTACATAAATTTAGGACCGTACCGTGCTATGATACAGAGAGGCGGTTGTATCAGGCGAAGCCGTAAGGGGGCGGCATAAGCAGCGAAATTAAAATTACAATTAAAGGTTATATTAAGGAAAAAATATTTAAGGGGCGGCATTTCGAAGACGTGCATCATGCTGAGAAAATATACCGCACGGTTCTGCATAAATCAACTACATATCTCAGAATATGTAATAAACGTTTTTACAACTGTTGGTACGTTGACAAGATCAAGTTGCATTTCCGAATCGAAAACCGGCTAAAATGAACCTACACCGTTCTCTTTTATTTTATACTTATTTGATTGATTGATTTGATCATTATCATTGCGCTTCGGTGAGTAACCGTGTGTATCCTTTCTCATTATTACGCAGAAGGCTCGCAGCGGCAGTGCATGAACTCCGTAGCATCAGCGAGGGTCAAGATGTAATTTTTTAAATGGTGAAAATTTTTGCAGAAAGTTTATTCTAATCAATATTGAATTTTGTCCGTGCATCCTATTAGCATTTTATTTTAAATTTCTCACGAAGTTTGCCCGGAAACGGTTTTTCAGGTTTTCCCTACTACGGACTATGTTATGTGCTCGACTTCTACTGAACACCCCTTAACTGCCATTTCTGGTGTGTTATTGACTTCCAGAGCTTGGATCTTACATGGCAGAGGACAGATGAAAACAAGGGTAGGGCTCTGTTTGCGCACTATTTAGAGCAGAGTGACCAGAAAGACATTGTAGGGCGAAACACTGCAAGACAATCTATTGCAGCTAAATGTAAGAACCAGAAATTAGATGTAGATGATTTGGTGACGGTGGAGGAAATCAAGGATGCTGTACGGAGAGCACAAAACAGTGCACCTGGTCCAGATGGCATACGATATGGTGACATTGGCGGGTTGTCTGAGGGGGAGTGGAAGAACTGGCTGGCATCTACAACAAAAGCATTACGACTGCAATAATCAACGAAGAATGGTTGCACTGCTACCTGGTACCTCTGCCGAAGCCTGGCAAAGACCACACAAAATTCAGGGCTATCGGGTAATCACCATGCAGAATACAATAGGCAAGTTGCTAGAGAAAATAATTGCCAGGAAAATATCCTGCCAATTAGAGAGGTTACGTCTCCTTCCACCCACCCTTGAAGGGTACCGTCCATATAGAGAGACATGGCTTAACGCAGCGGTGTTCGCCTACGATGTCTATGAGGGTTTTCACTCGGGCATTGAGACATGTGCTGCTGCAATTGACCTTGAAGATGCCTATAATAGAGTGCCGTTGCATTTTTAATGGTGCAGCTGACTGAACTCAATATCAGCCCATTCCTCCTCAATTGGATCTTTGCGGACCTCTTCCAGCGAAAGATAGTGTTTAAATGTGGCAGTTGGGCGTCATCACCAACAACAATCCACCCTGGCTTACCACAGGGTCACCATTATCTCCGGTGTTGTTCAATGCCTATACTGTGAGCATCACAAAGAGCAGATCACGGGTAGAGGAAGGACAATGTCATATGCAGATGATGTCTTGGTGTATCGTCAGGGCAAGGATAGAGAACAGCTTGTGGAGGACCTTCAGTCAGAACTCGACCGCATAGGTAGATGGTGCGTTGAAGCAGGAGCATTGGTCAACCCCACAAAAGCAGCGGTGACATGGTTCTCAACATGGGTTTTAAACAACCACATCGTCAACACTCCAACACCATCTGTGGTTTTGTGTTCAGAGGTGGTGGAGCGATCTCAGTCTATGAAATACCTGGGGTTGCGTTTTGATCGTAGTCTAGCTTTTACGAACACATAGCTCATGTGATAATGAAGGCGAGGAAAGGTTTGCTGGCGATGAGGGTAATGGCTGCGGCGGATTGTGAACAGCGCCATCTTTGTCTTTATACCAGGGTCTGGTCCTATCTGTGCTTGAGTATGCTCTGGCGATCCTGACTCTCAGTCATAGTCAGATAGAACGACTGGAAAGAATACAGAACGAGGCGATGCGCATTATACTTGGTTGCACTAAAGACACGTCGTGCAGGGCGATGCGCTATCTCCTTGACTATCCTACTATGGAGTATAGAATACTGATGAGCCGTGCACGAGCATACCTTCGAGTCAATGCTGACACAACATCCTCTGCACTTGGAAATAAAGAGACAAAAAGGAAATAGGTTAAAAGAGGAAAATCTTGGATGGGTCAGGCCGAGGACTGTATTGAACAGGTGTGTACACTTGAAGACATTGATCCCGGTGAAGAATGGATACCAGTGCCAAGAGCAATCGCTACATCCTTTTCTGTATGCATCGAACTTGATAAAGAATGCAGGCAACACAAGCCACTTGTTGTGGAGGCAGAGGTTCAGGCATTAATTTCTGAGAACGCATCTGAGCATGATGTAATCATTTATACGGATGGTTCGGTGATTCGACATGTGCGGAGCTCGTGGGCTTTCACTGCTCAGGTCGGAGGTGATGTTGTGAAGGAAGACAGTGGTGGTTTGCCGTGACTACAAGCAGTCTCACTATGGAAATCATGGCGGTTACCAAAGCGATGATTTGGCTAGAATCACATACTTTTTATCCATGCATGTTTTCTCAGTGACTCAATGAGTATGCTCAGGAAGATTGAAACAGGATGGGCTAGGAGACATTGGATAGAATCGCTGGGAGGTCTAAGCTGACAAAGATCAGTTTTATTTTTGTGCCAGGACATGCAGGTGTAAGGGGAATGAACGTGCGGATAGGCTTGCAGGTGTGGCTGCTGTCCAAAGCGGACGAGCAATGGACCAGGCTGATATTATAAATTCCTAAGGGAGAGAGGGCGTGTACATGATTCACGTAATAGCGGTGAATCCACAACACTAACCAGACTGCAAGAACTCAAAGTTAAGTGTGATGTAGCTCGACAAGAACGCTATGCTGGCAGACAAGAAGAATTGTAAACCAACAAAGAACCGGTGCCGTTAGTCGTCACACGCTGATGGACATACTGAGGGAGAGATCGGAGCACTTATGGACTAATTTGTTCGACGTGCAGTGATGGTGATCCGACGACTAAACTAACTAAACCCTTAACAGGAGTTAAACTATTTTGTTTCTAATGTTCCACTGATGAGTAAAGAAATAATGATAAATGAAACATATTCAAATGAAAATAAGTTTATCATTAACAATATGGTAAACATATAAAGCATTTCATTACTAGCTTGTTGGACATACATTTGTATAATCAATGCTGTTGATAAACGTCTGTACGTTCTCTCATTGTTGCAAACATTCGCATGTTCAGGACAATAGATCCACGTAAGCCTCTGGAGGTTGGAAACCCTCAATAGATGACATCCACTCATACCGCAACCTACTATTTAGCTTTCCGAAGTATCAACTTAGAGTCAGATACGACAATGCCTCCAGTAAACGGAGTTCCAAAGAGCCCCTATCTCTTGTCTAGATAGATAATATATTATAACAGAAGGGCTGGGGGGAAACAATGCAGCAATTACATTGAATTGTGGGTCTTTGTGGCTAAATGGTTACGCCCTTGCCTTGCGTTCCCACGGTCGTGGGTTCGAATCCGAACCGCATCGTTCTGTTCACGAGTGTCCTTTTTCCAGAGACCCCTAAAATTTTGCTGGAGCTACGGAGTTCTGCTTTGTGCAATACTCTTAGCAGATGACCTATAATTTCTGAGAAGAGGTACCGAGCTACACAGGGTAAAACCCGGTGCGATGAAGTCAATCATTCGGCCCTTTAGATCCTTCTTTTTTTAGACATTCAATTATTTATTAATCACCACTGTCCTGTTGTCATTATTTTTATTTCTAGCAATACAAATATCTATGCTTTCATTTGTGTTAATTGTTCCATTTTGTTTGTTCTACGAACAACAAGGAAACATTGTTTGTTGTTGCAGGAAAGCACTTTATGAGGCATTTACATTTATGTTTTCTGTAAATATTTTATCTTCCAAATTGAGGTTACCAGGTCGCACAAAGACATCATTAAATGTCATTTAGGACATGTTATAGTTCATTGTAGTTTATTATTTCAACCACAATCATTTCCGGAAGTAAATCGATGAATTATTTATTTAATTCTGTCTATGATACAATGTGCGATTGTGTATAAATGCTTAGTGCTTTTCGCCTGCGTTATGCCAGGGCCCGCAAGGGAAGCAAAGAATAGAACCACTACGATCTACAAGGCATGTCGTAAGAGGCAGCTACGGTAAGGGCCTCGGGAAGCTACCCTAGTAAATAAAAAGCGTCGCAGAAATCGTATGTGCTGGCCTACTTGTAGGCGCATAACCGGCACAGCGTACACTCTCTCTCAAGCTCAGATAACATACAGATCACATAGAGGGATTTGCAAGTGATCGATATAAAGCGTTAGAAGAAGAAGAAGAAGAAGAAACCTAGTACCACTAAATACAGTTTACAAATAGACCAAACATTTTACATTATTATTTGTAAACAATAGTGTTCATTATCTCTTCTTTAGGAAAACATTGGACTAAAGAAGCTGACCCTATCCTTTAATGCCTTTAACAGGGGTCGTTGCAAGAAACCCGTGGATGCTTTAGGCTCTGTAATATCTGGAAATTCCAGCCTCAGATACATTGATGTATCAAGCAACAGACTTTGTGATATTGATTTCTTAAAAGTGGCCAAAAGTCTAAAGGTTAACGATATCTTGGAAACCTTGAAGGTTAAGAAAACCAGTACAAATTATATATTTATTTTTTGTGATGCTTGCTTAATATCTTATCTTATCTATTTCTGTCGTATATCGTTTAATTTGAATATATCGTGTTGCGTGTGTGTTGTTTTTACGTACTAAAGCTTCTTTAAATTGAGTTTTGTCTTTAAAACTGAAGGACTCTCCTTAAACCGGCACACTTCATTCAAACCTAAGATCGAGTTTATTGTTGGTTGTTTCAGGTAGCGTTATCGAATTAATATTTTTTTAAATGAACCTTTTACGATGAGCTCAGTATTATATATATAATCAATCTCAATTATTTGTTGTTTGTTTTGCTTGTTACGTAGGGAACTAATGCCTCTTTAAGTCAGTGCACGCTTCTTCCAACCTAAGAACAAATATTTTGTTAGTTATATAATAGCTATTGCAAGTAATGAGCCGCGGTAGCGTAGTTGTTAGTGAACTCGCTCTCAAGGCTGGTGGTCTGGGTTCAACTACCGCAGTGTGCGTGGAATTTTTCCCGACCGCGACAGCTCTCCGGTCAACCCAGCCTCAACTGGGTACCAGACATGCTCTGGGAAAGTAAAGGCGGCCGGCGTGATGCTGACACATCACCCATCGTGTGACGAGTGTTAATAAAAAATACAGGCCTAACACTGCATTGACCTATATACCACTAGTATGAAAGGGTTTCTTTACTTTTTACTATTGCAAGTAATGCAGATATCGATATATTGAGTTATATGAGTTATGCAAGTAATGCAGATATCGAATATGGTAGTTATCAGAGTTAGCAGTAATGCAGATATCACTCTGGAATCTAAACTGATAAAATTAACAGAGCAGTTCACATATTTAGTTAGCAATTTTGATTAAACAGGAAATGTTAAAAAGAAATTATGATACGAATTGGCAAAGCAACATCAATTTTTAAAATTCGAAATAATCTATGGAACTGCAAATTATATAATATTAAAACTAAATTACAAATTTTCAATTCAAATGTTGTATCAATCCTAATATATGCCAGCGAGAGCTGGAAAATGACTAAAGATATAGAAAACAAGTTGAATGCATTTGAAAATAGATGTCTGTGAAAAATAATGAACATAAAATAGAACGAAGTTAGGAGAAGTGATGAAATTAAAGACATGTCTGGTCAACCACTAGTGACAACTGTAATAAGAAAGAGAAGATGGAGATATGTTGGACACACCTGGAGAAGAATTGTTTAAAAAATACCAAAATAGGTTTTGAAGTGGGATGCAAAGGGTTCAAGAAATAGAGGACAACCTAGGAGATCTTGAAACGAACTTTGCTGAGAGAGGCAAGAAATATCGGTCTCGGTTCCATGGATGAGATTGAGCGATTCCCCAGGATAGAGTGATATGGAGAAATTGCTTGCAGGCTCTATATAACGTATAACGGTGCGAGAAGAATTATATATATTAAATATATCAGATCCTGCTTGTCAACAAGCATAAAAAATAGAGTAAACTAAATGCGGGGATTTAAATAAAATAATCTGACTTGAATCGATTTTAATCACACACAGTGGCGGCTCGTCATTAAGGGCCAGTGGCTCCGGACCCCACCAAAAATAGTGTAACGTGATTTATTATTTTATAAATTAAAAATTAACCTAACCTAAAACCATGATTTTTCAGAAAATTTGTGTCTGGCCTCACCAACAAAAATGACACGAGCCGCCACTGATCTCAGGTATCGTTGCTTAAAATATCTCACATGAACATTGCGTATATACACTCAACATTTTATTGTATATAAAATATATATATATATATATATATCATATCATATTAAATCGTTTCAGATTGGGCAGAATCTGGTCAGTTTCAGGGCTACCAGGGTTATGATGAAGGTTTTGCTAGCCAACGAGACAAGCGGGATCAAACTCTTGGATATGACGGTAAATTAAAAATAATTATGTAGTTATTTCCCTTTAAGTGTACATGAAACGTTCTCTGACGCTGAGACCAGATGCTAGCCACATGTTTCAAAGATATTAGGTTCGCTTCCTCGTGGAGCAATCGGTATATTTTTCCATAGATCCCAGGTCTCATACGAACGATCAAACGTAGATACGTGTTCAAGTTGAGCAGAAGAGCAGGTTTTTAAAATCGTTCTCCACGCAAATTCATTAGAGAGAGAACAAAAATTCCTACAAGATATTTTCATTATCTTCTACATTACATCCGGGACCCTCGAATGTGCTACAGAGTCCAAGCACTGCCGCTGGAATCGTCCTGTGTAAGAAAGAGATCGGAGCACACATGGATGCTCACCGAAGTACAATGATGATTCCTATTAATCAATCAATTAATTACGTGAAGATTAATATTTTTGTTTGTACAGTTATCTGTTATTGTTGAAAACTTATGCTGCTAAACTGGGCGAAACATTGCAACCAATGCTAAATTATGTACCTGGCATTTTATAAATATAGAGTTACTGTTATCCTCTCAGACATTCCGAACCATTCTAATTACACATTAAACGTGTCTTTTACCTAATAAACACTTCTCAAAATTGTTGATGTAAAATATGTTACTCTTCTTAGTTATTTCTGTTTTTGTTTACGTGTCTGCTGTATGTTTTTGTTGTACACATCAGCAGAATGTATACATGTTATGTTATAATATTTTTGAATTATATATCTATTTCATAGGATTTACCGGTTGCTGAGGACGCCACTGATGACATACAGGTCTTGAGATCACGAGGTGTGCAAGTCATTCATGGACAGGTTCACCAGAAAGAGACTAGTTTTGAATCTATACCTCTTCCGTTGCAAGATAAAAAGGGAACGAAAGAAAAGGGACGGGTGAAAAAGAAGAAATAGTTAAAAGAAAGATAAATGAAATCAGTGACAAGAAATGGTGACGGTAAAGAGAGAACTTATCAAGTACACAATAATGTGAAAGAAAAAAATTAAGTTACCTATATTTCTGTGAAATTGCAGAGGAATTCGAATATGAATGTACTCCATATGTACATTATAGTCTTGCCTTTGTCTTTACTTTCTCTTATCTTGTATCTTTCCTGTTTTGGGCACACAGCGTCAGTATAAGAAGACATTTATAGATTGTGCTATTGTATAAGCTTAGTGCATCGTGTCTTTCTCTGCCCCAACCCTCTCTGTAATGGCCTCAAAGGTGTTTAAGTAGGGTTGTCAATCGTCCTCATTTTTGTGGATACGTTATCATTTCTTGAGTAAATCTGAGAGTTCGCAAACAATTTTGGATATTCGTTAATTTATCCACAATTTTACAAGCCAAGACAAGATTAACAGAATGTTGACATAAATGTGTGCACATATATTATTCTTCAAAGTACTGTGATTAGTATTGTAGTCTTGAGAAATATGCATCCATCCATAAAAAATAAATAAGTGCTATCGCAAAACAAGTGGTGGGACTATATTGACAACTGTAGGAGTAGTGTAATGTACTCTGGAATCGGGAAGATGGCACAGTTCTTCCCTGCTATTCCAGCACACAATGCTTCGATTGAAATACTATTTTCTTGAATACATTCCCAATGAACCAAGGAGAGAAATCGTCTTAGTGTGGATTCATTCACGTGCAGACAACGTTATGGACATTTGACGCAAAAGAAAGACATTCTAAAAAAAACATGTCATCAGACATATATACAAGGAACACAATTTAGATGGAATTTAATGTTTGAAGAAGTGTCGTCTTTTCTGAAGACCATAATATGGCAACCCTAGTTTAATATTAAATAGAAACCATATTAAGACTTACAGAAGAAGTGTTGAAGAGCTACAGAATAAACATCCTTTCATTTTTCTCCTTGTTTATGTATACTGTTATCTATACGGCTGTATGTAAAGCCGTTTGTAAAGTTAAAAGTATCTTTTTAATGTTTACACGTACTCAAGATATGATGAGATCAATTAAAAGAAGATAGTTACAAGATGTCTTAGACGAGTTTAGTATGACTGCCGTAACACTTGATGCATAACGAGCTTGAAGGGTCAGGACGATCTGTTGGTGGACTGAAACAACGCGCTAAAACACTTTTCCATTGTCTCTAAAATGCTTCGATATAGACATCACGTTCTGAGAATCCTTGCACAAGATCACTAGTGTGGCGCTGTAATAACACAAGAGAAACTCTGCAAATCTGAGAATCGTCTTATGTTGAGGCGCAGAGAAAGTGAGCTGCGAGAAAAGACAGAACAAACAATACACACATGTCTAACCTTGATCATGTATGCCCCACCTGTGGTACTAGATTGTGTTCTAGGATAAGACTCTATAGTCAGGCTCGTACACAAGAGAGAGGTATAGCAGCATACTTCTGAGACTGTTGTATTCATCGCTTGCAATGTACGGCTATTATTATGACTGTCGTCTATGCCGAAAACCTCACACAAGACAGGGATATATATTTAGAACTGTTGTTGTCATGGAAGCCATGTTCGATAAAGTACAAGCCTCGGGTCTCTGTGGCATGGTTAAGCCCTTTGCCTTGTGAGTCGAAGGTCGTGGGTTCGAATCGGACCGCGCCGTTCTGTTCACGAGTGCAGATTTTTTAGAGACCCCTAAGATTGTTGCTGGGGCTACGAAGTAGTTCGTGGCTTATGTTATACTCTCGGCAGGTGGCGTGCCATTTCCGTGGAGAGGGACCGAGCCATATGGGATAAAACCCGGTGCAATGAAGTCAATCCTTTGGATTAAAAACCCTTTTAAACAAACTAGATAATGATGATAATATGTATGCATGATGTTAGGTACAAGTCATGTAAGTTTTAATTGGATTCGATTGTGTACAACTATAATAAAATATATGCCACACTCTTCCATATGACTTTGACATTAATTATTTCTTAACCTCCCTACACATTTTGATTTGTATTTGTATTTAAACTATACTCTCTACATGGATGTAACAAGAACCATTTTTCATACCTCGAGGTTTATTGGATAATACGGTGTTGGGCCCGTATTTTTCATTGACCGTCGGCACACAATGGGGCCAATATGTTTTAATACCAAGATATATATTTTAAAAAGTCATTTAAAGGTTTAGTTTCATTGCACAGGGTTGATACGCCACTTACCAAGTGTATTATACAAATCACGAACTATGTAAATGTAGTTATAATATTAAGTGATCTCCGAAAATACATGCACTTGTGAACCAAACGATGCGATCCAGAATCGAATCCACGACCTTCGGAAAGCAAGGCAAGCAGCTTAACTCGTTCTCCACAGAATCTCCTATTATGAGGTATACTGGGAACTACGATGTTAGATTCTTGTTTTTATTGAAATAAAATCACACAATGATGTGGTCAATATCCGACTTTTACATTTCTTCTCTCTCTCTCTCTCTCTCTCTCTCTCTGCTCCTCTCTCTCTTCGCGCGATCACCACTTTTACATTTTAGTATTTCTCTGGTACTCGACTAAATCAGGGCCAATCTGAGAGCTAATTGAAATGAAAAAATAATTTAATTAATAAAGGTTTGTATAAAATACATAAATTGTAAGATTGTTAAAGACTGATTTGGAAGATGTTATTTCGTTTCTCAGAAACCATATGTTGGATGAAAACATTGCAGTTTTTAAATATATACAGAGTTATAGGAAGTTTAGAATGACATACTGTACTTGTAGAAGCATGATTGAATTTCTGATAGAAACACTTATTTTCAAGACAAAGTAAAACGGCGTTCACTTATGCATGCTTGCTCAGCAGCTTCTTGGGCATGCTATGGAAGATTAAGACCGGGTATGTACATGCTTGCTCAGCAGCTTCTTGGACATGCTATGGAAGATTAAGACCGGGTATGTACATGCTTGCTCAGCAGCTTCTTGGGCATGCTATGGGAGATTAAGACCGGGTATGTACATGCTTGCTCAGCAGCTTCTTGGGCATGCTATGGAAGATTAAGACCGGGTATGTACATGCTTGCTCAGCAGCTTCTTGGGCATGCTATGGAAGATTAAGACCGGGTATGTACATGATTGCTTAGCAGCTTCTTGGGCATGCTATGGAAGATTAAGACCGGGTATGTACGACGGCAGTCAATGCAATTAATACAAAATGCGACGGTACGAACATTTGCCTTCATCTTTGTCCTGGGTCATTCTGGGGTGAGGAAATCAATGACAAAATGGATGCATGCAATGCTGCAATCGAGAAAGGATCTTCTATGGACAAAAGCGACATCATCAATGCTCTAAGAGAAAATATGCTCTAAAGATTTCAACAAAGAAGATAAAAGGTATTCTATATCTCTGTTGCGAAGTTATACATACCGATACGTGCGTCAATACGGGAAAACCATGAGAGAAACCCCAGTAGATACATCAATCAATACAGAATGGGAGTTGTTAGTCTAAACACACCGACATACATGATTGTAAGGAGATCGGAGCAGTTATGGACATGTCCGATGTGCTATTAAGATGATCATCAAATAAACAATGAACAAAACTGCAGTAAAACGATGTACCAAAGACGAAACATAATAACAAAGTAAGGTAGTTTTACAAAGTACAAAAAATAAGATTATGATTTTGTACTTCGTAAAATTATTTTACTTCGTTTTACGTTTATCGCGTTAGGGGTAAAACAAGTGTGTTTAACCAGTGAGGAACAGTAATCGCCAGCATGCATGCCTTTTTAAAATGTATTTGCTATTTAAGAAACTAAAAACCCTGTAAGCCGGGCACGACTCAGACGATCATTGAGATGTTATATCATAACAATTTTCACTTAGACATGACCAGGACCTTCGCCGGTTCTATGGAGTGAGTTAACTCTCTCTCTTTGCCTTTACCCCGGGTTGGCATAGGCCCTCAACCAACTCATGCCAAGTCTTCCTATCTCTAGCTATCTCCTGCAGCTCCCTCCAGCTCTTCTTTATATTGTTGATCTCTGCCTCCAAATCTCGTCTCCATGTATTTCTCGGCCTCACCTTCTTTCGCTGTCCCTGCGGGTTCCAGGTAAGGACCCTTCTTGTTATATTCCCCTCCGGTTTCGCAAAGTGTGTCCTATCCAGCGCCAGCGTCTTTTTAACCTGTTCGTTCACTGGAATCTGTCTTGTTCTCTCCATAAGTTCCTCATTTGTGACCCTATCATACCATCTTATTCCTCTATTCTGCGCAGACACCAGTTGATGAATGTTTGCAATTTATGCGCTATTGTTTTAGTTGTTCTCCATGTTTCTGACCCATACAGTAGAACTGCTTTAACATTAGAGTTAAATATCCGAATTTTTGTTCTAGATTTGATTTCTTTGGACTTCCAAATGTTTCCCAGTGCAATGAAAGCTCCCTTGCCTTCTGTATTCTTATTTTAACATCTCTATCTGTTCCACCCTCTTTGTCTACGTTGCTGCCAAATATGTGTATGATTCTACCTCTTGAAGTGGGATTTCCCCCAAGGAGATCGAGTTGTCGTTTGCTTGGTTAATTCTCAATATCTTTGTCTTTCCCTTATGAATGTTCAGCCCTAGTTGCTGGGACCTTTGATTCAATGTGTTATGCTTATCCTGCATCTGATTTTGTGTATGTGACAGAAGGGCTATATCATCAGCGAAGTCCAGATCATCTAGTTGCTCTGTCATAGTCCATTGGATTCCATTTCTGGTGTTAGTTACTGTGGTCTTCATAATCCAGTCTATTGTCAGTAAGAACAACAAAGGTGATAGAAGACATCCCTGACGCACTCCTGTTTCTATTCCGAAAGTATCTGTTAGTTTACCTTCATGAAGAACTCTACATTTCATATCTGTATATGTTGCTTTTATTAGGTTAATAATTTTCTGTGGGATTCCATAATGCCTCATTAATTTCCAAAGGGTTTTCCTATCAATACTGTCAAAAGCCTTCTCATAATCAACAAATCCGATATAAAGTTGGGATTTCCATTCAATACTTTGCTCTATTATTATACGTAATGTGGCTATCTGGTCAGCACAGGATCTATTTGGTCGGAAGCCTGCCTGTTCATCTCTTAGCTTTATATCGATGGTATCTCTCAGTCTCTCCAGGATGACTCTGCTTAGTATTTTCCCAGGTACTGACAACAGCATTATTCCCCCATAGTTTTCACACTTCTGAAGGTCCCCTTTCTTTGGTAGCTTCACCAGGTATCCTTCTCTCCAGTTTGCTGGTATTTCTTCGGTCTCCCAGATTCTGCTAAATAATTTATACAGTATTTCTGTGGATGTGTTTATGTTGGCTTTAACCGCCTCTGCTGGAATACCATCTGGACCGGCCGCTTTTCCATCTTTTAAAAGTTTAATGGCTTTACTAATCTCCTCCTTGGATGGTTTCTCACAGTTGATGTCCAAGTCAATTTCTGCCGGTTGGATATCTGGGGGTTTGTAGGTGCTGGTCTGTTCAGGAGTTCCTTGAAGTATTCCATCCATCTTTCCATTTGGTCTCTAACATTAGTGATAGTTTTCCCACTACTATTTTTGATCAACCCATTTGATGGTCTGTATTTTCCTGCTAGCTTTCTAGTGATATTGTAAAGATCCCTAAGGTTTCCCTTTCCTGCAGCTACCTCTGCTTCTCTTGCTAGATCTTCTACGTATTGTCTTTTATCTAACTTTATTTGTTTCTTCACTTTCTTGCTAGCTTCTGTGTACTTTTCCTGGGCTATGGCTTTGGCAGTTCTAGTTTTGCTATTATTTAAATCTGCTTTCCTCTTTTTCCTTTCTTCTATTTCCTTGAGAGTTTCTGGAGTTATCCATGCCTTATGATTCCGCTCCTTCTTTCCTAATACCTCTGTGCATGTTTCATTCCAAATATTTTTGGCTTGCTGCCAGCATTCTTCCGCACTCACCTCATCTTCTAATTGCCGCAACACCTCATACTTATTAGAGACTGTGACCGTGAACTGTTCCTTTGTTTCTTGACTTCTGAGGTATCCTACATTATATTGGTGTCTATGTTCATGGGATGTTATGTATCGCTTAAGCTTCAGTTTAATTTACTTATCAGCAAATGGTGATCCGAATCTACATCTGCACCCCTTAGGACCCTTACATCTTGTAGAGATGACCTGAATTTCTTGTTTATGCATATGTGGTCAATTTGATTTTCTGTTCTGTGATCTGGTGATACCCAGGTTGCTTTATGTATTCTTTTATGTGGAAAGACACTTCCACCTATGACGTATTGATTCGCTGCACAGAAATTAGTGAATAGTTCTCCATTTTCGTTCATTATTCCTAGTCCGTGTTTCCCATGATCTCCTCGTAGCCTATGTTGTCCGAACCTATTTTGGCATTGAGGTCACCCATCAGAATTTTGATGTTCCCATTTCTCTGATTACCTATAGTATTTTGAAGTTTTATGTAAAATTCCTCTTTACTTTTTCCTCTTTATCATTGGTAGGTGCATAACACTGGGTCACATTCAAGAATACTTTCTTTTGGTGGTTCTGAATGTTGCTGTGATTATCCTAGGACTCACTGCTTCCCACTTTATTAGTGCAGTCTCCGCTTCTTTAGATAGCATTAAAGCCACTCCTTCACTATGGAGGGCATTTTCTTCCATATGGCCTGAGAACAGCATTGTTTCTCCTGTGTTTAGACGTTGTTTGCCTGCACCATTCCACCTAGTTTCACATAATCCCAAGATGCCAATCCCGTGAAATTTCATCTCATTTACAACCTGTGCTGTCTTTCCCATTTGATACATACTTCTAACATTCCAGGTGCCAATTAGTGAGTTAACTGCTGTTGATATATTCGAGTGTAAGAAATAGATTGGAGCACACATGGTTATTCTCCGAAGTGCAATGATGATGTCCTATAAATCAACCGAATAAATCAAACTCCAAAATGAGCAGTGAACACAGCTAAATAATTGCACTGGTGGACAAGTTGTCTCAGCTGCAAATGTGTTCAGATATTATATATACAAATTAATAAGGGCTAAATTCATGTTTATGCTTTTATCCTTTCAAATGATTAATGTGGGTTTTTTTTCCATGAATGCTAACACTTTCACATGAATTCATAGATTGATGTCACAGCAGCCATGTAGATAGATAGTTGCATCAAGAATGTAGACTATAGTATATGTATGTGGAATGTAGAATGCAGTATATAAGAGAAGATCACAATTTTTTCAAGATCTTCACCTAAAAGTTCGTGCATCCGTACCGAAATATTTTTAAGTGTGTTTGTCTTAAGAGAGCTATTCTGAAACTGAAAGGCAATAGTAAATCAACACAGTACTGGTGTAGTTAGTCGCCACATACTGAGAGACATACTGAAGAAGAAACGACACACTTATACAATAATTGGTTTATTATGCAGTGATGATAACCTATCGACCAAACCAAACAAATTTAAACTCTATAAATTGCACAACATAGCACAGCTAATGAACGGTGTCTTATTGTAATTCTTATTTAGTTTATTTGTTACTGTGACATTGATATTATAGTTTTCACATACAATACAACGCTTTCCTAACACAAAACACAAGAAGCCGGTACGGACAAGTTCCTTAGATTACATAACTTAACATAATATGTTGTTAGAGTTTTATAATATATGTACAAATAAGTCACCATATGATATATACTAATGTATGGCTGCGAATCATGAACAATGAACAAACAATCAGTATTAGATAATTGGAAGCCACAGAGATGTGGTTTTACAGAAGAATACTAAAAATGTTCATGGATAGTGAAGAAAATAACTGATGAGGTTTGAAATCAGACCTGCACACAAAGAAACCTTATCAAAAGAATAAGAGGGGGATAGCGACAGAGAAAATACGAGTAAAACAATCTAGTTTCTTCTGGAATATAATGAAATGAGAAGGTTTCGAAAATTTAGTGAAAACTGGTAAAATTCAGAGAAGGAGACATCGTGGAAGACAAAGGGAAATGTTGGATAGTCTGACATCTTGGTTCTACAAAAGGTCGACGTTAGAACTGACGTTTTAACTGTACCAAGGGGAGATAGTTGTGAATAGACATGACCGCCTACATCGACAAGCACGGTACGATTGATTGATGCTATATACACATCTAGTTCGCCAGAAACGTGTATACACATTTTCTAAGAGGATATGTGTGTAATTTGAGCCAGTCCACGTCAACTTCTAGATAGCCAGAACTGGAATTAAAGATTAGAATATCCAGAAAAGAACAGGACAACAGGTATACGAGTAGGCTCATCAATCAAAATCGACCTGATATGGTCAATCGTTATACGCTGTTGGAGATATTGCGAAGGAAATCGAAGCAACTATGGATATGTTCAGAGTGCAATTAAAATATTCCAAACTGAAACTGAACTGAAACTGTGTACTTTAATATCAAATTACGGTGGCAGTGTGTACTATACATTTTCAGAAGAACAATTTGTTTAAATATTTTAATACTAAATTTATTTAAACATCAAGAGATGACTGCAAATTACTTTTGATTTCTACAATTACTAGAGGTACTCAATGTTGTTGTCATTAACGTTGTTGCTAAAAACGTTTTTAGTACGATGAATTGCTGCAAAGGCCGTTTTACTTTCTTGATGAAGAACTGCTAGTATGTCCAGTTTTATTGCGATACAAGACATCCGTTAGGGTCACCTCATTTAAGTAAGAATCCAGAGTGCTAAAGTAAAAGAATTGAACTGCTTCCCTTCGTTGAATCCAGTGTTCTTGCAAATGTTCATCCAGGTAGGTTCGTACGTCTAGACGGTAGTGTGGTGGTGCGACGCCTTGTAAGAAAAATGTATCATTCCCATAGAAGGCTTGATTTTGTACTTAGAATGAATGGGCGCTTCATGTATAGGTACCCTTGATCAGTAACAATATCTTCACAGAAGAATGGTCATATTAAACCTCTTGATGACAATCCACAACACACATTGATCCCCCAGAATATTAAATGCTTTGTTCTTGTGAACACGCGGATTTTATGGTGCTCAGTAAACACAATTAAGTCGATTCAATGGTTTATTCTTGTCTTTGTAGTTAAACCCTTGCATTGTGTTCCGAAAGTTGTCGTTCGAATCTAGGTCACACCGTTCTGTTCACGAGTGAATATTTTTCATAGACCCCTAAGATTTCTGCCAGAGATACGGAGCCCGTGCTTTGGGCAATACTTTCAGTGGCATGACATTTCAGCAGTGAGGGACTGAGACATACGGGGTAAAATCGGTGCAATGAAGTCAATCCTTCGGCTTTAGACCCTTCTGGTCTTAAATTGTGCTTCATAAGGTCAAGCAATATTTCTCACAAACTCCTCATTCTCACATTCAATGTGTTGAAACTAATCACACAATAATCCATGTTTTCTCCAGTAGCGTTCCCATTCATTGTATGTAATAATACTTATATGTAAAAATGTCTTCACAGAATATGCTCAACATATCTCCATCGTCTCTACCCCAACATGTTTGATATGTAATTAATGCACCTAGCTTTGATTCATTGATTGATTTGACCACCATCATGACACTTCGCTGAGTAACCATGTGTGCTCCGATCTCTTTCTTACACAGGAAGATATCAGACGCAAGGCCCGAACTCCGTAGCACCGGCGATGATCCCCGATGAAATTTAGAAAACGGTGAAAATATTTTACTGCAATGCTATTTTCTAATCTTTCTAATGAATTTTCTCCTGCTTTTACTTACTATTAAATGTTCTAAAACTTGAGAGACTTATTGTTTTCTACAGAGACAGAAGGATACAACTAACTACTGCCAGTGTTAATCTTGACTGCAAATGGAGTTAACTGAAAGACAAAGACAAACTTTGCTGCTGGTGATTGCCATCTTAGCAATGACATGCTTCTTCTCGTCTTTCGTTCTATTTGTCTGCGCTGTTTATATTAAGATCAAAGTAGATGCTCGAATGAAACTTATTGAAACATACAACAGTGATGCTCTTCCAGGTATCTTTGTCTTCGTGGGTGTCGTCAACCTGGTACAGAATCTGTCCTGTCTGTTTGTCTGCCTCCAATTGAGAAATATTGATAATCGGTGAGTTTTTAAAAACAATTCCAAAAAAAGCTAAGAGCTGGTTTATTTTTGATGTTATTTGCTGTTGTTACATTTAGTTGATAGTGTTGTTGTTAGTTAATATTGTTACAGTTTTTAAAAATATTGTTACAGCTTATTTTTATATTGTTACAGTTTGTTTTACATTGTTACAGCTTATTTTTTATATTGTTACAATTTGTTTTTATATTGTTACAGTTTGTTTTTACATTGTTACAGTTTTTTTATTGTTACAGTTTGTTTTACATTGTTACAATTTGTTTCAGATGTTCATTTTAATACCGTTGGAATGTCTCTGTCGAATATATATAAACTTCGATATATATAGTGTGTTGTGAAATTCGTCACTCCTGTTGTATCGTTTGCTTGATAAAGGTCTTTTGATCGAAATTTTGCTGTGAATTGTCATTGTTTTTGTATTTTGTAAAACTATTTATTATTACGTGTTTCGCCATTTTACAGTTAATTAATCTTGTTAAAGTTGCTGTTTTTACAGTTAGCTGACGTTGTTACAAATAGTTGATGTTGTAACAGATATGTTATAGTTAATTCGTCTTGTTAAAGTTACTGTTTTTATAGTTAGTTGACGTTGTTACAAATAGTTGATGTTGTAACAGTTATATATGTTAAAGTTAATTAATCTTGCTATTTTATTGTTGTTGTACTTACTTAATATTATTATAGCTAGTTGATATTGTTCCAGTTATTGTTGTTATAGCTAGTTGATATTGTTCCAGTTATTGTTGTTATAGCTAGTTGATATTGTTCCAGTTATTGTTGTTATAGTTAGTTTATATTGCTTCAGTTATTGTTGGTATGGCTAGTTGATATTGTTCCAGTTATTGTTGTTATAGCTAGTTGATATTGTTCCAGTTATTGTTGTTATAGCTAGTTGATATTGTTCCAGTTATTGTTGTTATAGCTAGTTGATATTGTTCCAGTTATTGTTGTTATAGCTAGTTGATATTGTTCCAGTTATTGTTGTTATAGCTAGTTGATATTGTTCCAGTTATTGTTGTTATAGCTAGTTGATATTGTTCCAGTTATTGTTGTTATAGCTAGTTGATATTGTTCCAGTTATTGTTGTTATAGCTAGTTGATATTGTTCCAGTTATTGTTGTTATAGCTAGTTGATATTGTTCCAGTTATTGTTGTTATAGTTACTTGATATTGTTCCAGTTATTGTTGTTATAGCTACTTGATATTGTTCCAGTTATTGTTGTTATAGTTCGCCCGTGTGGTGTCGGGGTCCGCATGAGAAACAAAGAATAGTACCACTGCGACCTACAAGGCATGTCATAAGAGGCGAATGGTGTAGGGCCTAGGGAAGCTACCCTAGTAAATAAAAGCATCACATAAATCGGATGTGCTGGTCTACTTATAGAGGCATAACTGGCACAACGTACAATCGCTCTTAGGCTCAGATCACATACAACGCACACAAAGTGGTTAACAAGTGGTCGATATGGAGCGTTCGAAGAGGAATAAGTTGTTATAAATAGTTGTTATGGTTATTGATGATGTGATAGTTATTGTTGTTATTGTTAATTGATTTTGCTACAGTTATTGTTGTTATAGCTAGTTGATCTTGCTCCAGTTATTGTTGTTAGGGCTAGTTGATATTTCCACAGTTATTGATGTTGTAGTTAGTTGATGTTGTCAGAATACTTTTGTATGGTTATTTATAGTTTAATAACGCTAGCATTCCTTTTTTGTTCTCGACCAGAGTAGGTCTGATGCGACTGCTACTGCCAATTCTGATCGGTGGAATCATTCTAGTGATATTCGAGGTTTCAACGGCTATAGCCTCCTTCGCACACATCGGTATTCTGGATGCAGAGTTTGAAGCCGGACTCAACAAAGCAATGGAAGAGTAAGTTTAAGACAGTTTATGTATGGTAATATATTTCTTGTAGCTCATTCCATACCAGAAATATTTAATGAGTTATGATTCCAATTTTGTTTTGCTGTCATTATTGTATCCACAGAATACGTTATCAGTTATTTGAGGACTATCATCATAGCACTCCGGACACGTCCATATTAGCTCCGATCTTCGCCTTAACAAATCCAGCTTTCAGCAGCGACCCAACACGCGAGTTCGATGTTGATTAATCAATCACTTTGCATATTTAGTATGTCGTTCTTTTCGGGCTGCACCAATATCGACACCCATCTCTCTCAATCTGGTCAGCGAGTGGGATTCACAGCCCTGAAACTACTCTGTTTGGAAAGACTCACTGTGTTAAGAATGTTATTTCGATCCAATGCAGCTCCCTTTGCTATTGTAGCCATACAAACTATTACATTTTGCACCCCCAAAATGTTTTTCTGTTATTTGCAGTAAGTTACACAGTAAGTATCACAATACATATCAAAGAACATCAAGAAATAAGACGAGAGGAAGACCACAAAAAAGATGAATAGAATGCATAGAAGAATCCAACCAAAAACAAAAATAAATATCACCCAAGTCACTAGAACAGGACAAGACCAAAAAAAACACAGAAAACCACGACACTGGACAACAATCCGGTAACAGTGTAACGATAAAAGAAAAGAAGATTGCATTGATATATATATATGTTCAAATATACATATATATATATATATATATATATATATATATAACTAATTATTGGAACGATAAAAAAAAACAATGGCGGATTAGCACATCGATGGGAGATGCTCAATGTGAAAAGAAACTTTAGGGGCTTGTAGCATAATTTGTGAAAATATTTACGCCACTCTCGTGGTTCATTGTATGGATTGAGTTAATACAAACTATTTGATGATTTAAAACAGTTTTGACATCAAATGTGAAATATATAAGATTGTTTATATCTGACCTTACGGGATAATTTCGTTTTTCAAACATTGTGTACACAAACACAGAAAGTGGACATGTCACTGTTATGAAAAGTTAGAAATAATTCAACTCAGAGAAGAAATAAGCAGATACCGGTGGAAAAAGAGCTTAGGAAGAGACGTTGGTGTAGATAGGACACCCATTGAGAAGACCGACTGGAAGCGTTGCAAGACAGGAACTGATTTGGAACCCGCAGGGAAAGAGGAGTAGGGGAATGCATATGAGACATCATCATCATCATCATCAAATAGCGTGTCCTGAACAGAACTTTGCCACTATAATTCTTCTGAATTTCTCTCTCATAGGCAATAAATCATAGATCGTCGATCGCATAACATGACATAACATAACATAACATAACATCAATGAATGAATGATTTACTCAGCTCTGTCAAACATTCTCTGATAACTTCACACTGCAGGTATGTACAAGGTGGAGAACTAAAGGTAGAAATGGACACAGTTCAATCCGAGTACCTCTGCTGCGGAGATCTAGATTACACAGAGTGGTTCACACATAGTTGGCTCGATCCAGAATATCTGAGGTCGAGCACTGGCGGAGCTAAGAAGTAAGTGTTCACAATGTTTAGAGAGTAGAAGTGATAGATAATAGATTCTTCTTTTTTTGTCACCACATTGTTACTGGGTCGCCGTTTGCTGCCGGGGCTTCTCAAGGGAGCAAAGAATTGTAACACTGCGACCTACAAGGCATGTCGTAAGAGGCGAATAAGGTAGATGTTTAGGGAAGCTACCTTAGTAAATAAAAGCGTCGCAGAAATCGGATGTACTGGCCTACTTGTAGGTGCATAACTGGCACAATGTACAATCGCTCTTAGGTTCAGATCACATACAAACCACAAAGAGTGGTTAACAAGTGATCGATATGAGCATTGAAGAAAATAAGAAGATGCCGGGTTGTGTCCTAGTGTCGTGGTTTACTGTTTATGTCTTGAGCTGATCGAGTGGCTTGGGCGATAGTTATTTTTGTTTGATAATTAATTTGCCAGAATTCTGATATTGCCATCTAACCAGGGCAAATAGAGTTATCATCTATCTAATAGATTGTTTTGAGCAGAACTTTGCCACCCTAACAGTCCTTCAGAATTGATCTCTCTCATAGGCCAGATGTCCTGTTTCTGCAGCCGTTATGCTCAAATCATCAGTTATATCCTGAATCCATCTACTCCATAGTTTTCCTTTTCTTCTTCTCTTTACCAAGATGCCTCATTCCATGATGGTCTTCTCCAGCCCTTCGTTGTCCTTTTTATATGTCCAAGATTCTTATATTTTCTCTTACCTTGTTGAAGCATCATTCAATTTTCTTTGGTTTTTGAGTCCTTTCTGGACATATATATATATATATATATATATATTGGAATGGACATGTATATCGTCTGTCAGTAGCAGTATTGGCTAGAACAGATATCAAATGGACTGCAGATGGGAAAATAAAGTCAATATTTTCATAAGTAATGTACATAATAGAGTAATAACGTTGGAAAGATAGTTGACAGATTGTGGTCTGCAGTCATTGTTTTTTTTTTTCCTGTTGTATCTCGCTTGTGATTTAGTGATAAGACACGAAGAGGATATAGAAAGTATAATAGACTCGTTCTTTGGTTGAAAAGAGCGCGCCTCGGCATAACTATAATTTACTCCCTTAATTAAACAACACATCCACTATATTAGAAAGGAACCAGTAAATAGCTAGTTGGGTAGCTAGCTTAGATGAATAGAAACGCACACGTACATAGATAGACAGCTAGACAGACAGACAGGCAGACAGACAGACAGACAGACAGATATACAGACAGACAGACAGATAGACAGATAGACAGATAGACAGATAGACAGATAGATAGATATATAGATAGATAGATAGATAGATAGATAGATAGATAGATAGATAGATAGATAGATAGATAGATAGATAGATAGATAGATAGATAGATAGATAGATAGATAGATAGATAGATAGATAGATAGATAGATAGATAGATAGATAGATAGATAGATAGATAGATAGATAGATAGATAGATAGATAGATAGATAGATAGATAGATAGATAGATAGATAGATAGATAGATAGAAAGATAGATAGATAGATAGATAGATAGATAGACAGATAGACAGATAGACAGATAGAAAGATAGATAGATAGATAGATAGATAGATAGATAGACAGATAGACAGACAGACAGATAGACAGATAGAGATAGACAGATAGACAGATAGACAGATAGACAGATAGACAGATAGACAGATAGACAGAGACAGATAGACAGATAGACAGATAGACAGATAGACAGATAGACAGATAGAGAGACATGCAGTAAACAGAAAGACAGCCATATAAATAGACAACAAGAGGCAAATAATCATAGATTTACAGACATATTAACAGACAGTCAGACGAGTATGTAGGCATATATAGTATATATGTATAGTAGTCATATTGCAGACAGACAGGTAGACTGGATATGAGTACGTAGGTAGATAGGTTAGAAGGTTTCAGGCTAAGGCTAAGCCTTTGCCTTGCGTTCAGAATGTCGTGGTTTGAATCCGGACCACGCGTTCGGTTCATTTTTCTAGAGATCCTTAGGATTGTTGCCGGAGCTACGGAGTTTGTTCGTTGTGCCATACTATTGAAAGGGGGCGTGCCATTTCTGCGGAGAGTGACCGAACATAGGCGATACAACCAGAGTACAACGAAGTCAATGCTTAGACATTAGCTCCTTTAGGTAGGTAGAGAGAATGATATATATATATATATATATGAGATACAAATGAAAAAAGGCATACACACAGAGACATTAGTCTTCTTCTTAGGTAGGTCTTCTCTTCCACCATTTACTTCTTATAGAAGTGTGTGGGGACCTAGTGATCTTGTTGTGTTGTTTTAAGACACTTTGTAAGCTGATTTTTATTTTTGTTAGGCTGTTCTTGATGCCATCGTTCCATCTTTTGCGTGGTCTTCCTCTTGCTTTATAGTCATTATACTTTTTCTGTGTGGCTCTCTGTGGTAGGCGATACCAGGCATTCTTGTCAGGTGTCCAAACCATTTAATCTGTTGTTCTTTATGAATTGTATGACTGGTTTCACATTCAGTCTTCTTCTGATTTCTTCATTTCTAATTTTGTCTCTTATTTTCACACCTGCATCTCTTCGAAGACATCTCATCTCTGTTGTTATGATTTTCCGCTCATTATCTGCTATTATTGATATGTTTAACACTGGTAACATAGCAGAAAATCGTTCTTATGAGATGTGCTTTAGTTGTAAACGGTATCTCTATATGTGACAACAGTGGTGTTAACTATAACAGTACCTGGCTAGCTTTTGTGCAACAATTGCTGAGACATTGAGTAATATGTAAATATATTGATGATCATTTGGGCACATATATATATATATATATATATATATTACTGCGTTATATATAAATGCTTATAGTGCAATATATGAACTTCAGCTGAATAAGCAAATGATTTGTTGTCACTCAGATTCTTTCACACTGATGGTAAATACTACAGTGACGACACACCATTCAGTTGCTGCGACATGCGATCTCCGCGACCATGTATCCACCACCACATTCACGACAACAGCCGCCATCATAACTACAACTACATGGTTGAAACCACATTGTATGTTCAAGGTTGCCGTGGAATTCTTATGGAAACTTACAGTCGCGTTCTCTGGACAGTTGCTGTTATTGCTCTACTTATTGCAACAGTCAAAGTAAGCATGTCTGAACAATTTCATTTTACAATGAATTCATAGTGTAACTATTACAACCAACATCATCATTCCTGTTTCTCCACCATAGAATTAGCAAGTCCAGTTGACCCTCTTGTAGATCTATTGTCTATTGTCTGTCCCCAGGTAGATGATATAATTGGATGTCCACTCATACCTTTACGCATAGTGGTGGGGCTTTAATTTGCGTCCCAGGTAGTTGATATAATTGATGTCCACTACCTTTTTCGCATAGTGGTGGAGCTTTAATTTGCGTCCCAGGTAGTTGATATAATTGATGTCCACCTACCTTTACGCATAGTGGTGCGAGCTTTAATTTGGTCCCGGTAGTTGATATCATTGGATGTCCACTCATACCTTTAGCATAGTGGTGGGAGCTTTAATTGTCGTCCAGGTAGTTGATATAATTGGATGTCCACTCATACCTTTACGCATAGTGGTGGAGCTTAATTTGCGTCCCAGGTAGATGATATAATTGATGTAGACTCATCTTACGCATAGTGGTGGGAGCTTTAATTTGCGTCCCAGGTAGATGATATAATTGGATGTAGACTCATACCTTACGCATAGTGGTGGAGCTTAATTTGCGTCCCAGGTAGTTGATATAATTGGATGTCCACTCATACCTTTACCATAGTGGTGGAGCTTAATTTGTGTCCCAGGTAGATGATATAATTGGATGTCCACTCATACCTTTACGCATAGTGGTGGGAGCTTTAATTTGCGTCCCAGGTAGATGATATAATTGGATGTAGACTCATACCTTTAGCATAGTGGTGAGCTTTAATTTGCGTCCCGTGTAGTTGATATAATTGGATGTCCACTCATACCTTTACGCATAGTGGTGGGGGCTTTAATTTGCGTCCCAGGTAGTTGATATAATTGGATGTCCACTCATACCTTTACGCATAGTGGTGGGAGCTTTAATTTGCGTCCCAGGTAGTTGATATAATTGGATGTCCACTCATACCTTTACGCATAGTGGTGGGAGCTTTAATTTGCGTCCCAGGTAGATGATATAATTGGATGTCCACTCATACCTTTACGCATAGTGGTGGGAGCTTTAATTTGCGTCCCAGGTAGTTGATATAATTGGATGTCCACTCATACCTTTACGCATAGTGGTGGAGCTTAATTTGCGTCCCAGGTAGTTGATATAATTGGATGTAGACTCATACCTTTACGCATAGTGGTGGGAGCTTTAATTTGCGTTCCAGGTAGTTGATATAATTGGATGTCCACTCATACCTTTACGCATAGTGGTGGGAGCTTTAATTTGCGTCCCAGGTAGTTGATATAATTGGATGTAGACTCATACCTTTACGCATAGTGGTGGGAGCTTTAATTTGCGTTCCAGGTAGTTGATATAATTGGATGTCCACTCATACCTTTACGCATAGTGGTGGGAGCTTTAATTTGCGTCCCAGGTAGTTGATATAATTGGATGTCCACTCATACCTTTACGCATAGTGGTGGGAGCTTTAATTTGCGTTCCAGGTAGTTGATATAATTGGATGTCCACTCATACCTTTACGCATAGTGGTGGGAGCTTTAATTTGCGTTCCAGGTAGTTGATATAATTGGATGTCCACTCATACCTTTACGCATAGTGGTGGGAGCTTTAATTTGCGTCCCAGGTAGTTGATATAATTGGATGTCCACTCATACCTTTACGCATAGTGGTGGGAGCTTTAATTTGCGTTCCAGGGAAAGATTAGTCGCCATTTTTGCGTTCTATCCGTGTTTATTTAGTGTGGTCTTCATATTCTATCCATCTTTTTCTTGGTCTTCCCTTGGCTCTAGTACCTGACCTCTTTTATTGTATGCTGTTATTTGTGGTTTGTTGTTTGTGGTTCCATTCTCATTAAATGTAGAAAATCACTGCATTTATTGTCTTTCAATTTATTCGGTGCATGAAGTTATAAACAATTTACTTCTGATATCTTCATTTTGTAGTCTATCTTTCCTGGTGACTCCCGCTGCTTTCTTCAAGCATTTCATTTCATTTCTTGTAGGTAGCCTGTATATTAAATCGGGTATATTCCTCTATTAAAATTGTACGGATTATAGAAGTGATGAAATCAGAGAAAGTTTGGTCAACCATTAGTAACAACTGTTATAAGAAGAAGAAGATGGAGATATGTTGGTCACACCGTGAGAAGAACTTATCAAATAATATCAAAGCAGGCATTAAAGTAGAAGGAAAAGGGTTCAAGAAAGAGAGGACGCCCAAGGGAAACACTGAAACGAATTTTGCTAAAAGAGACAAGAAATATCGGATTCAATTCCATAGAGAAGATTGCGCTTGTTGCCCAGGAGAAAGCTATGTGGATAAATTAATTACAGTCGCTATGTAACGTATAACGATAGGAGAGCTTATATTGAGATTACTATGCGAGAGCCTGTATTGAAGTAGTTTCCGTATAGTAGTTTTCAAATAGTTTCAAAGGATTGGAACAGGCAACTTTGTCTGTTAAAACAAACACAATATGTTCAATGACAATCAAAATATCACCCTAAAATTAACGTGACCATCAATAGTGAGGAGATTGAAAACGTTAGAAATTTGGAATATCTTGAAGCTTTGATTAACAGCAAGGGAGATCATACAAAATAAATCATAATAAAACTAACTATATCATGTCAAAGAACGGGTAGAATGAAGAAACGATTACATTAGGCACAAAAATAAAAAAAAATAAAACTTCTGAGGACATGCATTTCTTATATGACAACATATGGATGTGAATCATGGACAATAACATAGGCAGTAGAAAGGAAAGTATTTTGAAACAAGCTTCTACAAAAATAGTTCTTAGAAATACACTTGACAGAGAAGAGAAAAAAATATAGACAAGATCTGAACATTCAGACACAGTGGCTCATAGACAACAACATCGAGTGACGGAAGTGGAAATATTGATGTCATATTGAATGTAACCGTAGTTTGGAGAGGATAGTAATGGAGGGCATGGTTCCTGGAAGACGAGGCCGGAAACAACAAAGACGACGGTGACAAAAGGACATTAAACAAACCTCAAACATGACGTTGAAGAAGACGGGAGAACTTACTACAGATCAAGAGATTTAAATATTTAGACAGCATGATCTCATCCAATGGAAGAATTACAGCGAAAATACAACACAGATGTAATAAGGAAAACTAGATTATTGGACAAATGTCACCAATACTGAAAAACAAGCACGTAGCGATAGACACAAAGAGATCAAAACATATTTTCTTGCTTGCTACTTTCTTGCATATCTACAAACTACTACAATTGTTCTATTGTAAGAATGTAGATTTTCTTGCCTGCTCCCTTGCTTGCATATCTACAAGCTCCCACACTGTCCTATTGTAAGAATGTAGATGTTTCTTGCCTGCTCCCTTGCTTGCATATCTACAAGCTCCCACACTGTCCTATTGTAAGAATATAAATTTACTTTCAAGCTGTCTGCTTGTTTATCTAACAACCACTGTACCCTTTATATTTTATCTGTTTTCGTGCCTGCTTTGAACGTGTCCATCTAAAGCATATATTTCCAAACTTTTCGGCCCACCGCCCACTTTGCACAACATAAACTTTATAACGCCCCTTCCACATTATAACAGTTTGCCAACGCTTCCCCCACAATATATATGCTCTATTTTCTCTTTGACATAGAAAATTGATATATATATCTGTCATACATGGTCAATTTTCAAATGATTATATGCATGAAATAGAAAATTGAAAAAATGGATCGTGTAAGACGGGCATAAGATGAATTTAAATGTAGAATTCAAATTTTAAATGATTATTCAATCGCAAAATCACGAAAATAATTTATTTTAAAACACTTATTATTAATTTCTTCTTTAAGAAGCCACCTACCCTAATCGCATGAACACCCCCAAATTCTTCTAAACCCACTATCCCCTCCTAGAACGCTTCAACGCCCACTGGGAGGGGCGCGTACCGCCCACTTTGGGAAACACTGATCTAAAACTACTGCACTCTATTGTATGTCTCTCTATTTTCCTGCATACTGTTAGTGATTGTCATTCTACAACATACTGCATTCCTCCTTTTTGAATACCTCATTATTTTATGGCCAGCTCTCTTATTGTCTATCTACAGCTTACAGTATTCCTTCTATTTAATGTCCCTTTGTTTTAGTATGTGCTCTCTTCATGTCCATTTACAACATACTGTATTCATCCTATTTAAGGTCCCTCTATTTTCTTGTCTGTTGTCTGTCTGTCCATCTACAGATTACTGCATTCCACCTATTTAATGTCTGTCTATTCTTTTAACAGCCATCTCCTCTTGTCTATCTTCAGATTACTGCATTCCTCTTATTGAATGTATCTTTTCTCTTACCTTCTCTCTCTTCTTGTCCCTCTCTCTCCATTGGATAGAGTCGCTGGGGAGATCCAAGCTGACAAAGATCAGTTTTATTTTTGTGCCAGGGCATGCAGGTGTAAGGGGAATGAACGTGCGGATAGGCTTGCAGGTATGGCTCCTGTCCAGAGCGGGCGAGCAATGGACCAGGCTGATATTATAAATTCCTTAAGGAGAGAGGGCGTGTACATGATTCACGTAATAGCGGTGAATCTACAACACTAACCAGAATGCAAGAACTCAAAGTTAGGTATGGTGTAGCTCGACAAGAACGCTATGCGGGCAGACAAAGAAGAATTGTAAACCAACAAAGAACCGGTGTTGTTAGTCGCCACACGCTGATGGACATACTGAGGGAGAGATCGGAGCACTTATGGACTAATTTGTTCTACGTGCAGTGATGGTGATCCGACGACTAAACTAAACTAAACTAAATCTTTTTGTCCATCCTCAGCCTACTGCAGTCCTCTTATTTAATGTTTCTACTCTCTTACCTTCTCTTTACTCTTGTCCAACTACTGCACCCCTCTTATTTAATGTTTCTACTCTCTTACCTTCTCTCTCTCTTCTTGTCCATCTTCAGTCTACTTAAGTCCTCTTATTTAATGTCTATTCTCTTACCTTCTCTCTCTCCTCTTGTCCATCTTCAGCCTACTGCACCCCTCTTATATAATGTTTCTACTCTTTTACCCTCTCTTTATTCTTGTCCAACTACTGCACTCCTCTTATTTAATGTCTATTCTCTTACCTTCTCTCTCTCTCGTCTTGTCCAACTTCTGCCTACTGTATTCCTCTTATTTAATGTCTCTACTCTATTATCTTCTATTTATTCTTGTCCATCTTCAGATTACTGCACTCTTACTATTTAGACTGATACAGACGAGTCTACGGAAAGCACAAGAGGAAGATGATTGGAAAGCAACAACAATTGCTTACATTTACTACCCAAAGCCTGAAGGTATTAATGTCGACCTGATCAATCTCAAAGTCGAAACACTTTCTTTACTTTACCTGCATTGATATTTTTCTTTGTTTGTGTTCATTTCTTCTTCTTCTTCTTCTAACGCTGCATATCGAATACTGGTCGAACTACTCTGTGTGATTTGTATGTGATCTGAGTCTAAAAGCGATTTACGTTGTGCCAATTATGCGACTACAAGTAGACCAGCACAACCGATTTCTGCGACTCTTTTTATTTACTAGGGTAGCTTGTCTAGGCCCCTACTTCAGTCCTCTCTTACGGCATGCCTTGTATTCTTTGCTCCCCTTGCGAGTCCGACAACACACCGGCGTTTTTGTTCATATAATTTATTTGTCATATTTTCAGAATAAGCATTTAACTGTTCTCAATCTATATAGAACAAAACAGGTTCCGGTCTTCTTTTCTTATCTGCAGCTTATTTTACTGTGGACCACAAACTAGGCAGTCAGCTTCAGGTCTGTAAGGTTTCCCCAAAGCTTAGTTTTCAGGTCGACTGGGTGTGGTCACATGTTGCTTCTCAGCTCACATAGGAGAGGACAGTCTTGCAGGATCTGCTCTGGTGTCTGTTCCGCCTGCTGACACTGGCAGAGAGCTGTTTAACTTATTCCTAGTCTATATAAGTGTTTGTTGAGTCTGCAGTGTTCTGTGCTTAGTCGAAATATAATGACCTGTTCTGTTCTGCTTAGGTCTTTGAGGGAGTCTTTTCCATAATCATATCCAGTGTTTGTCTTCCAGTCTACTGCAGATTTTCTCTGTATGAGGGTTTAACCTCTTGAAAAGACAAGGATAATTTGCCGTTGGCCTGCCCTCCTTAGCTAAGACATCGGCACTCTCATTGCCTGCAATGCCACAGTGAGATAGAATCCACTGCAAGTGAACTTCTCTCTTTTCTGAAAGCTGAGCAAGTTCTCTTTTTAGGTTTTGTACTGTGCTATCAGCGGAATTAGCCTCCAGGGCTTGTATAGCTGACAGTGAGTCTGTAAGGAATACCATCTTACCTGCAGGTGCTCGCAGCTTATAGAAAGGTTCCAGTGATCCAAGAGATGAAAAAAAAACACAGGCACTGGATAGGACACACCTTGAGAAAATCCAATGGAAATATAACAAGCATGGTCCTTTCTTGGAACCCACATAGAAGAAAGTCAGTTCTTACACAGCACACTACATATAGAAGAAAGTCAGTTCTTACACTGCACACTACATATAGAAGAAAGTCAGTTCTTACACAGCACACTACATATAGAAGAAAGTCAGTTCTTACACGCCACTACATATAGAAGAAAGTCAGTTCTTACACAGCACACTACATATAGAAGAAAGTCAGTTCTTACACAGCACACTACAATAGTAGAAAGTCAGTTCTTACACGCTCACTACAATAGAAGAAAGTCAGTTCTTACACAGCACACTACATATAGAAGAAAGTCAGTTCTTACACGGCACACTACATATAGAAGAAAGTCAGTTCTTACACAGCACACTACATATAGTAGAAAGTCAGTTCTTACACAGCACACTACATATAGTAGAAAGTCAGTTCTTACACAGCACACTACATATAGAAGAAAGTCAGTTCTTACACGGCACACTACATATAGAAAAAGTCAGTTCTTACACAGCACACTACAATAGTAGAAAGTCAGTTCTTACACAGCACACTATACATAGAAGAAAGTCAGTTCTTACACAGCACACTACATATAGAAGAAAGTCAGTTCTTACACAGCACACTACATATAGAAGAAAGTCAGTTCTTACACGGCACACTACATATAGTAGAAAGTCAGTTCTTACACAGCACACTACACATAGAAGAAAGTCAGTTCTTACACAGTACACTACATATAGTAGAAAGTCAGTTCTTACACGGCACACTACATATAGAAGAAAGTCAGTTCTTACACGCACACTACATATAGAGAAAGTCAGTTCTTACACGGCACACTACACATAGAGAAAGTCAGTTCTTACACAGCACACTATACATAGAAGAAAGTCAGTTCTTACACAGCACACTACATATAGAAGAAAGTCAGTTCTTACACAGCACACTACATATAGTAGAAAGTCAGTTCTTACACAGCACACTACATATAGTAGAAAGTCAGTTCTTACACAGCCACTACATATAGAGAAAGTCAGTTCTTACACAGCACACTACATATAGAAGAAAGTCAGTTCTTACACAGCACACTATACATAGAAGAAAGTCAGTTCTTACACAGCACACTACATATAGAACAGCAATTCTAACACCATGGCTAGAAATTTCTGACCCTAAATATAATAATGAGTTTTACTTATCAGGCATCATCTAATTAGTTTAGAAGCCATTTTACACAGCACTCTACCAATATTCAGAAAGTAGTTTTACAGCATACAGAAGAGCAGTTCTATTAACATAGCAACTACATATAAACAAAGTCGTGTTTAGCAAACATATAGAAGAAATCCAGTCTTCGGGAAACTAAATGTAGAAAGTCCAGTTCTATGGACAAGAACACTAGTCATAAAGAAAGTAAAGATTCTGATAAGCACATACTACACAGAGAAAGTCATCTTGCAGCACAACATCAGATGAGAAAGACAGTTCTTACAGGGTCAGACCATAGGCACATAGAGAAAGTCAGTTCTTACACGGCACACTACATATAGAAGAAAGTCAGTTCTTACACAGCACACTACATATAGAAGAAAGTCAGTTCTTACACAGCACACTACATATAGAAGAAAGTCAGTTCTTACACAGCACACTACATATAGAAGAAAGTCAGTTCTTACACAGCACACTACATATAGAAGAAAGTCAGTTCTTACACAGCACACTACATATAGTAGAAAGTCAGTTCTTACACAGCACACTACATATAGAAGAAAGTCAGTTCTTACACAGCACACTACATATAGAAGAAAGTCAGTTCTTACACGGCACACTACATATAGTAGAAAGTCAGTTCTTACACAGCACACTACATATAGAAGAAAGTCAGTTCTTACACGGCACACTACATATAGAAAAAAGTCAGTTCTTACACAGCACACTACATATAGAAGAAAGTCAGTTCTTACACAGCACACTATACATAGAAGAAAGTCAGTTCTTACCAACACTACATATAGAAGAAAGTCAGTTCTTACACAGCACACTACATATAGAAGAAAGTCAGTTCTTACACGGCACACTACATATAGTAGAAAGTCAGTTCTTACACAGCACACTACACATAGAAGAAAGTCAGTTCTTACACAGTACACTACATATAGTAGAAAGTCAGTTCTTACACAGCACACTACATATGAAGAAAGTCAGTTCTTAAAGGCACACTACATATAGAAGAAAGTCAGTTCTTACACGGCACACTACACATAGTAGAAAGTCAGTTCTTACACAGCACACTACATATAGAAGAAAGTCAGTTCTTACACAGCACACTACATATAGAAGAAAGTCAGTTCTTACACAGCACACTACATATAGTAGAAAGTCAGTTCTTACACAGCACACTACATATAGTAGAAAGTCAGTTCTTACACAGCACACTACATATAGAAGAAAGTCAGTTCTTACACAGCACACTACACATAGAAGAAAGTCAGTTCTTACACAGCACACTACATATAGAAGAAAGTCAGTTCTTACACAGCACACTACATATAGAACCAGACAATAAATTCCTAACATCCCTAAAATGGGCCGTTAGAAATGGATTGTCTGGAACCATAAACTATAATATTTATTGAGTTTATACTGTATCGAGGTGCCATATCTAATTAGCTTTCAAGAAGGCCATCAGAGCGGACTCCTACTCAATGATTCTCCAGAGAATGATATGTATATCATGGCTATACAGAAGACTGCAGTAATACTATGTAACAATAGCGAAACACATATAAACAAAGTACTGTAGTTTTACAAAATTAAGAACGAAAATCCAGTCCTTCGAAACTAAATGCTACAGAAAGATCCTACGAATACCATGGACAGAAAAAGAAAGAACACTGATGTCGTGAAAGAACTAAATGTTAAAGAGAATTGGCTGATAAACAACATACTACACAGAAAAGTTACATACTTTGGTCACATCAAGCATCACGATGGCCTGTAAAGAACAATACTAGAGGGCAGGGTTCCAGGACGCAGAGGCAGACCAAGAAGAAGATGGCTACAAGATATTAAAGAAACCATGAAAATGACCATCGACGAAGTGGGTGAACTAGCAAGAGACAGAGTGAATTTCAGATGTGCTGCAAAGAGAGCAACGTCCTATAAAGGATAGGCACCTTGATGATGATGATGACTGTAGTTTTACAAAATAATGTGCTCTGTGAGAACTGAAATTCTTCACCTTTTTTGTATCCTTTCCTTGAGAAAAACCTTTTGGTCGAAAAGTTGCTTTGTATTGTTATTGTTTTTGTATGTTGTAAAACTACAGTATTTTGTTTTTATGTTATGTTATCTTATGCGATCGACGTCATGACACATTGGGCATTCCCATTCGTGCTCTGTCCTCCGTTGCATCATCCATCCCAAAGTCCATTTGCTCACCGTACCCATGAGAAGTTGATTAGTATATCTTCTCTCTCTATCACGAAGACGACACTGTCTGGCATGTCCAAACTTAACGCTTAATTCTCGAACTCCTTCAAGTGTCTGAGACTTGCCCATGTCACATAATTGAGAGCGTACCACATTGATGATATAAAATAATTGTTTTTTATGTGTTTCGCCATTCTATATTATTTCACATGTTCTCGTATACCGCCCATTCCGTAAAACCTAATTTGTCTATTTGTTTTCCTCAGATGTCTTGTTTTCCTCAGATGTCTCGTATACCGCCATGCAGTAAAACCTAATTTGTCTATTTGCTTTCCTCAGATGTCTCTATAGCGCCCATGCAGTAAATCTAATTTGTCTATTTATTTTCCTCAGATGTCTCGTATACCGCCCATGCAGTAAAACCTAATTTGTCTATTTGCTTTCCTCAGATGTCTCGTATACCGCCCATGCAGTAAAACCTAATTTGTCTATTTGCTTTCCTCAGATGTCTCGTATACCGCCCATGCAGTAAAACCTAATTTGTCTATTAGTTTTCCTCATATGTCTCGTATACCGCCCATGCAGTAAAACCTAATTTGTCTATTTGTTTTCTTCAGATGTCTCTATAGTGCCCCTTGCAGTAAAATGTAATTTATCTATTTGATTTCCTCAGATTTAGATTTGGAGAAGAAGCTGAAAGATGATGACAAAGAACAGGCACGACAGAAAGATGATAATGCAAATAAAAATGAAAGCTATTCAGATAATGAGACTGATGATACTGCTGATACAGATACTGAAAGTGACCTGGAAAAAGTCAAGGTCAAAACTGAACAGAACAATAATAAAAATGAACAATCAGCCTCCATTGGAGGGAATCAGACGACACCGAATACGCCATCTTGGCATCCTATCTCGTTCACTACTTCCTACCAATCAACAAATGATGTTTCTTCTAAAAATATAAATCATTCTGCGGACCGCGATGACTTCGTAAATCAGAACTTAGGAACAAGACAGTCTCAGTCGTATCGAAATGCGGGATTTGTATCAGATATTGACACGAAACGGGAAACTGGATTCAAAAATAAATATTACAATGATAATAATATCAAGTGTTCACGCGTACAAAGTAATGATTCGAAAATTCGAGAGATACAAACTGAGGGTCAACATAATAGACGCATGAATTTGCAACGTGTACCTTCTGTTCAAACTGTCACTTCTAGAGGAGGAGGTGATAGTCGTAGCAACACATGGAATGCTACAGAGTCATTAGCCCAGGTGAAGAAATATGGGATGGGTATTCAGATGCCAAGTAAGCAAGTTAGGTTTTGTTCCCAATATTCAAGACTTCAAGATGGTCAATCACATCTTGCGAGTATGTTCCTTCCCAGCTCAAAGTCTAGAAACAAGCCGCTAACGAAATACAGAACATCTGCAGACAATTATAAATACTCTCTTGTTCATACGAACAGTTGCAGTGAAGAAGACGATGAAGAAGAAGAAGAAGAGGAAGCATATGAAGCAAACTCTAAGAACGAGTTTGATAACTGTAATAATGATAACAATAATATAGATAACAATGATAGTCGGTTTGAAAGTGAACATGAAATCATAATGAAAGATGTTTCAGAAATAGTACCAATCAAGTATGATACATCCAAAGTTGAGATACACAAAGTAAGAGACAAAGTTAGTGTTTATATCAACGAAGAATTAGCTAATCCAAACAGGTTTGTCAGTTCACAGGACAGCCCGCAGATATCCCATGAATTCAGACGCAGTGATGCTAACGTCTGCAATAACAGTACAGAACTCTTGGAAAATAAATGTCTGGCAGCAGAAAATAGAGATTCTTTGTATGATTCAGAAGAAAACATATCTTCCTACCATGAGGAAAATGAAAACCACAATTTTAACAAAATTGGGTTAAAATTTAACACCGATAAACTGAAAAAAGCTGAAAAACTACAAAATTATCAAATCAAAGCAGAACGTTTAAATAAGACTTCTGAAAACACTTCAGAAAACAAACATAATTTAACAGACAAAAAGTGTTCAGACTTTACGTTGACTCAAAATAGTAATCTGACTTCCTCAAATTATGGACATAGACTAAGTGAGGATAAAAAAACTATATCTACACATTTAGGCTTCAATGATATGTGGCCACATCAAAACAATTCAACACAGATGAAATCAAACTGCTACAGCTCAGAAATAGAATCTGATGTTGCTAGCATTGAAGCAACGGATGAAACAAATCATCTTCGTCAAAGGTTTTTAGGTCGATCAACACCTTTTCCTTATGAAATTCTAAGATATGAAACGATCAATTCTGAAGAATACGACCTTATTCCGACAAATATTAGACGGAGTCACGATTCTAATTCCGATTCAATGATGAAACAAGTATCTGAAGAAGTATACAAGAACATACCATCAACAAGATTCAACGTGGACATTCCGGAAAGCGATTCTGAAGTTGCGCGATTAACTCTTGGAGCGAAAACGCAAACAGTTGATCATTATTACTTCCCCTCACATGTTGAAGACGCGAATGAAAGAAGACATGAAACACTAGATCGCTATTACTTCCCTTCAAATATTCAAAACGATAGTAATAGAAATCTGAATGTACACAATAGACTAGCATTGGGTCAGCAAGGTATTCAACAGCCAGATACGCAACAACATAGTAGCGAAGGAGAGAATGCCATTACTTCAATAAGCAGTTCAAGAGTGGACAGCAATAGTGAACTTAGCACTGTGAAATTTGCACGAAACAATCCTGATCTTAATCAACACAATCCCTACGCTAACGTTGGACATGCAAGAACCAGAATTGAACTCCCACTTGGAACAGATTCTGTCTCGAGTAACTTTTCCTTCCCTTTGATGCTACCGTCACCATCTTCGTTTGAACTGTCTGGTCCGATAAGAAATCATGTTAGATCATATCAGAGGCGTAGCGTATTCTTAGCATCACCTTACTTGTCTTCAAGAGAAAACTCACCTCTAAACTGCTCATCTCCACACATGGCTTTACTGGAGTCACCTATGGAAACCAGTACCCCAATTATTTGTGCTAAACGAACATGGGATTCCTTCAGATGTCAAACATTAAGTACACCAACGTTAGACAATATCTCACAGTCGTTACACCTGACCATGAAGGGAACAAACAATCGGGACTCCTTATCAGAATCCAAACATATTAATACACTGAAAACGTGCAGCGACAAGAAGGAACCACCGACAACATTACCAAATTCTGACATAACTTTCTCTGTAGCTCCTGATGCATACAAACAAGATGGAAACACTGTGCTATGGGATCAAACGTTACCTTGCCCACGTCAAAACCTTGTCCATGGTGGGATTTCTGTTAAGCAAAACCATCCTCACGGTCGAGTTCTTATCTCACCATTTAACTAGTGATTTTATTTGTGTCGTGTTTAAACCCTATATTCCAGGAGTCTCTCTAGCTTAGAGGATAGGTGCTCGCCTCTTGTGCCAAAGGTACTCGGTTTGCTCCCTCGTGGAGCCATCGAGATATGTTTCCAGAGATCCCTGATCTCAGTGTAGGTAAGATCGAGTTCCTAGTCCTATCGGAGACGGACGATAAAACGTAGGTTCCGTGTTCAATTTGAGCACGTAAAAGAAACTGTGGCAGTTGAAAATCGAGAAGAGCAGGCTGGAAAGCTGCTGCCCGAGCAAAATTCATTAGAAAAGTTTAAAAATAAAATTCCTACAAAATATCTTCACTATCTTCTAATGGAACCCTCACCGGTGCTACGGAGTTCGTGCAGTGTCGCTGAGATCTTCCTGTGTAAGAAAGAGATCGGAGCACTTATGCTAACTCACCAAAGTGCAATGATGATGGTCCTATCGATCAATCAATCAGCCATATAATTCACAGGGAGAAAGTTGATTTATTAGCAGTAGTAGCAGTATTGAGAGTCTCTGTGACAAGGTGATCAATCCATTTGTCTTGCGTAATGAACGTCGTGCGTTCTAATCTCAACTGCGCCGATCGATTCAAAAGCAATTTTTCAGAATTCCCAAGGACTATTGCTGGATCTACGGGGTCCATGCATTGTGATATACTCTCAACAAGTGACATGCCATTTTTGCGGTGAGGAAACCGAGCCATGCGTGGAAAATCTAGTGCAGTGAAGTCAATCTGCAATCTTTAAAATGTTAAACTTTTTATTAGTAGTAGTAGTAGTAAGTGGTGTCTGTGGTTTAGGGGATAGTGACTAGGTCTATTAACCCTGACGTTCTGAGTTCGAATCACGCTGCGGACGGTTTGGTTGCTAATTGTTGGGGTGGATTTTACAAAGGACGATACAATAACAATGGCAAACAACTAAACGTAATAATGCCTAGAAAAATAACAAACAGCGTTAAAAAGCTGGGGTTGATTCGTAAAGTCATGTAAGGGTTATGCAATTAACTTTTAGTAGTAGTAGTTGTAGTTGTAGTAATTGTAGTAGTAGTATAATAGTCGTTGTTGATGTAGTGGTAAAAGTTATTATAGTCTATCAATCAAGTGCCATGCCTACCGGCATAGGCGATCATGTCTCTCCACAACTCTCTGCTTGGTGTATGTAATAGGTTCCTACCGGCATAGGCGATCATGTCTCTCCACAACTCTCTGCTTGGTGCATGTAATAGGTTCTGACGTCGATCTTGCGTCGAACCATGATGTCAGGCCGTCGAACATCTTCAAGTTATAGTAGTAGTAATAGTAGTAGTAGTCGTTGCTGTTGTTGTGGTAGAAGTAGTTATAGTAGTAATAAAAGGAACCATTTCATACCTTGTGGTATATAGGTTAATACACTGTTAGACCTGTTTTTTTCATTGACCGTTGGCACACGATGGGTGATGTGGTCAGCATCACGCCGGCCGTCTTTACTTCCCAGAGCATGTCTGGTACCCAGTTGAGGCTGGGTAGACCTGAGAGCCGTCGTGGTCGGGAAAATTCCACGCGCATTGCGGGAGCTGAACCCAGCCTTGCGAAGCGAGTTCACTAACAACTACGCTACAGCGGCTCTCTATAGTAGTAATAGTTTTAGTTATTTCAGTAGAAGCAGTAGTTGTAGTTGTTGTTTTAATATGTGTGTGTGTGTGTGTGTGTGTGTGTGTGTGTATGGTATGGTATGTGTGTATGTATGTGTGTGTGTGTGTATGTGTGTATGCATGCATGTATGTATCTATGTATGTATGTATGTAGGCACTCAGTGATGTACGTTATAGTTTAGTTATCATGAGTAAAATGCCACACTTATTAAAATCTCTCACTGGTAACCGTTAGTTTATCTTTGCAGTTTTTTTTTTTTTTTTTTGCTGTTACTAACTTTCTGTCTTTTGTCATTTTCATATTCATTACATATTAGTTGCGCTTATACATGCGTTTTCGTATGCTATACTGCACATGTTGTTTTTATCTCTATGTAAATATATGTATATACGTAAACGGTTTGCTTATGGATGTGTATTTTTCTGCAAGTACATATATTATTTTTAAGAAAAACTCATATCTTCTATATATTTATATAACTGGAAATATTTTGGATATATAAAACGATAAAAGATGTCATAGACGAGTTAACTATGATTGAGATAGACATTGGACATCTCACGCAGAACATGAGGGTATTCAGAGAGTTGCTATCATGTGAGACAAATTCCGAGAGGCATAAGCTAGATGTTGATGGTGATATGTAATCAACCACTTTAAAGATCCATAGTTTATTTGTAACCTTATTTGTAACTTTATCTGTATTTGAGGTGTTATTAACCAGTAGGCAGGAAGCGTGTGTTATTGTTTCACATTTACTCGCATTCAATAGCTTGTCCTATGTGGAACTTTGCAGCTTTACAGTCCCTTGAAATTTCCCTATCTCTGTATCTGTCTATCTCTCTCTCTCTCTCTCTCTCTCTTCCTCTTCTCTATCATGCTAGATGTCTCACCTCTGCAGCCGTCATGCTCAAATCATGTCACATTCTGAATCCATTTCCCCCGGGGCCTACCTCTTATCCTCTTTGCAGGGATCTCTCCTACCATAACGGTCTTCTCCAACCATTAATGTCCTTTTATATGTCCAAAATACTTGAATGTTCGCAGTTTTATTTTTAGTAAATGCCAGTTTTCATTGATTTTTAGTTGCTTCTGAAAATATCTATGTGTTCTCTTCTCTGTCTATGTGTTCTCTTCTCTGTCTATGTGTTTTCTTCTCTGTCTATGTGTTCTCTTCTCTGTCTATGTGTTCTCTTCTTTGTATGTGTGTTCTCTTCTCTGTCTATGTGTTCTCTTCTCTGTCTATGTGTTCTCTTCTCTGTCTATGTGTTCTCTTCTTTGTATGTGTGTTCTCTTCTCTGTCTATGTGTTCTCTTCTCTGTCTATGTGTTTTCTTATCTGTCTATGTGTTCTCTTCTTTGTATGTGTGTTCTCTTTCTGTCTATGTGTTCTCTTATCTGTCTATGTGTTCTCTATCTGTCTATGTTCTCTCTTTATGTGTGTCTCTTCTCTGTCTATGTGTTCTCTTCTCTGTCTATGTGTTCTCTTCTCTGTCTATGTGTTCTCTTCTCTGTCTGTGTGTTCTCTTATCTGTCTATGTGTTCTTTCTTTGTATGTGTTCTCTTTCTGTCTATGTGTTCTCTTATCTGTCATTGTTCTCTTATCTGTCTATGTGTTCTCTTCTCTGTATGTGTGTTCTCTTATCTGTCTATGTGTTCTCTTCTCTGTATGTGTGTTCTCTTATCTGTCTATGTGTTCTCTTATCTGTCTATGTGTTCTCTTATCTGTCTATGTTCTCTTCTTCTGTATGTGTTCTCTTATCTGTCTATGTTTCTCTTCTCTGTCTATGTTTCTTTCGTGTATGGTGTTCTTTATCTGTCTATGTTCTCTTCTTATGTGTTTCTCACTTTGTCTATGTGTTCTCTTCTCTGTCTATGTGTTTCTTCTCTGTCTATGTGTTCTCTCTGTCTATGTTCTTTCTCTATGTGTTCTCTTCTTGTCTGTGTGTTCTATTCTATGTCTGTGTTCTCTTCTTGTCTATGTGTTCTCTTCTCTGTCTATGTTTCTTCTCTCTATGTTCTCTTCTCTGTCTATGTGTTCTCTTATCTGTCTATGTGTTCTCTTATCTGTCTATGTGTTCTCTTATCTGTCTAGTGTTCTCTTTCTGTCTATGTCTCTTCTGTCTATGTGTTCTCTTATCTGTCTATGTCTTCTCTTCTGTCTATGTTTCTCTTCCTGTTTATGTGTTCTCTTCTCTGTCTATGTTTCTATTCTCTGTCTATGTGTTCTTTCTCTGTCTGTGTTCTCTGCTCTGTCTATGTTTCTCTTCTGTATGTGTTCTCTTATCTGTCTATGTGTTCTCTTCTCTGTCTATGTGTTCTCTTCTCTGTCTATGTGTTCTATTCTCTGTCTATGTGTTCTCTTCTCTGTCTGTGTTCTCTGCTCTGTCTATGTGTTCTTTCTTGTATTGTGTTCTCTTCTCTATCTATGTGTTCTTCTCTGTCTATGTTCTCTTCTCTGTCTATGTGTTCCTTCTGTCTATTGTTCTCTTCTTTCTATTTTGTTTTTCTCTGTCTATGTGTTCTCTCTTGTCTGTGTGTTCTCTTTCTGTATGTGTGTTCTCTTCTCTGTCTGTGTACTCTTCTCGTCTATGTTCTCTTCTCTGTCTATTGTTCTCTTCTCTGTCTATGTTCTCTTTCTGTAGTGTGTCTCTTTCTGTATGTGTGTTCTCTTCTGTCTATGTGTTCTCTTCTCTGTCATGTGTTCTCTTCTCTGTCTATGTGTTCTCTCTCTGTCTGTGTTCTCTTCTGTCTATGTGTTCTTCTCTGTCTGTGTGTTCTCTTCCTCTATGTGTTCTCTTCTCTGTCTGTGTTTTCTTTCTGTCTATGTTCTCTTTCTGTATGTGTGTTCTCTACTCTGTCTATGTGTTCTCTTCTCTGTCTATGTGTTCTATTCTCTGTCTATGTGTTCTCTTCTCTGTATGTGCGTTCTCTTCTCTGTCTATGTGTTCTCTTCTCTGTCTATGTGTTCTCTTCTCTGTCTGTGTTCTCTTCTCTGTCTATGTTTTCTCTTCTCTGTCTATGTGTTCTCTTCTCTGTCTGTGTTCTCTTCTCTGTCTATGTTCTCTTCTCTGTCTATGTGTTCTCTTCTCTGTCTATGTGTTCTCTTCTCTGTATGTGTATTCTCTTCTCTGTCTATGTGTTTTCTTCTCTGTCTATATTCTCTTCTCTGTCTATGTGTTCTATTCTCTGTCTATGTTCTCTTCTCTGTCTATGTGTTCTCTTCTCTGTCTATGTTCTCTTCTCTGTCTATGTGTTCTCTTCTCTGTCTATGTTCTCTTCTCTGTCTATGTGTTCTCTTCTCTGTCTATGTTCTCTTCTTCGTATATGTTCTCTTCTCTCTCTATGTTCTCTTCTCTGTCTATGTTCTCTGTATATGTTCTCTTCTCTCTCTGTGTTCTCTTCTCTGTCTATGTGTTCTATTCTCTGTCTATGTTCTCTTCTTCGTATATGTTCTATTCTCTGTCTATGTTCTCTTCTCCGTATATGTTCTCTGTATATGGTGTAAGGAGGACTATTATGTAACACTTACATTAGAAAACACATATGATTTTTCACAACTTGTTAAATGTCAAGTTTCACACCAACAAGTTTCTTTAAAACTAATTTATATTCACTTGTTTACCATTTATTTCTTCTTAGTCTTTGTTTCAATTGAAGCTTTTATTCATTCATTCTTACTAATTTCCAACTTTTATTCATTCATTCTTACTAATTTCCAACTTTTATTCATTCATTCTTACTAATTTCCAACTTTTATTCATTCATTCTTACTAATTTCCAACTTTTATTCATTCATTCTTACTAATTTCCAACTTTTATTGGGTTTTTTTTTATCATCATTGCAGTTGATTCCGCATTTAACGCTCTTTTTCTTCTTAATAATATTTGCCTTTTTAACTGTTTCACAGGTTAACATCGAATCTAATTTTAACTTGTATGATTCTTTAAAGTTGTTTTGTCTTCCATTTGTAACATTATTTTAACATTTATCTCTGTTTCCTGTCCCAATGTTACGTTCTGTCTTTCCTTGCACCTTTATATCCTTCTACAACGTCATACAACATTTTGTTTATTGTTTTCTTTTTTTCTGTGTAAGCTTTTTATATTATTCAAATATGAAACGTTATTGTCCTCTGTATTTGTTTGTCTCGACGTTTCCCTATGCATGTTTATTTCCCGATACAATTCCGTTTGTAACGATGGTTTCCTTTACCGTTTCATATGTGTTTTTATATTCGTCTATTGATTCCTCTGCTTCGACGTTTCCTCTGCTACGGTGTTTCCGTCTTCTACAACGTTTCTTCGCTACGTGTTCCCTCTTCTACAACAACTCCTTCTGCTACGGTGTTCCCCTCTTCTACAACAACTCCTTCTGCTACGGTGTTCCCCTCTTCTACAACAACTCCTTCTGCTACGGTGTTCCCCTCTTCTACGACGTTTTTTTTATCTGCTACACGTTTCCATTTGCTATGACGTATCCTTCTTCTGCCACGCTTTTCTTTGCTACGACGTTCCTCTGCTAGGATACTTTCCTCTGCTACGACGTTTCCTGCACAACGTTTCCTCTGCTACGACGCTTCCTTTTACGACGTTTCTCGCTACGACGTTTCCTCTGCTACAACGTTTCCCTCTGCTATGGCGCTTCCCTTTTCTACGACGTTTCCCTCTGCTACGACGTTCCCTCTGCTATGGCGCTTCCCTTTTCTACGGTGTTTACCTTTGCTACAACGTTTTTCTCTGCTATGACTCTTTCCTTTTCTACGACGTTTCCCTCTACTACGACGTTTCCCTCTGCTACAACGTTTCCCTCTGCTATGGCGCTTCCATTTCCTACGGTGTTTCCCTCTGCTACAACGTTTCCCTCTGCTATGGCGCATCCCTTTTCTACGATGGTTCCCTCTGCTACGACGTTCCCTCTACTTCAATGTTTCTCTCTGCTATGGCGCTTCCCTTTTCTACGACGTTTCCCTCTACTGCGACATTCCCTCTACTACGATGTTTTCCTCTGCTACGGTGTTTCTCTCTGCTAGGACGTTTTCCTTCTGCAGTGTTTTCTTCCTATACTTTTCGCTCTGCAGTGATTTGTTCCTATACTTTTCCTCTTCTGTCATGTTTCCTTCTGCTACCATGTTTCCCTCTGCTGTCATGTTTCCTTCTGCTGTCATGTTTCCTTCTGCTACCATGTTTCCCTCTGCTACCATGTTTTCCTCTGCTGTCATGTTTCCCTCTGCTTTGATGTTTCCATCTGCTACGATATTCCTTCTGCGACTATGTTTCCTTCAATGTTTTTCTCTGTATTTTTGTTTTCCTCTACTTCTTCGTTTTCCTTTGCAACAATGTTTATATCTATTTTTGTCTTTTATGAAGATGTTTCCTTCTTCATCGTTATTTTTTGTCTCCATTTCGCTTTCTCTTTTTCACATTGTTTCTCTTCATACACTCTATTATTTACCATAAGTATTATAATTTATCTCTTTCAATCTCTCCCTCTCTTCTGTTTTCTCTTTTGCTCTCTCTCTTACTAGCTTAATTGTTTAATTATTCTTCTCCACGTTTACTCTGAGCTACATATTTGAGTTTATCATTCCGCAACTTTTTATTCCTCCCATATTTCTTCTATTGCCCCATTGTTTACTGGACGTTAAGTTATATTACCTCTTAATGCACTATAATCTTTCCCTAAACTATGATTCATTTTTCGTCTGCCACGAAAAGTGCTAGTGAAATTGTATCGTTCTGTCTCTCCATCATGATCGAGTCCTCATTGTTTGAATCTTTCTTCAAATATCTCAATGGGTGAACGCCTGATCGTGACTGAATGAGTCTTTGTACGCCGTGATGACATTTTCAGTATCAGATCCGCCCCTTTCCCCTTGTCAACCCCCTTCCCGTCTGCAATACCGCACACAAGAGCTCACTCTGAGCAGCGTACCCAAATGAGACAGCTGTGTGCACGTGCATAGACAACAAAGAACGCACATTTTTTTCCCAGTTTAAAAATAAAATTCTTCATAGAGATCAACATTGATGTCGGTCAAATTTTGAGTATTCGAAAATATCAAGATAATTTTAGTTTCATCGTACGACTTAACGATTCAATCCTCGACAAATTTTCTTTTCAAAAATATTTTTAAGCTTTTCAATCCCGCTCTTTAATTGATTGATAATTTTTTGTTGAGACGCTATCAAAACAATAACGAATGTATGAAACATATAAACTATTAATTAATCATTCACGTTTTGAAACTATTTATAACAATTTCTAAGGAACTTTTGAAATGGGTGTCATTTCTGTCAAGGCACCTGCACATGTTGGAAGATATCGATTAACTCCTCCCATCTGAGCACTTCAAATTTAGATTTCCCATGGTCACACGCAGAGAAATTTGTAAGTCGAGTGTCTAGGAGATTTTTACTCCATAATTATTTTCTTGCTAAACATTTTGGTGACCGAAAAATTAGAAGAAATTTTCAGCGAGGTTTTAAAATAGTTACTCGTCTGAGCATGCTGATTATAGCTTAAGTCAGGTCACTTTGACATGTCAGTGAGCACATGTCGTGAGACGTGCAGAAGTACTGTAAACCCATGTTTATTTGTTGCAGGATATAAAACACTTTGTCTTAGAATTGTCTCCGCCGTATACCTAATTCATTTCATAATTTGAAGGATACACAGACACATTACGCAACCGACGCCTTGTAGAGCTCCTAATACGTCTTCATTGTCTATTTATTGATCATGTTCATTGGCTTCGATGCTTTCCCTGGGGTTTTTAAATCGCTTTATTCTCTTGTTACAATATACTTTGAACTACCTATGAATGATGTTAGCATGCATGTTATATGTGTGTCTATCAATCTATTCTCTAATCCTGTTTTGCCTGTCAGCGACAGGTCGAACAAGGAGACACATTGAGCGAACCTCTTTATGCACCTTGCCCTTCTTTCTCTTCACCAATCCTGATTTGCCTCACAGCTTCAGGGTAAGAAGAGACTTCTAGAACGGACTTTTGTGTGTGCTTCATAAATTGTTTCTTTTGTCGCCTCTGTTATCTCTGAGAACCACCTTTCGCGTGGCCGGTCTTTTGCTTTGTATCTACTGTATCGGAGTAACATTACTCTCTGTGGGACACTGCCTGTTGGTAATCTGATTATGTGGTTGATCCATTTAAGTTATTGCTTCTTGATAAAGTTCAGTACTGATGGTGTACCCACCTTTTTCCTGATGTCTTCATTTATAAACCGGTCTCTTCTAGTTACTCCCAGCATTCTTTATAGACACTTCATCTCTGTTGTGACTAGTTTTCTTCTGTCATTTAATGTCAGTGTCCAGGTTTGGCACTGATAGCATAATGTAGGGAGATAATGTGTTGAGCAGTGCTCTTTTGTGTGTTCATAGTAACATATGTGTGTGTACTCGTGTGTGTGTGCTGTTGTCTCATTCCATACATACAAGCACGAAAAGCTTATCGCAAGCATTTGTACAAACACTGTTCGATAGATTGTGACCTGATTATTCTGTGCTCAATAGTTGATGCTGTTTATGAAAGATACGACTCAGTGAAGCTCTGTTTTTAAAAGCTCGCCGATTGTATTCTTTAAAACGCTCGTCTATACGACCAGGCTATGGGCCCTTTAAGAGTCCAAAGCGAAGAAACGGAGTCAATGATTTAAAAAGTTTATTGGATTACTATATTTTACTATAGTTTATTATTACATGACTTTGCGAATCAACCCCAGCTTTTTAATGCTGTTTGTTATTGTTCTAAGCTTTAGCATAGTGCATAGAGTAGTTTGCCTTTGCTTTCTGAATGGGTGATTCATCTTCTTCTTTGAGTTCGTTCTTTACGACCAATTTTAATCACTCTGTGGTGTGTTTGATCTTTGCCAAGAACGTGTATACGTTGCACATTGGTTTGGTAGGCCCCAAAACGCATAGAGTTCTACACATTTAGGACACATGCATCCGATTTCAGCCAAACCTCCTTAGTCGCCTCTTACGACATGCGTGGCAGGTAACAGTGGTTCTATTCTTTACACCCCAAATTTGGGCTCCGGTAACCACTCGGGCATGAATGGGTGATTCCATCGTCCTTTTGTAAAAATCCACGCGAAACAATTTGCAACCAAAAGGTCTGCAGTATGACTCGAACTCAGAACGTTGGGGTTAATAGATCGAGTAACTACCCCCTAAGACATGGACGTCACTGAGTCAATGATTATGATCAATAAAAGACAATGGTGTACAAGTATTCGGGTATTCCGGAGACAACAATTTACAAACACACGATTGGAACCACAAACTCTTATGTCTTACGGCACGCATTGCCTACCCCAACAATACAAGCGTTTTTAAGAACTCAACCAGCTAGCTATCCAGACAAATAGCTTCACTGAGTCATGTGAAAATACTTATGCACTGTTGTCTGGTGAACAAGGTAGATATCGAAGAGAGCTGCAATGTGATTAGGTAATAGTGCAAGCACAGTCATGTTTGTTATGAGATTTGATCGAACTACTGACCGGCATAAACTCAGATTGAAAGTACCCCCACTAGTCTCCTGGGGACTTTGAAGAAATGAAATAAATTGGGAGATATGCAAAAATATATCTTACTGACGGGTCCTGGTCAGTACAGTTGAAAGAAACATGCGCCCGTGTGGTACCGGGATCCGAAAGGGAAGCAAAGAATAGTACCACTGCGACATATAATGCATGTCGTAAGAGGTGTATAATGTAGACACTAGGGATGCTACCCTACTAAATAAAAAGCCGCGCAGAAATCGGATGTGCTGGCCTACTTGTAGACGCATAACTGGCACGACGTACAATCGCTCTTAGGCTCAGATCACATAGAAATCACACAGGTGGTCGAGACAGAGTTGTTGACAGGTAGTTGATATGAAGCGTTTGAAGAAGAGGAAGAATAAGATAGAAACATATATTTGGTATTAATTCAATGGAACAATGGAACAATGGAACAATGGAACAAAATAGTGAAACTTGGTGCTTGTTCTGAAGGCGTAAGAATAGTGTGGCGGTTTTACAAATATAAGGGAATACTGTAAAACTATGTAACAATAGCGAAACACATAAAAACAAAGTAATGTTAGCTTACAAAATTAAAAAAACAACGACATTACACAGCAACATTTCGACCAAAAGGTCTTTATCAAGCAAAGGATTCAACAGAAGTGAAGAATTTCACTTCTTTCACAGCACACTACATATAGAATATATATGTATCGGTTTTACAAAATGAAGGAGAGTAGACTTATTTTTGTGTGGTTCGTTGAGCTACCGACTTCGTTTTCCCATGCTATGTTTAGTGATCAAGGGTTATGCTTCCTTGAAAGGAAATCTCCTCCCAATACGTTCATAAAGGTTCCTAATCCGTAATGGCTTCACCGCGTCAGAAAAAGAGACAAATCAAGCACATGCTCTTCTGCTCAAATCGTAAACAAGCTGCATTAAGTGGCTAAGAAGTAATCAATAAAGAATGAACGACATGCAGAGCAAGAAAGATCGAAAGATGTCTGGGAATACAAGATCAGGCTAACCTAACAACTAGCATGAGTTAGGTAGCAAACCGTATTAAATAATTACGCTGAAACCGGATGTGCTGGTCCATGGGTCTGTATGCGATTAACTGGGACAAGGAACTAACGAAACAAAGTTTAAGTCACGCACGAACCACAGAGAGTGATGGAACAACTGGTTGATACGGAGCGATTGAATGATTGATAGGACCATCATCATTACACTTCGATAAGTAACCATGTGTGCTAAAATCTCTTCCTTACACAGGAAGTTTTCAGCTGCAGTGCACGAACTCCTTAGCACCGGCGAGGGTCCCCGATGTATTTTTAAGATGGTGAATATATGTATATTTAAAAAAAAATATCTTCACGTAGAAGTAGAAAATGAAGAAGAATAAGAACACTGAAAAACTAAATATCCCAGGTTGACATATTGAATTCAGTTTTACTTAATGATGTTACTAGTTCAGCTTATATATTATATACATATATAGTCTCTGTGACTAAGTGGTTACGCCCTTTGCATTGTGAGTCGAAGGTTGTGGGTTCGAGTCCCGACAGCACCGTTCTGTTCACGAGTGCAGTTTTTTTAGAGACCCTTAGGATTGTTGCTGGAGCTAGGAGTTCGTGCTTTCTACAATACTCTCTACAGGTGGCGTGTCAATTCTGCTGAGAGGGACCGAGCCATATGGGTTAAAACCCGGTGCAATGAAGTCAATCCTTCGGATTTAAAACCCTTTATAATGATCAAAGAATATCAAAGCAGGTATTTATGTGTGCTGCAACGGGTTCAAGAAAGAAAGACCTAGGGAGATACAGAAACGAACTTTGCTGAGAAAGGCAATAAATATCGGACTCAATTCCATGGAATAGATTGAGCGGGTTTGCCCAAGATAGAGCGGTACGGGCACATTACTAGCAGGCCCTGTGTAACGTATAACAGTATGAGAGAACAAAATATTATTATAGTTGTATACACTACTAATATAGGTGACTTATGTTGACATTCTGAAAAAAAAAAGCTCACGTCCCAGACAAAATACATTATCAAGGTAAGAAAAATAATAATAATTTGACAAGTAATGATACAAATTAGGTTTGACAAGTAATGATACAATTTGGTTTGGACAAGTAATGATACAAATTAGGTTTAAGTAATGATAAATTAAGTTTGACAAGTAATGATACAAATTAGAGTTTAAAGTCGTATTTTCCAATAAAAACATATCGCTGTAAGACAAGGATATTAGATCAAATAGTTGAAAGAGCAATCAACGTCTTTAAATGCAAGCACCGCCAGCGTATTACGTAGCCGGGTCCTGCCATGGGAGCGAAGAATAGTATCACTGCGACCTACAAGGCATGTCGTAAGAGGTGATTGAGGGAGGGGCTAGGAAGCTACCTAGTAAATAAAACGCGTCGCAGAAATCGGACGTGCTGGTCTGTAAGCTCATAACTGGCACAACGCACAATCGCTCTTAGGCTCAGATCACATACAAATCCCAAAAAGTGGTAAACAAGTAGTCGATATGGAGCGTTCAAGAAGAAGAAGAAATGCAAGTTCTACAGAAGAACACTAAGAATACCATATAAGAAATTATGTCCATTTAGCAGTAGCTTAAAATTGAGGAAAACGTGTTGCTGATAAAGAGAATATAAATTTTTTTTAATGAAATATTTCGGACAAATAACACGACACAATTCCATGGCAAAAATAATTAATGGAGAGCTTTATTCAGGACAGTGGAGGAAGACATAGAAGAAGGTAAGATGTCATAAACGAGTTGAATTTGACTGAGACAGATATCGGACATCTCGAGCAGACCACGAGCATACTTAGAGCTGATGTCTTGGAAGTCATATTCAGAAAGGAATAAGCTGGATGATAATAAGGATGGTAAATGATTGATTGATTGATTGATAGGACCATCATCATTGCACTTTGGTTAGTAAACATGTGTGCTCCGATCTCTTTCTTATATTGGAAGATCTCAGTTACTGTGCACAAACTCCGTAGCACCGGCGAGGGTACCCGATGTATTTTTAAGGATGGTGAAGATATTGTTGTAGGATTTTTTTATTTTTTATATTTTCTAATAAATTTTGCTTTTCAGCCTGCTCTTCTCGATTTTGAACTGCAAGGTTTCTTTTACATCCTGAAACATGAGACCTACATTTTATTGTCCGTCTCAGATGGGAGTAGGAACTCGATCTCACTTACTCTGAGATCATGGATCTCTGAAACAAATATCCATATGGCTCCACGAGAGAGCAATCCTGGTACCTTTGGCACAAGAGTCGAGCACCTAACTTATACACCACAGATACTCCTGATGATAAATGAGAAAGGAAGGTACATAAGAAATAATAGCAACCGATAACATTACTGGGAGATGAGATAAGGCAGAGGAAGGTAAATAGAGAACATTCTAGGTCATAGATTCCCAAATTTTTCGGCCCACCGCCCACTTTGCACAACATAAACTTTGTAACCGCTCCTCCACATTATAGCAGTTTTCCAACGCCCTCCTACACATATATATGCTCTATTTTCTCTTTGGCATAGAAAATTGATATATATTTCTGTCATACATGCTCAATTTTCAAATGATTGTATACATGAAATAAATCATTGATGAAAAAATGGATCGTGTAAGACGGGCATAAGGTGAATAAAATGCATTATTCAAATTTTTAATGAATATTTAATACCAAAATCACGAAAAAATTTTTTTAACATTTATTACCAATTTCTTCTTCAAGGAGCCACCGATCCCTAATCGCCTCAACACCTGCCCCCCACCGCCTAATTTCTTCTGAACTCACTATCGCCCCCTCTAGAACGCTTCAGCGCCCACTGGGGCGTGCCCACTTTGGGAAACGCTGTCCTAGACAGCTAGGCTTCAAAGCACGAAAGAGTGTCAACATTCTTCTTCTTGAGCGATCTCTGGTCATGCGCTTAGTTTACTCTGAACCACAAACTAGGCAGTCAGGTTTTTCCAAAGCTTAGTTTTTACGCAGACTGGATGGTGCGACATGTTGCTTCTCAGCTCACCCAGGAGAGGACAGTCTTGCAGGATATGCTCCGGTGTCTATTCCACCTGCTGACACTGACAGAGAGCGCTTTTACTTATTCCTAGTCTATGTAAGTGTCTGTTGAATCTGCATTGTCCCATGATTTTTAAAATCGTGGCTTATCCTTTACAAGACTTATTAAACGAGTTGTCGATATTCTAGGCACCCCTTATACGTTCAGTAGTTTGCCATCACTGTCTGAAAACGTATTGTCAATATAAGAAAGAGACAGTCATCATTTTTCGGGCATGTGATGAGAAAAGAAAGTTTAGAACACAGGAAATGTCGAGGGGAGACGAGACAGAGGAAGACAGGGTGAGAAAATAATTGATATAAGTCTGTCCATTAATTCGTGAGCACGTTTGAAATTGATTTTCTCGAAAACTACCTGTTGGATCTCAGTGATTTTTGCATGCAGCCTTAGAATATCCATGACGCTAAAATAAAGCTAACCAGTAGTCCATAGATGCTACGGATTTTGCACATCGGCGAATTCCTTTGATCTTTTATGACAATTGCAAATACGGGGCTCAAATTTTAGATTTTACAGTATCCCTAGAATTTGTCCATGTCAATTCTATTCATAGGTGTATCTCCATATTAACTTGATAGGTCAAGTAATTAAGTGTGTTGCCCTTTATGTGCAATCGTGAACTTGGATACAATATGCAACAGTTAGTCCTCCCTTTCGGTCACCATTAGACCCCAGGGTGTCTTAACTTCACCACAAATTGTATGATGGTAGACGCATTTGGATATGGAAATGTATACGTTGCTATTTCTCAGTCTGTAATAAAAATATGATTTGTATCATCCCGAATCTGACGATTCCATGAGGTTGATAATTGTTACTGGCTGGACAAATTGTAATCCATCTCGGTGCCAGTACTCGTCTTCCTCTCGGAGCACATGTTCAACACACTTCTTCCAGAACTGCATGTCTATCATTGAGAAGGACTCACGTGTCAGAACTTCAACATCACACATTTTAAACGTCCTGTTCTGTTCGGCAACTTGCCCTTTTACTTTAGCCCAGACAAGCTCTATCGGATTGAGGTGAGCATGATATGGAGGTAGTCGCAAAGACGTGTGGCCGTATTCCGCAATGATTTTGTCAATATGAAACACCTTTGTCTTATTTGTCATCCTCACCAGGTGCAACAACTCGGGTTTCAAATATGTATCATCGAAGCTGACATTTTCCTTAGCAAGCCAAGTCCTAATTTGATCTTTTGTATTTGATGCAGTTGGTACTTTGTCTTCCGCTGATACTGCGTTGTGATAGGATGCATTATCCATTACCAAGCATCAGGTCTGTTTAGAATTGGAAGTAGATCTTTCTCCATCCAGTGCCTGAAAATATGTCCATTCATTTCTGTGTGGTAGTCCCTACCGTCGGTACTTTTGATTGGAAAATAAGTCCAGCGTCATGGACAAGACCTTCTTCACTACTTCCTGCATGTGTTAGTATAATACGCTGGCCTTTGCTGCTTGGTATTTTTCTTTCTGTTCACCGTCTACTGATTGCCATTCTTTAGCATTGGTGTGGTGAGCATTGACCCAGGATTCGTCCAAATATACAATATCATAGCCTTGCCTCCGCCGCTCACGGATCTGCTTCAGGTATTTACTTCGGCAGCAATTAAATGTGGCTTTTCACAAATAATATTCCTGCCGCCTATAGTTTTTCTGAAATTGAAGCCGGCGGCTCTTACAATTTTCCATAGAGTACTTTTAGAAATGTCTATGCTGCAATCTGATTGCAGTTTTAATTTCAGTTTCCTGAGAGTAACAAGTTGATTTGTCGCAAACATTTTCAAGAGCTCCCGTCTTATGACATCTATGTCAAAGTCGTAAATTGTTCTTTTCCTTCCTTGCTTGACATTAGTGCACTTTGTGTCCTGTTTAATCCATCGGGAAAAGGATTCTCTATTCAGACCAAGCGTCAGTTGCGTTCGTTTCTCAGGGTTATGAATATTGCAATATAGATGACCTCTCTTAGATTCCCTACGGAAGTGTTGGTATAGTAAAACTGTAACCTTCTGCATTGTTATAAATGTGCACTTCATACTCATTATGAATGTGATATCAATGTCAGTTTTGATAAGCCAACAGATATGATACAATAGCTTCATACAAATAGCGAGATACGCATATAACTATAAAACGGTATCCCAATTATAACGTCATATGCTTTCCGCTTTCAAAGTCGACTGGGTTAGGTGCACGGGAATTCGTGAAACGCACGATATTTCAATGTTACCATAATGTATTTTTAGAACAACGCGTCTGTGTACCGTAAATCTGTTACTATTGTGTACAATCCGGTAAGGTTGATTTTAATATAACCTGAAGAAGAAATATTTCAAACTACATCAAATTTTCTTGGAAAAAAAATATTCTCTAGCGTCATGGATATTCTAAGGCTGCTTGCAAAAATCACTGAGATCCAACAGGTAGTTTTCGAGAAAATCAATTTCAAACGTGCTCACGAATTAATGGACAGACTATAGAATAAATTCATGGCATGGAAAAGCGTCAACATCTGAGATGATATCAAACACCAGAGACAGAGGTTTGTGGATAACCACGATCGCTTACGCAAGCCGGCACTGCACCTGATGATGATGATGAGGTCTATTTTTACCTTTCGTATAATTCCATGCTAATAAATTTGCTTCCAAATTGCCGGTCGTGGAGTTTGAACCAGACACGCTTGGATTGTGATCGAGCTCACTACCGATTAAGCAACAGATGCCCACAGCGTCCGGTACGTAGGCGAAATATATTGACCCGGTCTGTTCTGCATAGGTCTTAATAAGAACACACTTTTGTAAATATTCACGATTACCTACAAGGGTCGACGTGGCACATGATGACGATGATGTACATATGTGTGTGTGTGTGAGTGTGCGTGTTTATAGTAGAAAAGAACATTAAAGGAATCTTAAACATAACGATCGCAGTCGTGCACTAATTAGAAATAGATGACTCTTTCAGACGTACTCAAATGAGATCCACCTATATATATATGTATATGTATACATATCACAGCTGTACAACAATTTTTTACTTCTGATATTGCTTTCTGGATTTAACCAAGCGTAAACGGATATTATTTATAATATACGCTTCGATAAACTTTCTTTGTAGTGAATGTAGTTGATGTTATTGCTGACTTGATCATTTTCTGAGTGTTGTCGTTTATGCATATGAGTATTACACTCTATATACAGTGATATATAGAAGCAATACTGACATACAGATGCGAGTCGTGGATAATAAACAAACAGATCGAAAAATCTTTGATGGCCACAGAGATGTGGTTTTACAGAAGAGTGATGAGGATCCCATGGACTGCTAAAATGGCTAATGTGAAGGTGTTGAATGAGGAAGAGATGAGGATCCCATGGACTGCTAAAATGGCTAATGTGAAGGTGTTGAATGAGGAAGAGATGAGGATCCCATGGACTGCTAAAATGGCTAATGTGAAGGTGTTGAATGAGGAAAATACACCGAGAAAACTTTATTGTCAATATAAGAAAGAGACAGTCGTCATTTTTCGGGCATGTGATGAGAAAGGAAAGTTTATAACACAGGAAATATCGAGTGGAGATGAGACAAAGGAAGACAGAGTAAGAAAATAATTGATAGAATGAATTCATGGCATGGAAAAGCGTAACATCTGAGATGATATCAAACACCAGAGACAGAGGTTTGTGGAGAACCACGATCGCCTACGCAAGCCGGCACTGCACCTGATGATGATGATGATTACGCTCTAGTTTAGTAATTTCTACCCGTTTGGAAGGGTGTTTCTAATTCAGTTTCAGTTTCAGTTTGGAATATCTTCATTGCACTATGGACATGTCCATGGGTGCTCCGATTTCCTTCCCAATATCCCCATCAACGACAAGCGACTTATCGTTCCAGTTTGATGTCGACTGATGAGTCTACTCAAATACCTGCTGTTCTGCTCTTTTCTGGCCACTCCAATCTTCAATTCATACTCTTGCAATCTAGCAGTTAACAGGGGTTGATATCGATGAAAATCGTCTTTGAGACTAAACTCTATAAGGAGGTTCAGAATGTCAGGTCTATCCATTGTCGTTGATCCCCACCATAGGGCGGCCGAGCCAGCCAGCCTGTTTTCACTACCATCGACACCCATGTGACACTTGTAGCGATTCAGTTGATTGCCTGTTCATCGAACCAGCCTCCACGTTTCGAATCATACTCAATGAATCACTCATAATGCACGCATGGGTGTAGTTTTGTGATTCCAGTCATGGTGCTTCTTCTTCTTCTTCTTTGCGTTCGTTCTTTACGACCAATTTTAATCACTCTTTGTGATAGATATGTTTAATCTTTGCCAAGAACGTGTATACGTTGCACATTGGTTTGGTAGCCCCTAAACGCATATAACTTCTACACGTTTAGGACACATGCATCCGATTTCAGCCAAACCTCCTTAGTCGCCTCTTACGACATTCGTGGCAGGTAACAGTGGTTCTATTCTTTACACCCCAAATTTGGGCCCCGGTAATCACTCGGGCAATGGTGCTTCTAATTCATTATAGAAATGCCTGGTCAACGACTAGAACAGCTGTTATAAGAAAGGAAAGATGGAGATATCGTGAGCATACTCTGAGAAGAAATTATCGTTTAATCACAAAGCAATCACTGAAGTGGAATACAAATGGTTCTACAACAAAAGATAATTCTGAAAATTTGTTCTGAAACGAAGTTTAATGAGAGAGGTGAGAAATATCGGACTAAATTTCATAGAAAATATTTAATGAGTAGAACACTATAGAGCTGTATGGAGAAATTGTTTGCGGCTCATAAGTAACGTGTAATGTTACGAGAAAAATACAATACTTCTAATTGTTATTTTCTTACTGACTTGCTTGCTTATTGTTTGTTTATTTCAATGCTCTATTAGCGATTTCGGAACTTAGAATGTGAAGTCTCTATCACTTTCCATCTCTGGGACCTAGTGTGCAGGAGTTAGGTGGGTAAACATTTCATCACGTGTAGAACGTCGAGTATGGAGTTAAACCTACAACTCTTGAAGTCCAACTCGATAGGTCAACGTTTATGCTTTACGTTATTTTCTGACATACTTTCTTGCTTACTAACGTTTATTCTATGCATGTCTTATATCAGTGGCGGCTCGTGATCGTTTTTGTTGGTGGGGCCAGAGATACATTTTCGGGAAAATCATAGTTTTGGATTAGGTTATATTTTAGTCCATTACACAATAAATACACGTTACACATTATTTTTGGTGGGGCCCGGCCCCTCTGGCCCTTAATAACGAGCCGCCACTGTCTTGTATAATATAATGCTTCTACAAGCACTGCCTAAGCTCTTGTATACCACTTTATTATATGTCTATTGATCTTGATTGATTGATCGTGATATGAGAAAATATTCGTCTAATGTTCAAGTCTAGTACGTAGTTGAAAATCAACAAATATAGGCTGCAATGGCACTGTCCTGGAGAAATCCTTTTAAAATATACTTTTCCCTGTTTTCAAAATCATATCAGGCTCCAACGCTACTGCTACGGAGTTCGTGCACTGCAGCTGATATCTACCTATGTAGGAAGAGATCGGAGCACACATGGTTACTCACCGAACTGCAATGATGATGTTCCTATGAATGAATGAGTCAAATAATTAATCTCTAAGCTCCTTTGTATATTGAGACCTTCAGCGCCTTGTTCCATATCACAGATAAAATGAAAATCATAGTATATCCTTTACATGACGTAGCTATCAACCACTGTAAACGAGTCGTTGATTTTCTAGGCACCACTTATACGTTCAGTAGTTTGTCAATGCTTTCTGAACGGTGAGGTCTATTTTACCTTTCGTAAAATTTCTCGAAGCAATTTGCTTCCAAACTTGCCCACTTTGGGGTTTGAACCAGGTACGCTGTGATTTGTTATCAAACCCACTACAGCTTGAGCTACAGACGCTCACATATACTCACATATCACATATCTACAGACGCTGACATATACTCACATATCACATATCTACAGACGCTGACATATCACAGATACTCTGTACTATTATTCATTTATTTCAAGGTAGTTTTTCTAATGTTTCATGATACATGATCAAATGTCCAAGTTGAGATCAAATGTCCAAGTTGAGATCAAATGTCCAAGTTGAGATCAAATGTCCAAGTTGAGATTAAATGTCCAAGTTGACATCAAATGTTCAAGTTGAGATCAAATGTCCAAGTTGAGTTTAAATGTCCAAGTTGAGATCAAATGTCCAAGTTGAGATCAAATGTCCAAGTTGAGATCAAATGTCCAAGTTGAGATTAAATGTCCAAGTTGAGATCAAATGTCCAAGTTGACATCAAATGTTCAAGTTGAGATCAAATGTCCAAGTTGAGTTTAAATGTCCAAGTTGAGATCAAATGTCCAAGTTGAGATCAAATGTCCAAGTTGACATCAAATGTTCAAGTTGAGATCAAATGTCCAAGTTGACATCAAATGTCCAAGTTGAGATCAAATATCCAAGTTGACATCAAATGTCCAAGTTGAGATCAAAGGTCCAAGTTGAGATCAAATGTTCAAGTTGAGATCAAATGTCCAAGTTGAGATCAAATGTCCAAGTTGAGATCAAATGTCCAAGTTGAGATCAAATGTCCAAGTTGAGATCAAATGTCCAAGTTGAGATCAAATGTCCAAGTTGACATAAAATGTCCAAGTTGAGATCAAAGGTCCAAGTTGAGATCAAATGTTCAAGTTGAGATCAAATGTCCAAGTTGAGATCAAATGTCCAAGTTGAGATCAAATGTCCAAGTTGAGATCAAATGTTCAAGTTGAGATCAAATGTCCAAGTTGAGATCAAATGTCCAAGTTGAGCTATACATTTGTAATAGGACTAGAACTTGTTTGTCAGTTGCAACGATTATTAGAAAATAGTGAAAACGTTTGAATGCAGACACGTTCTATCAGGGTCAGGAGGCAACATGATAAATTAACTCTTACAATACGACTACCCCCCTGACAAACCGTTCAGGTAGTGCCGATTTACCGACAAGTCATCTCACATGCCAGTATATCTTGTTTGGTAAACAAACCCAAAAAATCGCACATTCTATGTGTTGCTACTACAGGGTGTTCAAGATAATTGCAGCCCCATTGACAAATCGAAATTTACCAGATAACCTATCGCGTTGTGTTTATTTACTATTTAAACCGGTTCTGACAAGCTCGTTCTACCTCACACTTGTTCATCGCCCCTCCCGCACTGCAATTACACACCGTCACACAACCTTGACCTATACTACGTCATAACTGAACCTATCCATTTCCATACATATATGTCAGATTAGTTCCATTCATAGGTTGCTTTTAAGTTGAACACCCTGTAGTATATAAGTCTTTATAAAATACGGCTTTCATTTCTGTCAAATGTATGATAAGTGTGATCACAGATTTCAAATTAAATATAGCACAGACTGGTATGCTGTAAAAATGGACATGTCTCAGGAAGAAATATGATTGATTGATTGATTGATTGATTGATTGATTGATTGATTGATTGATTGATTGATTGCCAGGACCAGTATCATTACACTTTTGTAAATAACAGTGAGTACTCCGATCTCTTTCTTACACATGAATATCTCAGTGGTAATGCACGAACTCCGTAGAGATAGCAAGGGAGTCCGATAGAAGTTGGAAAATGGGAAAACGTTTGAAGAAATGTGATTTTAATTTTTAAACAAATTTCTCTAAGACAGTAGCTTAGCAACATATTTTGGGGATGCTCAACTACGAACTGAACTAGAATACGGGACGAACATTTATCATATCACAATCACTCAATTAACTAGGATCAACAAACAAAATAATAAAGTAATATGGATATAACAATAATAATTCCTCTATGTAACAATAATAAATACGTTATATAGGGACTACAAGCAATTTATCCATACCGCTCTATCCTGGGTAACTCACTCAATCTCTTGCATGGAACTGAGACCGATATTTCTTGCCTCTCTCAAAAAAGTTCGTTTCAGGGTCTTCTTATGGCGTTCTCTCTTTCTTAAACCCTCTGCATCTCACTTCAATGCCTGCTTTGATATTCTTTGATCATTTCTTCTCAAGGTGTGTCCAAAATATTTCCATCTTCTCCTTCTTATAACAGTTGTTACTAGTGGTTGACCAGACATTTCTCGGATTTCATCTATTCTGAATTCGTTCCATTTTACGTTCATTACTTTTCGCAGATATCTATTCTCATATGAATTCAACATACTTTCTATATCTTTTGGTATGGATATATCGTGAGAATATATACTCAATCAGATATAGTGAAATCCTTATAATAATTGACAGTCTGTTTTTAACTCCCCAAGAAGAGGAAGGGACAAATAACTCGTACATGCAATTATTATGGAATTCTCAAAACATCGGTTGACTTCACACAATATGACGCACTTTCTCAGTGCTAACAGTCACAGCTCCCTACGTCACAAGCAACAGAAGATAAAGACAGTTTAAGTAAAGTTGTAACATGTTGTAGTAAATTAGCATATATCCATATTTCAGCAGTGTAATTTTGTAAGTGAATATTACTGTAATGTTAACATCAGTAACAATGAACCCTTATTGTAAATAGATCGTAATGTTGACAAAAATAGATAACGCATGTTAATTTGAAATATATTCTCAAGTAGGAATTAGGCTCTTAATGTTTTTGAACCAAATAGTTACCGATATAAGGGAAAATTGCATTAAAATGATGTAAAGGAACCCTTTCATACCTCGTGGTATATAGGTCAATACAGTGTTAGGCCTGTATTTTTCATTGGCCGTCGGCACACGTTGGGTGATGTGGTCAGCATCACGCCGGCCGCCTATACTTTCCCAGAACATGTCTGGTTAAGGCTGGGTCGACCTGAGAGCCGTCGTGGTCGGAAAAATTCCACGCTCATTGCGGGAGCTGAACCCAGACCACCAGCCTTGAGAAGCGACTTCACTAACAACTACGCCACCTCGGCTCTCATTAAAATGATGTAGCAATTGCGAAACATGTAACAACCAAATATTACCCAAATACAAATCGATTTAAAAGAAGATTACATTACAAACTGTGTAACATTGGTGAAACATGTAACAACCAAATATTACCCAAATACAGATCGATTTAAAAGAAGATTACATTACAAACTGTATAACATTGGTGAAACATGTAACAACCAAATATTAAGCAAATACGTATCGATATAAGGGAAGATTACATTAAAACTATGTAACATTGGTGAAACATGTAACAACCAAATATTAAGCAAATACGTATCGATATAAGGGAAGATTACATTAAAACTATGTAACATTGGTGAAACATGTAACAACCAAATATTAAGCAAATACGTATCGATATAAGGGAAGATTACATTAAAACTGTGTAGCAATGGCAATCGTTGCGTATATATATATCAGGGTTATTTGTGGCCTGGAGGTTAGTTCTTGGCTCTCTCTCCATTTGAAGTCAGTTCTTTCCTCGCAATGAATGATCAGGATATTTTCCTGAGCTCCCTTCTCTCAGTGTATGTGAGATCGAGTGCCTAGTCCTGTCGGAGACGGATGATAAAACATAAATCCCCTATTCAAGTTGAGCACGTAAAAAAAACTCTTGACAAATGAAAATCAATAAAACTTGCCTGGAATTATAAATTGCACAAGCAAAATAATTTTTTAATTAAAAACATTACGCAACAGCATTTTTCATTATCTTCAAAATTACATTGGGAACCCTCGCCAGTGTTACAGGGTTAGTGCACTGTCGCTGAGATCGAGATCGAAGTGCAAATGGTTATTTCCCAAAGTGCAACGATGATTGTCACATCTATCAATCAATGATTGCGTATACAAATTGTGCTCTCATATATTAACAAAAAAGTTAATATAATATTAATGTTATCATAACAACAGAGATGAGATGTTTTAGATGAGTTGCAGAATCTAGAAGAGTTGCAGGAATAGCAATGAGAGATACCATTTTAATTAAGAAAAAATAAGAAAACTGCGATTAAAACCAGTCATTCCCTTCAATGACCCACGCCGGTGCTAGGGAGTTCGGGGACTGCAGCTGAGATCAGCCTGAGTAAGAACGAGATAGGAGCACACATGGTTACTAACTAAAGTACAATGATGACGGTCCTATCAATCAATCAATTATTTATCATCATTATTATCATCCAGCTTATTCCTTTCTGAATTTGACTTCCATGACATCAGCTCTAAGTATGCTAGTGGCCTGCTCGAGATGTCCGATCTCTGTCTCAGTCATATTCAATGATGATGATGGTCCTATCAATCAATCAATCAATCAATCAATTCCCTTCATTAAAAAAAAAACGATTAACTGGTTTCGACCCCTGATAAGTATGCCCTGGTGTCATCTTCCACAGCTATCTTCATTTACAACATATACTCTTCTGCTTCTTTGCGTTCGTTCTTTACGACCAATTTTTATCACTCTTTGTGATATGTTTGATCTTTGCCAAGAACGTGTATACGTTGCACATTGGTTTGGTAGGCCCATAAACGCATAGACTTCTACACGTTTAGGATATGTGCATCCGATTTCAGTCAAATCTCCTTAGTTGCCTCTTACGACATGCATGGCAGGTAACAGTGGTTCTATTCTTTACACCCAAATTTGGGCCCCAGTAACCACTCGGGCGACAACATATACTAAAAACAGGGCAAGAGAAAGACCAGGCACAAATTGGAGTGATGACATAAAGAACAACTTGAGAGAAACTTTGTACCATCTTACAAAGTACATTAGACAAATCTCACAGAAGATCCTTACAGCTCTCTCCAACAGTTTGCTCCACGGGGGCCCACGTCTTACAAAGTACATTAGACAAATCTCACAGAAGATCCTTACAGCTCTCTCCAACAGTTTGCTCCATGGGGGCCCACGTCTTACAAAGTACATTAGACAAATCTCACAGAAGATCCTTACAGCTCTCTCCAACAGTTTGCTCCATGGGGGCCCACGCCTTACAAAGTACATTAGACAAATCTCACAGAAGATCCTTACAGCTCTCTCCAACAGTTTGCTCCATGGGGGCCCACGTCTTACAAAGTACATTAGACAAATCTCACAGAAGATCCTTAAAGCTCTCTCCAACAGTTTGCTCCACGGGGGCCCACGTCTTACAAAGTACATTAGACAAATCTCACAGAAGATCCTTACAGCTCTCTCCAACAGTTTGCTCCATGGGGGCCCACGTCTTACAAAGTACATTAGACAAATCTCACAGAAGATCCTTACAGCTCTCTCCAACAGTTTGCTCCATGGGGGCCCACGTCTTACAAAGTACATTAGACAAATCTCACAGAAGATCCTTACAGCTCTCTCCAACAGTTTGCTCCATGGGGGCCCACGTCTTACAAAGTACATTAGACAAATCTCACAGAAGATCCTTACAGCTCTCTCCAACAGTTTGCTCCACGGGGGCCCACGTCTTACAAAGTACATTAGACAAATCTCACAGAAGATCCTTACAGCTCTCTCCAACAGTTTGCTCCACGGGGGCCCACGTCTTACAAAGTACATTAGACAAATCTCACAGAAGATCCTTACAGCTCTCTCCAACAGTTTGCTCCACGGGGGCCCACGTCTTACAAAGTACATTAGACAAATCTCACAGAAGATCCTTACAGCTCTCTCCAACAGTTTGCTCCACGGGGGCCCACGTCTTACAAAGTACATTAGACAAATCTCACAGAAGATCCTTACAGCTCTCTCCAACAGTTTGCTCCATGGGGCCCAGTCTTACAAAGTACATTAGACACATCTCACAGAAGATCCTTACAGCTCTCTCCAACAGTTTGCTCCACGGGGGCCCACGTCTTACAAAGTACATTAGACAAATCTCACAGAAGATCCTTACAGCTCTCTCCAACAGTTTGCTCTACGGGGGCCCACGTCTTACAAAGTACATTAGACAAATCTCACAGAAGATCCTTACAGCTCTCTCCAACAGTTTGCTCCACGGGGGCCCACGTCTTACAAAGTACATTAGACAAATCTCACAGAAGATCCTTACAGCTCTCTCCAACAGTTTGCTCCATGGGGGCCCACGTCTTACAAAGTACATTAGACAAATCTCACAGAAGATCCTTACAGCTCTCTCCAACAGTTTGCTCCACGGGGGCCCACGTCTTACAAAGTACATTAGACAAATCTCACAGAAGATCCTTACAGCTCTCTCCAACAGTTTGCTCCACGGGGGCCCACGTCTTACAAAGTACATTAGACAAATCTCACAGAAGATCCTTACAGCTCTCTCCAACAGTTTGCTCCACGGGGGCCCACGTCACTTCCACGGATGCACCCCTCATCCATTCATGTTTATCCGTTAATCTTTTTGTTTCGGCCGAGAGAGACGTGCATTAATAGTCACTCTGGGATTCCGCTCGTCTGCGTTGCGAGTGGATCTCATCCAACATGTCTACCTCTGCAACATTACTTATACCAGAGTAGCCCTCCCTCGATCCCTGCCCGCTTAGCCAGACCGGAACCACCGTCTGTTTTCAGGGTCACCGCGAGAAGGTGGGGCAGGGTCTTGATTAGTGCAAGCTCACTAATCATGGCGCGATGTTGTCCCCATGCACCTGTGATCCCAAGACGTTATTTAACATCTTTCTATTCTCTAATCCTGTTTTATCTCACAACGTCAGTATAGGAGGATATTTCTAGAACGGGCTCTTGTTATCGCTTCATAAATAATGTCTTTCGTAGTTAATTCTGAGATCCACATTTTGCGTGGACGGCCTTTTGCTTAGTATCCACTGTATTGGAACAGCATTGCTCTTTGTAGCAAAGTGTCTGTTGGTAATCTGCTTATGTGGCTGAACCGTTTAATTTGTTGTTTCTTGATGAAGTTCAGTACTGATGTTGTACTCACTTTTTCCTGATGTCTTCATTTCTAAACCGGTCTCTTCTTGAGACTCCCAGCATTCTGCATACACACATCCTCTCTGTCGTGATTAGTTTTATTTTATCGTTTGATGTCAGCGTCTTGTGATTGTGTGGTCAATAAAGTCAAAGTCTTGTAATGTTTTGATCATTCTCATATTCATTATTTCTAATGGCAAAATACAATCGCTATCTTCTTATATTGACAGAGAGGGTTTACAGTAAAAAATATTGGCAACTGTTTTGAATCGTTTAAACTGAACGACTGTGTTCCTTAACTTATAGTACTTTTTCTTCTTCTTCTTTGCGTTCGTTCTTTGCAACAAATTTTAATCACACTTTGTGATATATATTTGATCTTTGCCAAGAACGTGTATACGTTGCACATTGGTTTGGTAGACCCTAAACGCATAGACTTCTACACGTTTAGGACATGTGCATCCGATTTCAGTTAAATCTCCTTAGTCGCCTAATACGACATGCGTATCAGGTAACAGTGGTTCTATTCTTTTCACCCCAAATTTGGGCCCCAATAACCACTCGGGCTACTTATAGTACTGAAAGCAAACGTTTATATTTGTACTTGTTATCCTGAAAATAAACACTTATGTTCCTAAGTTGTATATGTTACAGAATATAAGTGTTACAGAAGAGTCATCCGTATATCATGGACAGAGAAAAGAACACATATAAATATCTAGAAAAAACTGAACATCAAAGGAAGCTGGTGGATTTTACACACACAAAAATAGAAATTTGAAATATATTATAAAGAGACACGAAGGTCTGGAGAAGACCATCATGGAAGTAGGCATCCCTGCAAAGAGGCGAAGGGGAAGACCACGGAGTAGATGGATGCAGGATGTAACTGGTAATTTTAGCATTACTACCGCAGAATCATATGAGAGAGAAATTCCGAAAGAATGTTGGGGTGTCAAAAATCTTCCTAGAACAAGGTATTTGATGATAATGTTTCCAAGTTTATATGACTGGAAGTAAATAACTTCATTCCTAAACTTATATAACTAAAAGTAAACACAAACTCTAAAAACAAATCATTCCTTTCATTCTATGGGGTTTTCTCTTATGGCTCTATCACTCTCCATAGAAATGGCAAGCAAATTTCTGAGAATATTTTACAAAGATGGGACGGACGGATTAGCGTAATGAATAAGCATTCTCCTATCAACTCCGACACATAAAGATTATGGGTTCAATCCCACTCTCTCTCTCTCACGATCACCGCCCAGACCGATGTACCAGACCTCCCCATAAATGCTATTCATGTGGAAATCTGATTCATAGCATTGGTGTGTTTTACATCACATCTTCAGCACCATTTGGAGCTCTGGTACTTATCGACACGACGTTCCACAGCGAGGAAAGGAATTGGTACTACTACCTCCTGTGCAGTAGGGTCTAGGAATATGAAGTGACATACATTTCATACCCTACGGTTTGAAACGGCAGCGGAAAATTATATTTCTGTATTGCACAAGGTACGAGCTAAGGAGACCCTGAAACTAACTTTGCTGAGAGAGGCAAGAAATATTGATCTCAGTTCCAAGGAGGAGATTGAGCGAGTTGCCCAGCATAGACCTGTATGGAGAAATTACTTGCATGACCTATGTAACGTATAATGGTACGAGAGGAATTATTATTATTATTATTATTATTGCACAAGGTATAAACTTCTAAATTTCATCAACAACATAAAAGATCAAATACATTCGTGAACCAAGAGATACTACCCGCATTCGAATTCCCGACCTTCAGAACATAAGTAAAACCGCATAACCATTTCGCAACTGAATTTAATATTAACAGTAAACACGTGTGTTTATTAACTTTACTGCTGGGGTTAACAATTATGCTTAATACAGTTTAGCTCTTATGTAAGAAATCGAATTACTCTTCCTTGACTAATAACTACATACAACACATATATATTCATTTCTTTCTAGGAACCATACAAAACACTTATATAATCATTATTTTCAATTAATTCGTAACACATGTGATATTTATTACTTTGTAAGTTTACATACAAAACTTGTTTACATGTTAAGTACTAGCACCGGCTGTGTGTTGCCGGGGCTGGCAATGAGAGCAAATAATATTAACACTGTAACCTTCTTCTTCTTCTTCTAACACTCCATATCGACCAATTATTAAACCACCTTTTTGTGATTTGTATGTGATCTGAGTCTAAGAGCGATTGTTCGTTGTGTCAGTTATGCGCCAACAAGTAGGACAGCATATCCGATTTATATGACTCTTTTTTTTATTTACTAGGGTAGCTTCACTAGGTTCTATAAAAAGCCGCCTCTTACGATATCACTTGTAAGTCGCAGTGGTACTATTACTTGCTTCCCTTGATGACACCGAAACCACACGGATGAACACTGCCAACTTCAAGGCATGTCGTAAGAGGCGATTAAGGTAGGGGCCTAGGGAAGCTAAGCAGGTAAATAAAAAGTGTCTCAGAAATCGGATCTGCCGGCCTACTTGTAGGCGCATAACTAGCAGAGCGTACAATCGCACTTAGGCTCAGATCACATATAAATCACAAAAGGTTAGTTTAATAAATGATCAAATTGGAGTGTTCAGAGAAGAAGAAATAGAAGTTCTAGGACAGGTGAAAAAAAGAATCTGGTGCTGGATATGACACACTTTGGGCACATTCGAGAGGAATATAACAAGAAGGGACTTACTGGAACCCGCATGCAAAGCAACAGAGAGAGAAGCTTAAAATGACATGTAGAATGGGTATGAGACATAGATTAATGATGTACAGGAAAGCTGGAACGAGTTGCACTAGATAGCTAAAGATAGGAAGACTTGACATGAGTTGGTTAAGGGCCAATGTCCTAATCGGGGCTAGACAGACGTGATATAGAAGATAAAGAAAGAAAAAAATAGAGAGAACGAGCGACATTCTAAAATAAAATGTAATAAAAGAGGTTTATATTACTTTCTAAAACTACATATAGGAAACATACATTTTCGCTCCAAGTATATTAGATTCCAAAACTGGAAGACAGAGGAGAAGATATTGGATGGTCTGACATCGTGGTTCGACAAAATATCGACTTCTGAACTTATTAACTGCACCGAGTAGAAAGAGAGTTGTGGAGAGACATGATCGTCTACGCCGGCTGACATGGCACTTTAGTGATTGTATTACATTCCAACTTTCTCACTCATTTCTATAGGGTTAAAATTGAACATTACTTTGGTTTATTAACGGTAAACAATACTGTGAACATTACTTTATTAAAAGTAAACAATGTTCTCTTTTCTCTGTGAAATGCACACAAAGAGATTGCTTGTGGCAGCTAGTGTCAGTTCTTTCATTAAACAAATCTGTCCAGGTTCAATAGCTGTTGATTAACAAAAACGCGCGTGGCGTGATCTGTGAGCTTATCCCTGCCTTGCAGTTCTTCCCCTTAGGACCGCTAATATCGATAATATCCGGAAGGACAATCCTTGGGGACCGTCACCGAGTGCTTGTCCAGTGTGCTACTCACGCCCGTTCAAATATCTGGTCTCTCTTTCTTCTTGTTCCCCGCTCTTGTCTGACGAATCTGTCACAAGATCGATGCATCGTAAATTATCCCACAAGAAAATCCTGGCTAAGATTGCTGAACCAGCTAGAATTGCAGGACTTTAAGGACAAAATTTGACCTTCTTTTATTCTCTCTGACAATAATATATTATCGTTCTGTCGCCATAATTCTCCAGGAGGGACTAACTTGTCATGGTAATTATGCATAATTTACTGCTATGTCACACGCTGCTGAGTTCTCTGTATCCTGTGGCTGCTTTTAAAAAAACATTTTAAACACACAAAAAGCACTCTAGAAAGTAACAAGCTTTAAATAAAATAAAATATTAATTATGATTATTATATTCTTCTTGTACCATTATAGAACTTGCAAAGCAATTTCTCCATACCACTCTATACTAGTCAACTCGCAGAAACTCTTATATAGATCTTTTAGTGTCGTATAGATCTTTCAGTTCCGGGATGCGCGAGAGAGAGATCTTTCAGTTCTCTCTCTCGCGATCGCCGCCCAGACCGATGTGCCATATCTCCCCATAAATTCTATTCATGGGGAAATCGGATTCATGCATCTTTAGCATTGGTGTGTTTTACGTCACATCTTCAGCACCATTTGGAGCTCTGGTGCTTATCCTTCGGCGATGTGTCCGGTTTCAACCAGCGTTTACTCAGTTCGCTCTCCGTTCTGTAGCCATCTAGTGTTTTTACGGTGTGGTGTAGCTAGTCCAACACCCAACCTCCTTAGTCGCCTCTTACGACATGCGTGGCAGGTAACAGTTGTTCTCTTCTTTACACCCCAATTTGGGTTCCGGTAACCACTCGGGCGGATCTTTCGCTTACATGTTTCGCCTCTCTCAATAAAGTTTGGTTCTTATATCAATAAATATACTATAGTGTGCCCTTGACGTCTGCAACATGTGATGCTGCATCTGTTGGGTCCCTATATGATCAAATCAAGTTTTCAAGTCAACAAAACAAAATGTTGATCTGCATCATAGATTCCCAAACTTTTCGGCCCACCGCCCACTTTGCACGACATAAACTTTGTAACGCCCCTTCCCCATTATAACTGTTTGCCAACGTCCCTCCCCCCTCCAACATATATACTCATGCTCTATTTTCACTTTGATATAGAAAATTAATATATATTTCTGTCATACATGCTCAATTTTCAAAAAATTATATACACGAAATAGAAAATTGATGAAAAAATGAACTGTGTAAGATGGGCATAAGATGAATTAAAATGCAAATTTCAAATTTTTGATGATTATTCAATTGCAAAATCACGAAAAAAAACTCCCCCCAAATGCTTCTGAACCCAATATCGCCACTCTGGAAGACTTCATCGTCCACTGGGGCAGTACTGCCCACTTTGGGAACCCATAATCTACATGAAGATTGGGTAGGTACATAGAGAAGGTTTAGGCTGCTAAGTTCATTTTATCACCTAATAACATCAACAAAAGGTGGCCATGAGTTGTGTCGGAGCGTTCGTATTCCAGATACATCGCAACTAATTTCTTCATAGATTATCAACTTTATTTACAATGAACTGAAATCAGAGTTTGTTCGTACACTAATCATTTTTTTCTTGTGAAATATTATTACTATTGAAATAAATATTAACTATAAAAATAAATTAAAGTTAGGTTTTTTTCAGATCATCATTTCTTTCTTGAATCCTCCATCTCCAATGCCTGCTTTGTGATTCTTTGATCATTTCTTCTCAAGCTATGACCAAAATATTTCCATCTTCTCTCTCTCTTTTGTAAAAAAATGTTACTAGTGATTGAGAAAACATTTCATCAACCCTACATGCTTATCAATATATATTCCTTTTATTTCGCAGAAATTGCAATTTTCAATTAACTTTGACAGGGCAGTAGATTTGCAGTCTACTCATTCGTTAAGTTGAAGCAATAAAAGTCATGTCTTTGTATCTTTGAAGCGTGTTTCATTTAAAAGTAATACCAGATCGAATATTTAAACTATATTTACATAATATATTTCGCAGACATCAATTTTAAACAAAATATCTAATCATTTATTTCATTTGTATGTGTACACTCTACTGTCAAATTTATTAAAGAATTATAGTTTGCTTAGTTCTAATTTCTTAATATCTCAGTTGATGCTTCGGAAGTTCCAGAATGACAGGTTGCGGTAGGAGTTGATGTTGCTCATCGAAGTTTTCAACCTCCAGAGACTCATATTGGTCCCTGGTCGTGCGGGTGTTCGGGGCTACGAGAAAACGGAGATGCTTGCAACGAAAGCATTGATTGTTTGTGAGTTTAGAATGGTTAGGAATATCTTCTTCCGTCTCTTGTTGACCTACTGTTGGATGAAGACACTAAAATTGACGTTGAATCAATCCAGTTATTTAGACAGTTTGGAATTACTTGTTGTATAAGTAGAGCTGGATGCTTGAGAGGCAGAGAGAGGGAGAAGTGTTTTTAACTAGCAAGTCATAGGAACCATCAGTATGCCTACACTTCGACATCTGTTGGGGGAGACTAAACAACAATGTGTCTGCCCGGAGTGCTGTGACATCAGTTCATTATCGAATATCATCATCAGGTGCCGTGATGGCTGGTGTGAACGATCATGGATCTCTACAATGCTCTGTCTTTGGTGTTTACTTTCATCTCAGATGTTGACGCTCTACCGTGCCATAAAGTCAGGCTATCCAAAATTTTCTCTCTACGTCTTCCTCTGTCTCGCCTACCCTCGATTTTACCGGTTGTCACAATGTGTTCTAAGCCTCCCATCCTCATCACATGTCCGAAAAAATGATGACTGCATCTTTAACGAATAACCAATCTTAAAATCAATCTGCGTTAATTAGGTTCATAACTTTAGAAACATTAATAAACATTAGCAAAGTCCAAACATTATCAATGCTTGCGTATTGCTTTATTTCTTATGTGATCCGATCTCTACACAAATTCGCTATCTCTTTTGAATTATTTTAGCCGTATTTGTAAACAGATTATATTAATAATGCTCAATTTTTCGTTGTCTTTTTATTCGTGTAATTTTCTACATATTTAACTATAAGTTTGAAGTTCTTCTTCTTCTTTGCGTTCGTTCTTTACAACCAATTTTAATCACTCTTTGTGATATGTTTGATCTTTGCCAAGAACGTGTATACGTTGCACATTGGTTTGGTAGGCCCCTAAACGCATAGACTTCTACATGTTTAGGACGCATACATCCGATTTCAGCCAAACCTCCTAAGTCGCCTCTTACGACATTGCGTGGCAGGTAACAGTGGTTCTATTCTTTACACCCCAAATTTGGGCCCAGGTAACCACTCGGGCGGGGAACTCTAGTATTATTGGTTATCTTAGAGCGTGTATACCAATACAAATGAAAAATAAGAATTAACACCTTTCGTATAATCCAATAGTTACACTTGTTTGCGTTTAATATTATCAACCAATTTAAACAAGATTTTCATACTGCTAACAATTTCTTTTAGGACTGATAAGTTCCATATTTGGTTGGGATTAATATTGTATTATCTTTGTAATCAAACAATAAATATATCCACTTATATTGTGTTTTTCAATATATTTCTCTTTCTTGAAATTTGATAACTAAACAACTGTCTTCCTGTGTTTCTTTTTGTGTGTTTTCATTTGATGAAAGTCTCATTAAGCCATGGCACCCTCATTCAATCTAGGAACAAGTCTTCAATGGGTTATATCAAGCCGTGGTGACGTCTGTTGATAGGGGATAGTGACTCGGTCTATTAACCCTGACGCTCGGAATTCGATTCACGCTGCGGACAGTTTGGTAGCAAATTGTTTCATGTGGATGTTTACTAAAGGACGATGACACCAAACGTTCAATGGCAAACTACGAACGTAATAATGCCTAGAAAAATCACAAACAGCGTTAAAAAGCTGCGGTTGAGTCGCAAAGTCCTGTAAAGGATATGTAATTAACTTTTAAAGTGCCAACAAGGACAAATATAAGAATAAACTCCTTAAGAACAATACAATAAAAATCTTAACAAAAGAAACACAGTTCTCTCTTGTATTTACTAAGCAACAAATTTCAACAAAAAGATCAGACCAGATTGTCAACATCTCGACCACTTTCTGTCACATTCCTTTCTGCACAGAAAAACCAAAGAAATTAATTTTACTTAAAATTCGCTCTTCCTCTACCATTTAAGAGATAGCTAACAAAGAACTGCGAATCTGAATAATCTCATTTAATCATATATGCCAGAGAAATGTTGAAATAGCCAGGAATCTCATCAATTGATTTAAACGCGGTTGGGGGTATTTTGTTCTCACGCTTGACAATTCCCGTTCAACCATCTTTCTGACATGCCCTCATCTGCAAGTATCGATCCGACGCAATCTTATCGTAACCATGAACAACTAATTCTAAAAACGATATTGTGTTGCACGTATTCGTGCAGCTTCGGGTTGTAGAATAATATGAATGAGTACTACAATTAAATATGGTTTCCCGCCAAAATCTCCACGCAGATTCCACCTAGTGATCGCTTGCTTGAAGGTACAGAATCCTGGTATTGTTTTCTCCTTGGAACTAATTCTCCAGGCCTCGTGTTTGGCACACGCTAGCACGTCGTTCTTTGATGGACGGACTTCTGCTTTAATTGGCATGTTCGTAGCTCGGCCGTCTAAACGCAAACAGCCGAAAGAGAATCCATTTAATGTGCCTGGTGACATTGAATAAGTCTGGAAGATGGAGTGAATAATTATTATATCAGATCTTATTTCTAGGGGAGGAAGGGGGGATAAAACACAGGGTAGGGGTAGAGATAATCAGTGTCTAATAAAAAAAAATGCACAGACAGTGAGAGGTTGGAAAGAGAGAGTGAAGAATGGATAGAGACAAAGCAAGAGACAGTGATAAAGATAGAGAGTGAAATAGATAGTCAACGATAGGGACAGAAGTACAAACTTGAACATTGTCGTAAATAGAAAAGGAGACAGAGAGAGAGAGCACCAAGCAAAGAGTGATACGCAAATAGTGAAACGCACAGAATGAGAGTATTGGTGTGGAGGATGTTTGTTCTCGCCTCTGTCTATAATTTAAAAGTTGTATGATCTGTATAAAAAGGAAATAGGTTGTAGAAAAGGATGTAAGGTTGGGGAAAAAAGGACTTTACAAGTTTGTGATGCAGTATATTGACATGCATGGCTGCACTTATTCAGGGATCTTCCTTGTATTAATAATTGTTTATTAAAAACACAAAATGCGCAACAAATGAAACTATGAAAGATTCAAACAATACAACCTTTTTTTCTTCTGAGTATTGTATCAACTACTAATCAATCTTCTATAAATATTTCAATCTAGTGCATTTCTCCACAGTACGTTTAAGCTGTTTCATCTACTTTTCGTACCATCTATATCTCGTCTCCGTTTGTTCTTTTGCTTACATATGCCTATAGTTCATGGCAGGTTCAATTACAGCAATTGTCTGTTTAAAGAGATTAGATGCAAAGGATTCACTTCATTGTATCTGGTTTTGCCCATGTGACTCGGTTCCTCTCCACAGAAATGCCATATTGCACAAATCACGAACTCATCATCTCCAGTAATAATATTAGAGATCTCCGGAAATGTACTTGTCAACACAACACCGCGATCAGGGATTAGAACTTACGACCTTCGGATGACAAAGCAACTGTTTAATCACTTGACTTTCGTAGTACGACTCACACATCGCACCCATCTTGTAACGATCTCCTGCTTCATCTTTGTGTATCCTCTTATCTTCCCCTATCACGTTTTATTAACTATGTTGAATACCACAGACTAACAATTCGACGCAGAATCCATTAATGATAATCTGCTGTCTCTTTATATTTTGCTTTGCCAACTGTCATATCTCTGATCCATACAGAAGAACATTTCAAATTTTAAAAACCCGAACTTATCTCAGAAATTTCTTCTTTAGATACCAGAGATTTCAAAATGATATTAAAGAAAATTTACATCATTATATATAACATATTTTTCTGTAAGGCCTCAATGAAAAATTTTTATATCGATCCTAGCAAATGAAAAAAACTATCTGAAGACCGAGTTATATAAAACAAAACACGGTTACGCAAAGATGCAGAATCTGTCAAAGAAAAACTAGTTTTAACTTGAGGAAAGACAAGAACAAACTCAGAAGTTGCCTGCAAAGACGTAAATGTCCATATATATATATATATATATATTGATACTATATATATATATATAAATTTATACTAAAAGAAAGTATCAGAAATGTCAAAACAACAACAGTTTTTAAAAGCCTAACTCCAAGTTAAATTGTTTAACATTAAATTACGAATTTTCATTACCTAATCCTAACATATGCCAGAAGGAACTGGAGTTGGAAAATGAATAAATATATAGACAACAAGTTAAATGCATTTTAAACTAGATGGTTCGATAAATAATGAACAGAAAATGAAACGAATTCGGGGGAACTTACGAAATCAGAGAAATGTCTAGTCAACCACTAGTAACAAATATTATAAGAAGGAGAAGATGAAGATACGTTGAACATATTCTAAGAACAACTTATTAAAGTGTAACCACTAGTAGCAAATATTATAAGAAGGAGAAGATGAAGATACGTTGAACATATTCTAAGAACAACTTATTAAAGTGTAACCACTAGTAGCAAATATTATAAGAAGGAGAAGATGAAGATACGTTGAACATACTCTAAGAACAACTTATTAAAGTGTAACCACTAGTAGCAAATATTATAAGAAGGAGAAGATGAAGATACGTTGAACATATTCTAAGAACAACTTATTAAAGTGTAACTACTAGTAGCAAATATTATAAGAAGGAGAAGATGAAGATACGTTGAACATATTCTAAGAACAACTTATTAAAGTGTAACCACTAGTAGCAAATATTATAAGAAGGAGAAGATGAAGATACGTTGAACATATTCTAAGAACAACTTATTAAAGTGTAACCACTAGTAGCAAATATTATAAGAAGGAGAAGATGAAGATACGTTGAACATATTCTAAGAACAACTTATTAAAGTGTAACCACTAGTAGCAAATATTATAAGAAGGAGAAGATGAAGATACGTTGAACATATTCTAAGAACAACTTATTAAAGTGTAACCACTAGTAGCAAATATTATAAGAAGGAGAAGATGAAGATACGTTGAACATATTCTAAGAACAACTTATTAAAGTGTAACCACTAGTAGCAAATATTATAAGAAGGAGAAGATGAAGATACGTTGAACATACTCTAAGAACAACTTATTAAAGTGTAACCACTAGTAGCAAATATTATAAGAAGGAGAAGATGAAGATACGTTGAACATATTCTAAGAACAACTTATCAAAGTGTAACTACTAGTAGCAAATATTATAAGAAGGAGAAGATGAAGATACGTTGAACATATTCTAAGAACAACTTATTAAAGTGTAACAAAGCATGGAATGAAGTGGGAGTCAAATGACTTATGAAAGGAAAGATGTCCTTGGAAATGGAGATGTATTTGATATCGAGACCCTATGTAGTCCCTATTGGAGACAGACGATAAAAAATGGTTACCATGTTCAAGTTGAATGAATCAACATAAAAGAACAGCTTGAAGTTGATAACAACATAAAAGAACAGCTTGAAGTTGATAACAACATAAAAGAACAGCTTGAAGTTGATAACAACATAAAAGAACAGCTTGAAGTTGATAACAACATAAAGAACAGTTGAAGTTGATACAACATAAAAGAACAACTTGAAGTTGATAACAACATAAAAGAACAGCTTGAAGTTGATAACAACATAAAAGAACAGCTTGAAGTTGATAACAACATAAAAGAACAACTTGAAGTTGAAAATGGATAAGTGTAGACTGTGATGTATAGGTCTGGTAAAAATGCATTTAAAAATGTGTTTAAAAAAGCCTTTGAAATTCTTTTACCATCTCCAAAACATTACATCGAGGGCCGTCGCCAATGCTACGGAGTTTGTTATGTTGAAAATTCAAGAACGTTGTCTTTGACTGGCATAAAACGGGGCGAAGGTCAAGTTTTTTCTCAACAGTGTTGGAAAAATAGCATTTCTGTCAGCACCAGTATTAGAACCCGCGTACTCACGACAGAGTCATACATAGATCACCAGATTTAAATGTATCCTCATTCAAACTCTAACGTATTATGTATTTGTATTCTTGTTCCTACTAACAACAGGGGAATACCCGACATTTTTGCAGACCTAGAATACTCCAATACCTTCAGGGGTGTAGTGCCCTACTTAGATTTGCGGAAAATGTTACTCATAAATCTAAACAAGACATGTAAAGAGAAAGCATTGACTTTATTTCACCGGGTTTGACCATATTGCCCCGTCTCTGTCATCAGAAATGCCGAGAGTGTTGAACAAAGCACGAACTCCGTAGCTTCAGCAACATTCTTATGGAGCTCATGAAAATAAAATAAATTGCACATATGACTCGGCCCGGATTCAAACCAACAACCTTCAGAATGACAGTCTTAACCACTACACCATCGAGACCTCCCCCAACACCCCACCCTATCAGTAATCTAATGTAACGAAGCAACTAATGTACAAATATATTTCTGAAACTTTTCGCAAACAACACATTTAATCATGTAATGTCTATAACAGACTGATAAACAAATAAGAAAAATCTCATAGAACGAGACAACATGGCACCAATCAAAGAAGAAAGAGTGGTATTTTTCCAGACAAAAAAAAACCCCGTTATATGATTCATAATATGACCTTTGTTACTAGCAGGAACAGACACACACACAGAATTGAAGAAAGCGGTTACAATGGCTGATTCACAAAATCACGAAAATTTGGAACAATGGCTGTTTTATGACTCAGTGGCTAGTATGCGTCAACACAAGGTCGAGGTTATTTGTTTCATTTTCTACTGTTCATTATTATTGAGAGACATTATTTAAAAACATTATTATGAAGGAGGATGAGCAATTATTTTATGCATCACATTTTAATACTTCGTTTCTTTTCCTCGTCTGTTTTTCCCATACTTTGTTGATATCATTTTTCGATTTATATTTAGAAATACTAATGTTTGATTTTTACATTTTTTGGGAGCATGTTTTCTAACATATATTTCAATCGTTTCACATCGCCTGTGTGTTGCCAGAGCCCTCAAGAGGTGCAAAGAATAGTAACATTTCGGCCTGCAAGGCATGTCGTAAGAGGCGACTTAGGTAGGGCCCTAGGGAAGCTAACCTAGTAAATAAAAAGCATCACAGAAATAGGATGTGCTGGACTACTTGTAGGCACATAACAGGCACAACGTACAATCACTCTTAGGCTCGGATCACATAAAAATCGCAGAGTGGTTAACAAGTGGTCGATATGGAGCGTAAGAAGAAGAATTGTTTCACATAAGCTATTTCGACGTCTTCTGTCTTCGTTATTTGCTATAGTTTATCTAATTTGTAACCTACTCTGTGATTTTGTTTGTTTGAGCTATTTAAAGCAATTATGTAATGTAATGTTCAAAGAAAAGTCGAAATATCTACGCCTTTTGGTTCAGCACACCGATTTCGTCATGCGTGTTTAATCCGTTTCGCTCTTACAGATGCTGCATAATGGTAGAATTGATAGAAATTAAAATAAATGATTAATTGATTGATTAGTTAACAGGGCCATCATCGTTGCACTTCGGTGAATAACAATGTGTGTGCCCAGATCTTATTATTTCACAAGAAGATTTCAACGACAGTGTTCGATCTCCATATCGCCGGCGAGATTTCCCAATGTAAATTTGAATATGTAAAAATATGTGTAGTAAAGTTATTGCAATTTTCAGTTACCTTTGACTAGACAGTAGGTTTGCAGTCTACTCATTCGTTGAGTTGAAGCAGTAAAAGTCCTGTCTTTGTATCTTTGAAGAGTGTTTCATTTAAAGGTAATACCAGATGGAATATTTAAACCAGATGATATCGAAATATCTGCCCTTACCTGATGTGACCATGCACAAAAATCTATGAATCTGAGTTGGTCAGAACGGATCAGATCAGATCTGGAGAAAACTGTTGAGAGGCTGAGGTTAATTGGCGATTAAACAAAGACAAGTATATACAGTATCACATAAGTAATGACAAATTAATTATGAAATACGAAAAACAGCACTCGGCGTTTCGATCATATGCTTTTATCAAGATAACATTATTTTTTTTTTAAATTATTTTTTTTAACCGATCCAGAAGCACTTGAGCTTTCATCTCTTCGGCTCGATGCCATAGACATGAACATCGTACATGTTCATGTCTATGGCATGAACCTTTGGTTCGGTGCCATGAACATCGTACATCTGGAGAACCTGTGGCTATTCTGCCAGCCCGAGGAATTGAACCCGCACTCACAGGGAGCTTGTCACCCGTCGTCCAATGCGCTACGAACACGCTGGGCAGACGGACCAAGATAACATATATAGACACAGAATACTTAATAAACTAAAACATAATCCTAAGTAACTATGCAAAACAATTGTTACTAGCATACGGATCTGTCTCCAATCACATGTTATCTCAAGGCAGGTACCGCATGAAGTGATAGAAGCCTTACTATTTCCTGTCCATTCTATCACTTCATGCGATACCTGCCTTGAGAAAACACGTGCTTGGAGACAGGTCTATATGCTAGTATCAGTAGCTCGTCACAGTTACTTAGGATTATATTTTAGTTTATTAAGTATTATATATATATATATATGGTATCTTTATAAAGGCATATGGATGAAACGTTGATTTTCATATTTAATCATGAAATTGTGATTAATTGTGTAATATCTGTATTTATTCATTCGCCCTTACTTGATGTCAAATTGACATGACGAGTCTTTCCTTGTGATCTTGTTAGGTGCTTATTTTGTATCGAATTTATGAATCAATAACTTCTTTGCAACTGTTTCAGTCAAACGCGCAAGACACAAACAGAAAACTACGAGACTGAGCAACAACCCAGTAATAGTGTGATGATAAAGGAAGAGGAAACTACGAGACTGAGCAACAACCCAGTAACAGTGTGATGATAAAGGAAGAGGAAACTACGAGACTGAGCAACAACCCAGTAACAGTGTGATGATAAAGGAAGAGGAAACTACGAGACTGAGCAACAACCCAGTAACAGTGTACTACGAGACTGAGCAACAACCCAGTAACAGTGTACTACGAGACTGAGCAACAACCCAGTAACAGTGTGATGATAAAGGAAGAGAAAACTACGAGACTGAGCAACAACCCAGTAACAGTGTGATGATAAAGGAAGAGAAAACTACGAGACTGAGCAACAATCCAGTAACAGTGTGATGATACAGGAAGAGGAAACTACGAGACTGAGCAACAACCCAGTAACAGTGTGATGATAAAGGAAGAGAAAACTACGAGACTGAGTAACAACCCAGTATCAGTGTGATGATAAAGGAAGAGAAAACTACGAGACTGAGCAACAACCCAGTAACAATGTGATGATAAAGGAAGAGGAAACTACGAGACTGAGCAACAACCCAGTAACAGTGTGATGATAAAGGAAGAGAAAACTACGAGACTGAGCAACAACCCAGTATCAGTGTGATGATAAAGGAAGAGAAAACTACGAGACTGAGCAACAACCCAGTATCAGTGTGATGATAAAGGAAGAGAAAACTACGAGACTGAGCAACAACCAAGTAACAGTGTGATGATAAAGGAAGAGAAAACTACGAGACTGAGCAACAACCCAGTATCAGTGTACTACGAGACTGAGCAACAACCCAGTATCAGTGTGATGATAAAGGAAGAGAAAACTACGAGACTGAGCAACAACCCAGTATCAGTGTGATGATAAAGGAAGAGAAAACTACGAGACTGAGCAACAACCAAGTAACAGTGTGATGATAAAGGAAGAGAAAACTACGAGACTGAGCAACAACCCAGTATCAGTGTACTACGAGACTGAGCAACAACCCAGTAACAGTGTACTACGAGACTGAGCAGCAACCCAGTAACAGTGTACTACGAGACTGAGCAACAACCCAGTAACAGTGTACTACGAGACTGAGCAACAACCCAGTAACAGTGTACTACGAGACTGAGCAAAAACCCAGTATCAGTGTACTACGAGACTGAGCAACAACCCAGTAACAGTGTACTACGAGACTGAGCAACAACCCAGTATCAGTGTACTACGAGACTGAGCAACAACCCAGTAACAGTGTACTACGAGACTGAGCAACAACCCAGTAACAGTGTGATGATAAAGGAAGAGAAAACTACGAGACTGAGCAACAACCCAGTAACAGTGTGATGATAAAGGAAGAGAAAACTACGAGACTGAGCAACAACCCAGTAACAGTGTGATGATAAAGGAAGAGAAAACTACGAGACTGAGCAACAACCCAGTAACAGTGTACTACGAGACTGAGCAACAACCCAGTAACAGTGTGATGATAAAGGAAGAGGAAACTACGAGACTGAGCAACAACCCAGTAACAGTGTGATGATAAAGGAAGAGAAAACTACGAGACTGAGCAACAACCCAGTAACAGTGTGATGATAAAGGAAGAGAAAACTACGAGACTGAGCAACAACCCAGTAACAGTGTACTACGAGACTGAGCAACAACCCAGTAACAGTGTGATGATAAAGGAAGAGAAAACTACGAGACTGAGCAACAACCCAGTAACAGTGTGATGATAAGGAAGAAAACTACGAGACTGAGCAACAACCCAGTATCAGTGTGATGATAAAGGAAGAGAAAACTACGAGACTGAGCAACAACCCAGTAACAGTGTACTACGAGACTGAGCAACAACCCAGTAACAGTGTACTACGAGACTGAGCAACAACCCAGTAACAGTGTACTACGAGACTGAGCAACAACCCAGTAACAGTGTACTACGACGACTGAGCAACAACCCAGTAACAGTGTATAGAGACGAGCAAAAAACCCAGTAACAGTGTGATGATAAAGAAAGAGAAAACTACGAGACTGAGCAACAACCCAGTAACAGTGTGATGATAAAGGAAGAGAAAACTACGAGACTGAGCAACAACCCAGTAACAGTGTACTACGAGACTGAGCAACAACCCAGTAACAGTGTGATGATAAAGGAAGATAAAACTACGAGACTAAGCAACAACCCAGTAACAGTGTGATAAGGAGAAACTACGAGACTGAGCAACAACCCAGTAACAGTGTGATGATAAAGGAAGATAAAACTACGAGACTTAGCAACAACCCAGTAACAGTGTACTACGAGACTGAGCAACAACCCAGTAACAGTGTACTACGAGACTGAGCAACAACCCAGTAACAGTGTACTACGAGACTGAGCAACAACCCAGTAACAGTGTACTACGAGACTGAGCAACAACCCAGTAACAGTGACTACGAGACTGAGCAACAACCCAGTAACAGTGTACTACGAGACTGAGCAACAACCCAGTAACAGTGTACTACGAGACTGAGCAACAACCCAGTAACAGTGTACTACGAGACTGAGCAACAACCCAGTAACAGTGTACTACGAGATTGAGCAACAACCCAGTAACAGTGTACTACGAGACTGAGCAACAACCCAGTAGCAGTGTACTACGAGACTGAGCAACAACCCAGTAACAGTGTACTACGAGACTGAACAACAACCCAGTAACAGTGTGATGATAAAGGAAGAGAAAACTACGAGACTGAGCAACAACCCAGTAACAGTGTGATGATAAAGGAAGAAAATACTGAGACTGAGCAACAACCCAGTAACAGTGTGATGATAAGGAACAGAAAACTGTACGAGACTGAGCAACAACCCAGTAACAGTGTGATGATAAAGGAAGAGAAAACTTCGAGACTGAGCAACAACCCAGTAACAGTGTACTACGAGACTGAGCAACAACCCAGTAACAGTGTACTGGACTGAGCAACAACCAGTAAAGTACTACGAGACTGAGAAACAACCCAGTAACAGTGTGATGATAAAGGAAGAAAACTCGAGACTGAGCAACAACCCAGTAACAGTGTACTACGAGACTGAGCAACAAACCAGTAACAGTGTACTACGAGACTGAGAAACAACCCAGTAACAGTGTGATGATAAAGGAAGAGAAAACTACGAGACTGAGCAACAACCCAGTAACAGTGTACTACGAGACTGAGCAACAACCCCGTAACAGTGTACACGAGACTGTAGCTACGAGACTGAGCAACAACACAGTAACAGTGTACTACGAGACTGAGCAACAACCCAGTAACAGTGTACTACGAGACTGAGCAACAACCCAGTAACAGTGTGATGATAAAGGAAGAGAAAGAACTTTTCTTCTAATTCAATAGGCTCAACATCTATTTATTGTTGCTTACATTTGTTGGTGGCGTCTTTGGCTCTGTCTATTAACCCCGACGTTCCGAGTTCGAATCACGCTGCGGAAAGTTTGGTTGCAAATTGTTTCGCGTGGATTTTTACAAAAGGACGATGGCACCACCCGTTCAGAAAGCAATGGCAAACTACTGAACGTAATAATGTCTAGAAAAAAGTCACAAAGAGCGTTAAAAAGCTGGGGTTGATTCACAAAGTCCTGTAAAGTTTATGCAATTAACTTATTTTTTTTTACATTTGTTAGATTGGTCAGTCATCGGTTAGTAAAGTTTCTTCTTTTGTTGGAGTTAGTACTGCAATGTGTGTCCAAGGACAGAAATATCTTCTTCATCTTCTTCTTCTTCTTCTTTGCACGCTCTATATCGACCACTAGTTAACCACTCTTTGTGATTTGTATGTGATCTGAGCCTAAGAGCGATTTTAAGTTGTACCAGTTATGCGCCTACAAGTAGGCCAGTACATCCGATTTCTGCGATGCTTTTTATTTACTAGGTAGCTTCCCTAGGCCCCTACCTTAGTCGCCTCTTACGACATGCCTTGTAGTTCACATTGCTACTATTCTTTGTTTCCTTGAGCCCTAGCAATACACGGTCGTATATTTCTACATTTTCTTAATAATAAAGTCATTTGATCATGTATGTGTTGGTTTGTTGATTTTATCCTATTCCAACTAAAACTATTTCGTTGATGTTTTTCTTGTCATACTGAAATTGTATTGTTGTTTTTATTGTTTTACATTCAGTCACATCGATTTTTCTTCTTCTTCAAACGTTCCATATCGATCACTTGTTAACCACGCTTTGTGATTTGTATGTAATATGAGCCTAAGAGCTATGTTACGTTGTGCCAGTTATGCATCTACAAGTAGGTCAGCACAACCAATTTCTTCGATGTTTTTTATTTACTAAGGTAGCTTCCCTATGACCTACACCAGTCGCATCTTAGAATATGCCTATGTCCTACATCAGTCGCCTCTTACGACATGCCTTGTAGGTTGCACACAGATGACATTTTTGTCCTCGAGCTGCGGAATTTCTACAGTACGTGGGGGACTAGTTCAGCGTATTAACAACTTACTATAGGCGACATCTGGTGGAGTTCAATCTCGTTTACTTTGAATATCAAAGGCAAACGGGTGGAATCGATAATGTCCCCTTTCCCCGCTGAAGAATTAATACCCGGTTACACTAACTGACTTGCAACACTTTCTATAGCTACTGTTAACTCTTTGAAGTCAAAGTTTTCAGACCCAAATGTCACACAGACAGTTCATACGTCCAGTGAACGGGACTGACAAAACAATGCAATCCACAAACGTGCCCCGCTAATTTCTTATTCCCCAAAGCGCGTTCATCTCACATGATTTCCTTTGAAGTTTGAAATAACCTTAGCTGATTCCCAGAGATCCTTTAGGTTAGAAGAATGATTTAATTTGAGGCTGTCTCGTCTGCGTTGCCAGCAGTTTCTTTGCAGACGGTCGTGAGCTTCAGAGCTATTACATTTCTACGTCTGCTGGGTTAATGGGAATGTGATGGCAGACGTAGCGTCGGTTAGCGTTATCTGCTTAAGCAGCCTTCTGTCAACAATTAGCGTTTCTTTGATCTCCAAACCCGGATAGTTTCTTGGGGTGTTAATTAAAGGAATTTGAAAATTTAGCAAAATCAATCAACCAGAACTACTCAAAGAAGTAAATCTTCATTAGTTTGTCACGAGCAGAGCAAATTAAAAATGCACATTTTAAATCATATTTTTATTCTTAAAGTAAAATCTGACTAATACTAGAAGATTGTGAATACAAGAGCAATTATTTCACAATCAACCACAAAATCTGACTAATACTAGAAGATTGTGAATACAAGAGCAATTATTTCACAATCAACCACAAAATCTGACTAATACTAGAAGATTGTGAATACAAGAGCAATTATTTCACAATCAACCACAAAATCTGACTAATACTAGAAGATTGTGAATACAAGAGCAATTATTTCACAATCAACCACAAAATCTGACTAATACTAGAAGATTGTGAATACAAGAGCAATTATTTCACAATCAACCATTTGTTTGACAAAGCATTGTATAGATTGTATATATTAAACAAAAGAACTGTTAGAAGAGCTGGTAGCTACATACATGATGTCAATAAATCTAGTCAGAATAATAACAAATATAATTATCGTCCATTGCTTTCGATTTGTGCTGTTCCGCCACCTGTATTTATTGATTGATTGATTATTGTTAACCCTTTCGTTCCGTAACTATTTTGACCTCCAGACGCATTTTTTAAATACTGGGAAGACTGTGTTTGTACGTGTGACGCATTTTTAGTGCATTGTGTACTGAAATAGCCAGTGTATTGGCTTTGTGTAATCTTAAAGAAAATAGCGAGCTAGTATATCGACTTTGAAGACCGAAAGGGTTAATGTCGTTAATACCGCTTTTTAGAGCAGTGTTGGAAAGGAGGGACATAATCTTGTATAATTTAATGGCCCCTTGGTTAGTACAGTCGTCGCGAAACTGTTCAGGCTAGAATTTTCTTTATGCCCCGACAGAAAAAAATTCGGTTCTAATTTTTTATGCCCCGACAGAAAAAAATTCAGGTTAGGATTTTCTTTATGCCCCGACAGAAAACAATTCAGGTTCTAAATTTTTTTATGCCCCGACAGAAAAAATTCAGGTTAGGATTTTCTTTATGCCCCGGCAGAAAAAAAATTAGGTTAGGATTTTCTTTATGCCCCGACAGAAAAAAATTCAGGTTAGGATTTTCTTTATGCCCACGAAAACACAGGTTCTAATTTATGCCCACAGAAAATTCAGGTTAGGATTTTCTTTATGCCCCGGCAGAAAAAAATTCAGATTAGGATTTTCTTTATGCCCGACAGAAAAACATTCACTGGTTTTACCGGGAATTGAGCACAAGTCTACCGAATAGGGACCCACGCTCTAATCCATTCGGTCAGCGCTCTAGATATATTTGTGTTTATGTGTGAATGTGTGAATGTGCGCTCGTAAAGATAATTGCAGTGAAGTTTATTTTAAATAAATGTCATCTGTATGATGGTTTTGACCTGCTGAAAATACAGGGTTTGGTAAATTTGTTCTTTCCCACTGTCGTCCTTAGCCAAGACATCAGTACTCTCATTGCCTGCAATGCTACAGCTAGAGAGAATCCACTGCAAGTGAATCTCTTCCTTTCCTGAGAGCTGAGCAAGTTATCATTTTAGGTTCTGTACTGTGCTGTCATCGGATTTAGCCTCCAGGGCTATAGTCTGTAAGGAATAAAATCTTGCTTGCAGATGCTTGCAGCTGATGCAGTATGTGCTGTGCTGCCATCAGAAGGGCTAAGAGTTCTGCTTTGGAGATTGTCCTATCGCTATATGTGATTGGTTTTTTTTCGTTCACCAACTACCAGTACTACAACGTTAGGCGTAGTCATAGTACTTAATATGGCACCTTTTACGTATTTTTCCGTGAAGTCTTGCTTTCCATAAGATTGATGAAGTTAAATACGGATGCTGTACACACTTTTTTCTTGAAGTCTTGATTTCTAAACCGGTCTCATCTTGATACTTCCAGAACTCTGTGTAGACGCTTCATCTCTGTCGCGACTAGCTTTCTTCTATAGTTTGATGTCAGCGTACATGTTTGGCACTGATAGCATAACGCCGGTACATTACAGTGACATAACTGAAAGACTTTATTACCAATCCTCCATCTGTCTAACGTTACAACGAGGGAGCAATCAGAACGCATTGTCCTTCCAATAAACAAAGATATTGTAATTTCCACTTTCGTCTCTATCTTCGTGCAATTATAGAAATTCTGCTTCTTCTTCAGATATATTTGTGTCAATTTGAGTTAACGTTCCGAGTGTTCTCACTAATTTTTTGAAATCCTTAGTTCCAGGAACAACGAAATGAGATTATATCTATTTTGCCACAACTCTTTTCGGCTGCTAAAATAATTTATTAACTACTGCTCTCATATCTTTTAAAACACAATACAATCGACATTAGACAGTGTAGAATATAAAAGAATATTATGGATTTATGTTGCGTTGCAAAACATTTTTGCCAGAAGAAAAATTGACACTTAGCGTTATAGAAATAGACAGACAGATAGTGGGTGTCAGAGAATAGAAATTCAGATTAAAAAAAGAAAAGAAAGCTGATGGCATACAATTAATCGCATGCAAAACTAGATCCCTCATTATCCACTATTTAGTGAGTCTCTTGTCGTGGTAATTCGCATCTTGTGGACGAGTCATAACGAATTTTGATAATCAAGTTTCAAAGATTCTTTCCTTACCAATTATTGATTATTCTGTAGTGTTGATGAATACCAATTCTCTTTTCGTTTGTGGTACGTTTCTGCGTCTTCTTTTCTTTCGTCTTCTGCGATTTTAAGTGGAGACAATCCGACCAAATACATAAAGAACTTAGGGATACATTTTAAACGTGAGTTTGTGTATCTGAATGAAAGTTTGAGGTGAGCTGCCATGCGTTCTCGGAAGAACCAGCTATATGCAAATTGTGCTAGGCACGCAACATGGAAGCAGGGAAGAACAATGGAATATCACGTGCGAGGCTCGGGTCACGTGACTTGCATAGTTAATGTGCCTGTATCACTCATGAATTGTGTGAGTGCCAGACTTCTATGGCTATCTGCTGTAGTAACACGTGTGTCAGCAGTGCTTTACTTGCACTCACATTTCAACACAGATCAGTATTTTTCTCGGGGCTAGTTTGTGGCATGTTCTTCTCATGTTCTTCTCATGTTCTTCTCATGTTCTTCGGCGGGCCTCTGTGGCGTAGAGGTTAGGTGCTAGTCTCTTGTTCGAAAGATTCAGGGTTCGCTCCCTCGTTGATCCATCTAAATATATCCACCCTGATCTCAGTGTAGATGAGATCAAGTTCCTAGTCTTATCGGAGACGGACGATAAAACGTAGGCCCATTGTTCAAGTTGAGCACGTAAAAGAACCCCTGACAGCTCAAAATCGAAAATAACCAGCTAGAAATCCGATGCCTGGGCAGAATTAAATAGAAAGATTAAAAAATAAAATTCATACAAAATTCTTCTTCAAACTACAGGGTGTTCAAGATAATTGCAGCCCCATTGACAATTCGAAAGTTGCCAGGTACACATTGAGTTATGTTTATTTACTATTTAAACCGGTTCTGACTAGCTCGTCCTACGTCACATTTGTTCATCGCCCCTCCCGCACTACAATTACACATCATCACACAGCCTTGACCTATACTACGTCATAACTGAACCTTCCCATTTTCATACATATATGCCAGATTAGCTCCATTCACGGGCTGCTTTTAAGTTGAACACCCTGTATATAAAATATATCTTCAAACGATCTTCTTCTTCGAACGCTCCATATCTACCACTTGTTCACCACACTTTGTGATTTGTATGTGATCCGAGTCTAAGAGCGATTGTACGGTCTTCCAGTTATGCGCCTACAAGTAGGCCAGCATATTCGATTTCTGCGTTCCTTTTATTTACTAGGGTAGCTTCACTAGGCCACTATCTCAGTAGCCTCTTACGACATGCCTTGCAGTGTTATTATTCTTTGTTCAACTTGTGGGCCCCATCAACACACGCGAGTAAAAAGTAATCGATGTGAAGTGTTTGAAAAAGAAGACGAATTGAAAGCACTGATAGGAACATAAACTGTGGATATCGATTATCGTTTCTGCCAGTCGACGAGTCACGTGATCGCGACTATGAAACATAAGATTGATTGATTGATAGGACCATCATCATTGCACATTCGGTGAATAACCATGTGTGCTCCGATCTCTTTCTTGCACAGGAAGATCTCAGCAGCAGTGCACGCAGATCACGAACTCCATTGCCCCGGCAAGGGTCCCTGGTATAATTTTGAAGATCGTTAAGATATTTTTGTAGGCATTTTATTTTTAATATTTTGTAATTAATTTTTCCCGGGAAGCGGCTTTCAATCCTGCTCTTCTCGATTTTTAACTGTCAATCTGTCTTTTGCATGCTCAAATTGAGCTCGTGACTTAAGTTGTATCGTCCGTCTCTGATAGGACTAGGAACTCGATCTCACCTACACTGAGATCAGGGATCTCTAGAAAAATATCAAGATCGCTCTACGACTCTACGAGGATGCGAACCTGGTACCTTTGGGACGAGAGACTAGCACCCAACCTCTACGTCACAGAAACTCATAAACATAAGTTTACTAAACGAATTATATAACTATACGTTCAAGCTATCATTTATCTTAGCTATTACACTTTTGTTTATTTGAAAGTCACCATGACTCATATTACTCAACAAATATCAATATGAAAAGTAAGAACCACCTGTTTCCTTTTAGCATCTATACAAAACAATCAGAGCGTAACGCGTTTCTTATTTATCCCGCTTGGTAACAAATTCAATGTTCTTGTTCAGTGCTCACGCTATGCCTGACTGCGAGAATATTATTGCTTTTATCTTTGTAGAAGTGTGTCTCAAAGATGAGATAGCGAGGTAGACAGATGCTACTGTTAGAAGAGGCTGAATTTGTTTGTAAGTGAGAGAAGAATGAAAGAAAATAAAGAAGAATGAAAAGAAGGAAAAATGAAAATAAGTTAAAATTTAATGAAACAACACTCAACAGAAAACTACACGGATCTCTGTGTGAGTTACAAAAGACAGTGAAGTTTATACAAGAGGCAAAATTGAATATATAGACAATATTTCAAGCGAACGAAAGGAAGGAAAGATACACTGTTACAGTGAAGTTCATACAACAGACAATATTGAATATATAGACAATATTTAAAGCGAACGAAGGAAGGAAGGAAGGATAGACTGTCACAGTGAGTTTATACAAGAGACAATATTAAATATATAGACAATATTTCAAGCGAACGAAACGAAGGGAGGAAGGATAGACTGGTCAAGCAGTGGAGGTTTATATCAAGAGACAATATTGAATATATAGACAATATTTCAAGCGAACGAATGGAAGGAAGGATGGATACACTGTTACAGTGAGGTTTATACAAGAGACAATATTGAATATATAGACAATATTTCAAGCAAACGAAAGGAAGGAAGGATGGATACACTGTTACAGTGAGGTTTATACAACAGACAATATTGAATATATAGACAATATTTCAAGAGAACGAAAGGAAGGAAGGAAGCTATAATTTAGAAGATTAGAGCATTTTTTATATTGTCATAAATCGAACTCATGATTTATTTGCTGTATTTAAAGCACGATGTTATTTGATCTTATGCATACACACATACATTTTAGTCATTATGTAGGTAATATGTTATATGTGTGTGTATGTATGTGTAGACATATGCAATATAATAAATAACAGTATAATATAATTGGGTGACTAAGAAAGTGGAATATAATAAGCACATTTTGTTTTTAGAACCACTAAAACCTTTGACGGGCAAGCGGCTTCAAATGAAAAAGTATATTGTGTGTTTGTTTTTTTTGCATTAGTTTTTATCAAAGATGATAATCACACTTTGGAAGTTGGCCAAGCTGAGACCCTCGAACCCAGGACGGTAGACTGCAGAATAAGGTTATGATATTGGTTCTTGGGGAACCTCTTCTCTTCCACCATTTACTTCTTTAAAGAAGTGTTTGGGGGTTGGGGGGTAGTGATCTTGTGTGTGCTTGTTCTACTACACTTTGTAAGCTGTTATTCATTTTCTGAAGGCTGTTCTACTACACTTTGTAAGCTGTTATTCATTTTCTGAAGGCTGTTCTACTACACTTTGTAAGCTGTTATTCATTTTCTGAAGACTGTTCTTAATGCCGTTATTCGCCCGTGTGGTGTCGGGGCGCGCAAGAGAAGCAAGAATAGTACCACCGCAACCTAGAATGCATGTCGTAAAAGGCGACTGATGTAGGCCCTAGGGATGCTACAATAGTAAATAAAAAGCAGTGTAGAAATCGGATGTGCTGGCCTACTTGTAGACGCAAAGCTGGCACAACATACAATCGCTCTTATGCTCAGATCACATACAATTCCAAGAGTGGTTGACAAGTGGTCGATATGGAGCGTTCGAAGAAGAAGAAGATGCCGTCGCTTCATCTTTTGCGTGGTCTTCCTCTTGCTCTGTACTCGTTATAATTTTTCTGTGTATCTCTCTTTGGTACGCGATACCAGGCAATACCAGGGCCAACTATAAACTTATGGGCCTTCGGACTCAGGTAAGAATTATGGGAAATCAGATCCCAACTACACCACGTGATCTCGCATTCCAGTATTGGTGTATATAGACAAATTCATTTTAAAATCAACACAAAATACTAAATCAAAGTTATATTATGCAACAAGTTAAGTTTAACAATAAGGAATATCAATATTATGAATATTTGTCACCAATAAATAACCAGAGACTCACAGAATTGAGTAAAATTGCAAAAAGCTTGCAGTGTTCTATCAAAAATCTATATTTTCCGGCCCTTTTTTTTATCTAGATCAGGAAACCTCCAGTCAGTTGTCTGGCCTAGTTAACTAGAGGTGGCTGTTGCGATACTGTGGTTGGCGATAAAAGGGCATTCTTGTCAGTGTCCAAACCATCGTATCTGTTATTTTTTTATGAATTGCAAGACTGGTTTCACATCCAATCTTCGTCTTCTTTCTTCATGTTTAATTTCTACTTATCTAACATGTATAAAAGACAATATATTGTCTAGCTCATGATGTACTTACGTTCTTCTCCTTCTGATAACTAGCAACAATTACGCGTCTGTTTTACAGAGAACAAAGGCGTAAGATTAATGAGGGGACAGTCATGGATGAGTGAAACAGAGGATACTGGCGTTCGGGTCTGTTCATTTGATCATATCAGCAATGGTGGTGAATGAGGGAACACACACACACAAGTGAAATTGCGTAAATTTGTATAATTATAAGTGGGTTAATGTTACATTGAGATGATATTGTAGTAAGTGAATTACAACAGACAGTTTCAGATGTAGAAATAATGAACATAAATTTTACGTACAATTCGCTAGGTAGATTGGCTTATAAGAGAATGTAAACGAAAGAATAGGAAGCGCAAGACAAAAACAGAAAACCACGACACTGGACAACAACCCGGTAGCAGTGTGACGACAAAAGAAGAAGAAGAAGAAGTCCATATTTTTCACAGAGCATCAGCACACAATGGGGGACGTGGTCGATATCACGCCGACAGCCTTTACTTCCCAATGCTTTTCCTGTACCCAACTGAGGCTTGGTCTAACTGTTACTGTCGGAAAAGAATTTCACTCCTACAGTGGAACTGAACGTGAACCATTGCCCGTCTGCTCAGCGTGTTCGTAGCGCGTTGGACTACGGGTGACTATCCCTCTGTGTGCAGGTTCAATTCCGCGGGATGGCAGAAAAAGCCACAGTTCCCCAGATTTACGGTGTCCGTAGCACCGAACCGAAAGGTTACGATGTCCATGGCACCGAGCCGAAGAGCTGAAAAGCTCAAATGCTTCTGGATCCACAAAAAAAAACCCGAACCATACGACTAAGAAATGAGTGCATTGACCACTACACTGACGGGTCTCTCGAAGTATAGAAAAGATGTCCATGTCATCCTTCATTCAAGCAGAACAATGTAGATACCCGTTGTCTATAGTGTGATTTCATTGATAGAAAACAAATAGCGACGCATGTAGTGAAAGGTACAGACTCGATGAGTATGCTTACGATTGATTGATATGACCATCATAATTGCACTTCAGGGAGCAACCATGTGTGCTCCGATCTCTTTCTTACATAGAAAGATGTCAGCGGAAGCGCACGAACTCTGCAGCACGGCTGAGAGTCCCCGATGTAATTTTAACGATGGTGAAAATATTTGGTAGGAATATTTTAAATAAAAAACGTTATTAATGATTTTTGATGGATAGCGGCTTTCCTGCCTGTTCTTATCAATTTGTGAGCTGTCAATGGTTCTTTTACGTGCTCAAATTGAACACGTGACCTACGTTTCATGGCCCGTTTTAAATATAACTAGGAACTATTTCTCACTTACACTGACCATCTGGAACCTCTGGATAAATATCCCGATGGCTCCATGATAGCTCGAACCGAGTACCCTTGAAACAAGAGTCGAACCTCTAATCGCTACGCCACAGAGACTCCCTAAATGTTTACAAAGATAGATGTAAGCAAACTTGACTGATGGAAAATGAATGTTTAACAGTAATTGGCATGTGGAATGAAAAGGAAATGAAAGGACATATAAATTAGCTGGAATGATATCCATTGTAAGTGGTGGTAGATGCAGTGACGGCTCGTCATTACGGGCTAGTGGGACCGGGCTCCACCAAAAATAATGTGTATTTATTATTGTACAAGATAATTGCAGCCCCATTGATAATCTGGCAAAGTTGCCAGATAATCTATCGCGTTGTGTTTATGTACTATTTAAACCGGTTCTGACTAGCTCGTCCTACGTCACATTTGTTCATCGCCCCTTCCCGCACTACAATTACACACCATCACGCACGCTACGTCATAACTGAACCTTCTCATTTCCATACATATATGCCAGATTAGTTTCATTCATAGGCTGCTTTTAAGTTGAACACCCTGTATAAATAAAAATATAACCTAACCCAATACCATGATTTTCAACAAAAAATATGTGTCTGGCCCCACCAGCAAAAATTAGCACGAGCCGTCACTGGGTAGAAGCATGGACAATACAGACAGAATAAATAATATTTGGTCTATATATATATATATATGAAAACAGAATCGGATATTTTGAACTACCTGTACCTGATTGAACTTTTTTTTTTTTGGGGGAGTGGGGCGGGGATGTGTGGGGGAGTTTAAACGTGAACAAGCACATCGATGAAATATGCACGGTGAAGAGGGAAGAGATACCAACTAACATATCACTTTCTTACAATGAGAGAAAGAACTATAGGATGGAGGTTGCATTCGAGGATGGATCAAGTATGCACTTGTCCAATGTGAAGCGATGTGGATCAAGAAAGCTTAAATCTGGGATACCTTAACGTCGTGTAGTTATACAGATGAGAGCAGCAATTACGTAGTTGGAGTTAATTCGCTTCTTAGACGCGAGGTGCGGGTTCAATTCTACAGTTGGCGTGGAATATTTTTCCGACCTGACGGTTCTCAGGTCTACCCATCCGTTGGAGATCGCGAGGGAGAGAGAGAGAGGTCGACCCATCCTCAATTTGTTTCAGGAAAGCACTGTGTGGTAAAGTTTATTCAAAGAAAGCTTTAGATCGTAGTGCACGGAGGGAAAGATCAAGAGTAGAATTAGAAAGGAGAAACATATCGCGCAGAGGTAAAGAGTTGAACTGCTAAATTGAACCAGGAGAGGAATGGATTGCCGTGCCACCTCAATTTCAAGGTTATTACCTCTATTAAGAAAAACTGCGAACAAAATAATCCATCACTGATTAACGCGGAGGTTGAGGCCCTCTTGAATGACAACATCAATGATACAGATGTGGTTATTTATACCGAGAGTTCAGTCATTCGCCAACAACGCTGTGCTTGGGATTTGCAAGCACGTTCAGAAGGAAAAATATTAAGAAAGGCCGGTGGGGCCTACGCAACAACCACAAGTAGTTTGACAATGGAAGTCCGGGTGGTTACGAAGGCGGTGAAATGGTTGGTATCACAACTCTTCGTGTTTTCATTCAGTGACTCCTGAGTATGATTCGTAAGTAGAATCAGGAAAGGTGAGACGCAACTGGAGTATGGTACGAAAATGAGTTAGTGAAATAACTCATTTGTCCTGGGCACCAGAGATAGTTGTAATGAACGAGCTGATAGATTGGCTGGCTTTGCTACAATATCAGAGGAACTGCTATGAATCGAAATGACATTCTTCAGCATTGTAGAGTTTTTCCGAACAGAGGAGTTTCAGGGCTGTGAATCCACTGCAACCAAATTGAGAGATCTTATCTATCTTATCTAACTCACATTTGCTAAGGCGTGGAAGTTAGTTTCATCTTGGTAGGTGTGTTGCGTTGACGTTGCAGTCCATGCTTTCGCAGGGACTCTGAGATGTTATTATCCATGTGTTCTTGGCTGCCTGTGTCTGCGCCCAGAGTGTCATTATTATAGGCACGTGATGGTAGTAAATGTGGTTCCATTCTCATTAAATGGCCGAACCACTTGAATCGTTGCTTCTCGATGTACTGTTTGCATGGTATAATACCAACGATGCTTCTGATATTCTCGTTTCTCACTTATCTCGCCTTGTAACGTTGACAGCTGTTTCTAGACATCTATTTCACATGTTGTATCTTTCTTTCTTGTGTCTTAGTCAGCCAATGTTTGCACTGATAGCAGAAGTTGAATAAATTAGAGATGGTCAATATTGTTACAGCCCGTAAAGAACGACTTACTAAATATGCAACGAGATTGATTAATCACATCGAACTGTCGTGTAGGCCGCTGGACGCTGCTGATTGCTGAGGCGGAGATCGAGCACAATGACGTGTCCGGAGCACTATGATGATAGTCCTCATATAACTGATAACTACTTCTGAAATAACATATGAGGACACGAGGGAGAAGCAATGTACGTGAGATTACATGTATTCGTTTTTTTAGTCACATATTTATTTTGTTACTAGCATGCGTCATTGAAGGTTGTATTTCTCTCAAAGAAGTAAAGTCAGAACTAGAATTTATTCTGTAATGACAAAGGGATTCTAGAGCAATCGTACATTTCTATATCATAATACTACATACTACATAATACAAGACAGTGAAAAAACATATATGGGCTTTTATTATAAGTGTAACAGAAGAGTCATCCGTATATTATGGACAGAGAGGAGAATAAATAGATTTATCTAGAAAGAACGCAAGATCAAAGAAAACTGGATGATGCTACAAATAAGAATGAGAAAACTGATGTAATTTTGACATATAAAAAGACACGAAGGACTGGAGAAGACCACCATGGAAGGAGGCATACTGGCAAAAAGGAGACGTAGAAGATCAGCGCGAAGATGGATTCAGGATGTAACTGATGGTTTGAATTGGACAGCTGCTGCTGAAGAGGGACATCTGACCTATGTGAGAGAGGGAGACATTCTGAAGGACTGCTAGCTGCTAGAGTGGCAAAGTTCTGTCAGTACAAGTTATTTAATGATGATGGTTATGATGATAATGATGATGATGAATATATTGAATCTTGCAAATTTCTTTTTAAAGTATACTGTGCCAAATTGCTCACCAATATTCTGTATACACGTGGGAAACATGGACAGTATAATAAACTCACTAATGGAATGAACAAGGTTGTCTTCTAATGATGTACAGTGCCAGGTTGAAGTACAGTGCCAGGTTGAAGTACAGTGCCAGGTTGAAGTACAGTGCCAGGTTGAAGTACAGTGCCAGGTAAAGCGATCAAGTACATGGTTATGCAGTCTTCATTATTAACAAAATCCCTGGTGTCTACACGTTGCTACACGTCGCTGCAGAGAGCTCAAGTCTGATGGGAAAACTATGCTGTTTGTATTACAAAATAAATGCTTAGGAAGAATCTAACACATTTTTGAATTAAATAAGAAAGCAATGGTAGTACTTTTAAACGAATAAACTCTGCATTATTGGGTACCATTATTAAGATTACAAGATGGTGGTGGATTGGGCATGTATGTTGTATACTTCTTCTTCTTCTTCGTTCTCAGTATGTTGTATACGAGTAGAGGCATTGACTTGGATAGCTAGTTCTCAGATGGACAGAGGATGGAAATGAAGGTCTGTGCGCTCAACGAAACATGAAGAATAACTGTGAAAAAGATTGTGTGACCTGACTTGGGAAACAATTGGTAGAAATGCAGCAGAGTCGTCACAATGAAGATCTCTTGTGGAAGCTGTATGTGTAAAATATGACACAATGAACATATAGATAGATTTATGTTTTACAGTGATAGATTTTCGTTTTGCTTTATGCAGTACATATCTTTACGTTCAACATCAGGGAAACAATCATTGTGATACATATGTGTTGCGGTGCAGTTTCAGTTTCAGTTTGGAATATCTTCCTTGCATTCTAGACATGTCCATGGATACTTCGATCTCCTTCGCAATATCTCCAACAATGTCCAGTGACTGACCGTCCCAGTTCGAATTTGATTGATGAGTCTACTCATATACATGTTGTGCTGTTCTTTTTTTGCCACTCCAATCTTCAATCCCAACCTTTGTAATCTAGTGGTTGACGTGAATTGGTTCAAATGAAAATCTTCTTTTCTTCCACACTGTATGAGGACGTTCAAAATGTCAGCTCTATCCATTGGCTGACCCTTCTGATATAGTGGCAGAGCCAGTCAGAATGTCTTTTTTCTCATTGCCAACGAGAACCATGTACCCCGGGAACGAAGATAAGTGTAGTATGAATTACCACTGTGGTGCAGTGTGTACGTATAGAATTACCACTGTGGTGCAGTGTGTACGTATAGAATTACCACTGTGGTGCAGTGTGTACGTATAGAATTACCACTGTGGTGCAGTGTGTACGTATAGAATTACCACTGTGGTGCAGTGTGTACGTATAGAATTACCACTGTGGTGCAGTGTGTACGTATATAACTTTCTGGTAATATTCTGAATTAAAAGAAGAAGAGAAGATCTGTTTCCAAGCAACCTGAGGTCCTGATTTGAATCTAAAGTTTTCTTTCTTTCCTTAAAAAAAACCCCAGGTTTTAAAGCCGAAGGATTGACTTCATTGCACCGGGTTTTAGCAAAGTTTTAAAATGCATAACTAAAGAAGAGAATAACAACAGATTCGGAAGGTCGATAATTACAAGTTGCGGTATGAGTGGATGTCGTCTATTGAATTGTGTTACCTCCACAGACTTAGGTTGATCTATAGTCCTGAACATGCAGTTGTTTACGGCAATAAGCGATCGGATAAGCTTGCATACATTAATTATTGTCGGATAGTTCTTCTTCTTCTTCAAACTCTCCGTATCGACCACTTGTTAACCACTCTGTTTGATTTGTATGTGATCTAAGCTTAAGAGTGATTGTACGTTGTGCCAGTTATGGGCCTACAGGTAGGCCATCACATCCGATTTCTGCAGCGCTTTTTATATACTAGGGTAGCTTCACTAAGTCCTACCTCAGGCGCCTCTTACGACATGCCTTGTAGATCGCGGTGTTACTATCTTTGCTCCCTTGAGAGGCCCTGTAAGACACGGACTAGTTAAGGAAACAAAAGAGAATAACGAACCTCGAGAAAGAAAAACGAAGAACAACCAAATATGGGCTTTACTTTAATAATCAAATATGACGTCACTTTCTTGCTGAAATCAAGCGAATTTTACCAGTACTTGATATCACATCCCCCCATCCCAAATTTGCCATGAGAACTGCTCGTGCGGAATCATGCAAATGAGATATTGACGGGCATAGCATATAGGCGTGGAATAGAAGGTGAGCGCGGGACTACTGCACACAACCAGTCGGACTTTCCTGTGAGTATTGAGGGAGGAGCGAATTCTCGACATTGAGGGCACATGCATATTTATGAACTGAGGAATGCATCAAACAGTGAAAATGAGTTTGTTAACTAACACAATAGGGCTACTATAAAAGGATATTAAAGTTGTGGGACATATTAGAGACTCACGATAAAATTCATTGAAGCTGGCTATCATATCATGTCCACACTACATTTTTTTCACAAGCTGTGAAATATTCACTGGTGATGTTGACATATTACGACTATGTTGATGAGTGTTTTAACTGTTCGTGTGTCTTCATCGATGCTGCTACTGCTGCTGCAGCTGATGTTAGTGCTGTCATGTCGATTATAATCTTCACTACCACAATCACATCTTCACGATTAACTGCCCTGTACAGTAGCTAACTAGCCTTCCATTTCTTTCGTTGATGACAATCACACGTTAATAACTGATTTTCAAAAACTAGTGATATATTGTTCCGTGATTTATCTGAAAGTAATATGAACACTACAAGACTGTGCGGGGAAAAAACATTCACTATTTTAACGTGGCTAAACTTTGAAGTATTTGATTTAGTTATCAGTTATATGAGGACTATCAACATAACACTTTGGACACGTCCTTAGATGCTTCGATTTACACCACCACTATTAGAGTATTTGATTACATGAGATTACATAGAACTAGAATCAGTTATATAGCGAGTCACCTTTTAATAAACTCAATGCAAACAAAATCCCATGTCAAATATGAGTATTTCTTCCGTACATAGACATTACTAACGCTGCGTGTGACATACTAAGTATATGTGTTACTAATCATTCCAATGTAAAAAATTAACATATTTTACCGTATTTTTTCTGCTAAATACCTTATCATTATGTGTAACATGCGTAATTATGTAAAATAAACCAAATATTTCATGACTTTATTATTTCTTTAAAATAAAAATTATCAGAAGACACACAGCTGTAAAATTACTCTACCATGTAAAAAAAAAGTCATTATTTCCTATGTTTAGTGAGTGCCTTAAAACAACCATTTCATATTGTGCCTTCACGTCTTTGATCTACAAATTTTACTTTAAAATTATGTACATTCTCTATTCTTGCTTCCATTAAATTCTAGAAACATTCCAAATGTAATTTTCATAATCATTCCGTTAAATTTTGTTCAAATTAAATCGCTAAAATCAAATACTTTGTTAAACAATACATGTCATCTTCGGGAAACGTAAACTACTCATATTTTCTTCATTATATATAGATGTATATATATATGTGTTTTTCTTATGTAATAAATAAGCCTTTCACCTGCAAATATATACTTGCTTATACAGTCATTCCAGAGGCCTTATTAAATCCTTAGTTTCCTGAACAGTTTGAAGACGAACAAGATCATTGAAATATATATTATATAAATCTATACATAAGAATTCAAGCTTACAAACCAAAATTGCAATATAAATTTACTAGATTTGATTAATTATCAATAAAATGAATTACTTGATGTAGAAATGATTTATGTTCAGTTAAGACTACGCCTCTAGTACAATATTTTTTACAGTGTATGTAGATGTACTGAACTATTAAGATTGAATTTATCAGCTGTGCCTTCTTTCAAATTATAAATATATTTACTGCAAAATATTAATGTCTTCTTTGTTAATGGTCTAGATTTCAAACGAAACATTGTTATATTATAGTAACTTATGAGGGAGAAAGGACAACACTAAACTTTTCTAAGTTACAATATGCAGTATAACATTTCAATAGATGAGGGGTTATGTGACAGATGTTAAGCCAGATCAAGAGAGAGTAATACAACTTGTATATAGTTGGTTTACAAATTCATTTAATAATTTAAAAAATAATACTGATATATCGTTTACTTAATACAATTTAAAATTTAGTTGTCATTTTTTTATTAGCTAAAGGGATTCGTAATTAGTTAGCATATATTTCCATAAAGTAACATGTTGATAGTGAGTATATTTCCATAAAGTAACATGTTGATAGTGAGTATATTTCCATAAAGTAACATGTTGATAGTGAGTATATTTCCATAAAGTAACATGTTGATAGTGAGTATATTTCCATAAAGTAACATGTTGATAGTGAGGGATTGAAACATGTTGATACGGGAGTATATGTTTTTGACATCAGCGGTATTAGAATAAAGCGGGTGGTTGAAGTTAGCAGGTCTGAACGTGGATATCATTTGAGAGAGCAGATAAGTTAAGATAGATGCTAGCATGCCTAGACATTTCTTAGTTAAGCGTCATCGATATGGCGGCGGAGCGCTTCTCCGTGGAGTTTGTTTGCAAAATGGTGATGACAGATCTGATAGTAATGTCTACAGTACTACTATCATTGACACTGACAAGCAGATGATAATTAGAGATACAGATTACAATTATGACTACAGTTCTCCAGATTCAGGATATGCTGTTAGTCCTAGTAGTATTTATATCGGACTTACGCGTGAGAAAGAAAATCTTGCAACAGATCGAGACAATAACAACAGCAGTAATTGTAATACTAGTATTGACGTAGTACAACCTTGCTACATCAGTGACAGTTTATTCAGTAAAACATGTACAAATATTAGTAACAATTTTAGCAATACCAGTAAGATCCCCACCTCACAATTATTAGAACCACTGGACTCGCCTTTGGATCTGAGTGCATCTTGTGGGAAAAAAACAACTCTGCAGATAGAAAACCACAATCAACATCAAAATGACTACCAGCAGCAGCAGATTTACCACTGTCTGTCATCGTCCGACGTTGTAGCAACAGAATTAATAGACAATAAAGTAGCCCAAAACCACAACGCTAATTCTGAGCTATTTTGTTACCAAACTTTCCCTTCTAACTCTCCTTTAAACTTAAGCAGCATCAGAAAATGTCAACTACCCGACACACGTCTCAAATCACTAACTCCAGAACTAAAGACAACAAACTCGTCAGTGAAACAGGAGACAAATTTTCAGTCAGAATATCCCTCGCACGTGCAGAGCATATCCGTGCCCACTACGCTTCAGTGGTCAAACTCATCGATTTCATGTGTACCATCTTCCCCAAGGGCAATCGTATCATCCCAGAGCATCACCGATACAGTTCAACTGAAGACACTATCTCCACTCCTCCGAAGTCCCAGACGAAAACGTATGATCTCAGATGATTCTAATGAAACGCTCCCTCAAGATTTGTCAAAAAAATTGCCAGCATTATCAACAAAAGATATCATCGATGATTTAACAACAACTCCGTGTTCAAAAGACAAACTCACACAGAAGGTTAGAACAACCGAACCAGTCCATAAAAAATCACATGATACCACGCTGTCACATGTTGCAACGTCCAACGGAAAAAAGTTGAAAGCTGTTCGACGGCTTAACTTTGATATTGACACCACTTCACCTGTTTCTGGAACTATCATAAAAGACATTGCAGATTTTCACGCTGTAAGTACTACTTCTGGTAGCATGTTCTTTGTAAATCAGGGTGAAATATATGTGTGAGGGAGTTGTAATTCGTTAAAGACTAGGTGCTGGACGACAAAGACAATGGTAGCAATAGAGAATTAGGACAAACTTGAAGACCATGATGTAGGAGGAGAGGGAAGTAGTAGAGATTTCTTTTCAGATCCAGAAGCACTTGAGCTTTCAGCTCTTCGGCTCGGTGCCATGGACATCGTAACCCTCGGTTAGGTACCACGAACACAGCAAATCTGGAGGCCTGTGGCTTTCTACCAGCTGCGAAATTGAGTCGCACTACAGGGAGCTTGTCATCCGTCGTCCAACACGCTAGGAACACGCTGGGCAGGCGGGCAGTGACTAGAGATAAAAGTCATTCATGCAGATTGCGATGAGAATATATTATATTTGCAAACATAATAAAATAACATTTTTCTGTAGCCTTTTCAGACCTTGGGGTATAAAGTCACTTCACTTCATATTTCTAGACTTCTAGTATGTAGAAGTGCTAGTTTATTTCCTCATGTATGACACGTCAAGTCGATAGAGGAACGTTTACGCTAGTGTGCCCAACACGTTTTGTGCTATATTAATCTGAGTTATGAAACTGCCTTAACAATCGTCCATTGATGAACTTTTATATTGTATGTTTATGAACAACAGATAACAGACTGAATATTTTAGTAACGATTTATTTTAGAGAGTCTCAATAACGTAGGGATTACAGCATTCGCTTTTTAAGCGGTTTATTCGAGTTCAATTTGGCAGTGTGAATGGAATTTTATTTCCGACCGTATGGGTTCTCATGTCAATCCAGCCTTGACACGAGAGCCCATTGAGTAAGAGAGACACAACGAATTAAATGATTTTGACCACATTACCTATCGAGTACTGATGGTCAATTGAAAATCAATCAAGTGCCATGCCTGTCGGTGTAGGCGATCATGTCTCTCCCCAATTATCTCCCTTCAAGCAGGTAATCGGTTCTGACGACGATCTTTTGTCGAACCAAGATGTCAGACCATCCAACATCTTCTCCCTCTGTCTTCTACGATCTCTCCTACTCTGAATGTTACCTGTAGTCACGAAATGTTCTAAACCTTTTCTTCGCATTATATGTCTGAAGAACATTGATTGTCTGATTCAGAATATTTTGATAAGATTTATTTGTGTGCATGTCTGTTTTAAAATCGCATCATTTGTTTACTGAGCTGTCCATGGAATTTTCCTAAAACCATATTTTCCAATATATATAAGATTATGAAAACGACCTACTTAATTTGCATTTATGTTTTACTTACAAGACAAGATTAGAAAGAGTCATCTGAATGGATGGGTAACAAAATAGTAGATAAGTAGCTAGCCAGTCAGTAAAACCGTCATCATTATTGTAGTTAATATTCTGCTGAGAAGGCCTGAGCGCTTATAGGTCTGTCTTGAATGCCGTGTAACGCCCATGTGGTGCCGAGGCCCACAAGGGAAGCAAAGAATACAGAATACTACCATTGCGACCTACAAGGCATGTCGTAAGAGGCGACTGATGGAGAACCTAGGAAGCTACCATAGTAAAAAAAAAGCATCGCAGAAATAGGATGTGCTGGTCTACTTGTAGGCGCATATCTTGCACAACGTACAATCTCTCTTAGGCTCAGATCACATACAAATCTCCCAGAGTGGTTAACCAATGGTCGATATTGATCATTTGAAAAAGAAGAATGCCGTGAACTATATTATAGAACAAAATATTTTGTTTTTCTTACTATTTGTTGACTTTATTATGTTCATTGTTAACTTGTTTTGTTTTCTTGTTTCAACATTTCCTGGTTATCAGTTATCAGTTATATGAGGACTATCATCATAGTACTCCGGACACGTCCATAGTTGCTCCGATCTCCGCCTCAGCAAATCCAGCAGCGTCCAGCGACCCAACACGCCAGTTCGATGTTGATTAATCAATGTCTTTGCATATTTAGTATGTCGTTCTTTTCGGGCTCACCAATATTGACACCCATCTCTTTCAATCTGGTCATCGAGTGGGATTCACAGCCCTGAAACTCCTCTGTTCGGAAAGACTCTCTCAATGCGTGAAGAATGTCATTTCGATCCATTGCAGCTCCCTCTGATATTGTAGCTAAGCCAGCCAATCTATCAGCTCGTTCATTACCCCTAACTCCTGCGTTCCCAGGGACAAAAATAAAGGTGATTTCTCTGATCATTGTCTGTACCAGTACCTCCACCCAGTTGCGTCTTACCATACCTGATTCGACTTTACGAATCATGCTCATGGAGTCACTGAGTATGAAAACACGAAAGTAATTGTGAGATGCCAACCAGTTCACCGCCTCCGTAACCGTCCGAACCTCCATTGTCAAACTACATGTGGTTGTTGCGTAGGCCCCACTGGCCTCTCTTATTATTTTTCCTCCTGAGCGTGCTGAAGAAGCCCAAGCACAGCGTTGTTGGCGAATGACTGAACCATCGGTGTAAATAACCACATCTGTATCATTGATGATGTCATTCAAGAGAGCCTCCACCTCCACGTTTAGCAGTGATAGATTATTTTGTTCGCAGTTTGTCCTGGTTGTTTTATTTGATGTTCATTTAGTAGTGAAACGGGATTATCCTCTTTGTTGGGATGCTACCTTCCATAATGGTTTTCTCCAACTCTTGGTGTATTTTATATGTTCAAAATGGTTCAATTTTCTCATTCTTATTTACATCATGTCAGTTTCCATTGTTTATTTTAGTTCCTTCTGGAAAGATCTAATAGTTATTTTGTCTGTCCATGATATGCCTATGACTCTTATGTAACACTTAAATGTAAGAGCTCATGTATTTTTTAACTGCCTTGTTAAATGTCATGTTTCACACCCATGCGTTGCCACAGGTAGTATGCATGCTCTTAGTATTGTGATCTTTGTTTTCCTACCAGTCCCCATTTATTACCGTTTTTAGTTGGTTAATTTTTGTGAAGGCCATGTTTGTTCTTTTTTTAATTTTCATCATCCTATTTTCATCTATTGCTTTCAGTCAACCGAGTTTTATCAACAACCTGTGTAAATGTCCATGTTTCACAACCATATATTTGCCTATGCTTTGAAAATTATAATATTTCTTTAAATGAAAACGGTATGTAGTCTAGCGATGCATGCTCCAAGTTTGACAAAATCATGATTATGTTTCTTGTGTCTACATCCAGGACGAAGGAAAAGTTGTTTATGGTGATATTGAGCCTAGCTTGAACGTCGTAGAAGTGACCCAAGAAGCAAGGTCAGAACTTGATAAGATCGAGAACAGAATCGGAGACTATATTTGCCAGCTCTGCAAGGAATTTTATGATGATGCATTTCAGCTGGCGCAACACAGGTTTGATGTCTTTTTGTTTTCAATATAATCTTCTACCTCAGTATAACCACCACCATCATCATTACTGTAATAATTACAACCAGTCTCGTTACTGTCGTTACTGTAATACCAGTCTCGTTACTGTCGTTACTGTAATACCAGTCTCGTTACTGTCGTTACTGTAATACCAGTCTCGTTACTGTCGTTACTGTAATACCAGTCTCGTTACTGTCGTTACTGTAATACCAGTCTCGTTACTGTCGTTACTGTAATACCAGTCTCGTTACTGTCGTTACTGTAATACCACATTTTAGGGCAGTGTAGGACAGGTGGTACATGTACATGTGGAATTTAATGGCAGCATGGCTACTGACATGGTCTCGAAACTGTTCAGTTTTGAATTTTTCGTTATGCCCCGGACAGAAAAAACCTCAATGACATTACTGTGGGTTGAACCGGGTCTTCCGCATGACAGCCGCGCTCTAATTCCTTCCGTCAGACGCTCCACACCAGTGTAAACATTATTATAAAGTCGTCAATTGAATTGACCCCACCCCCACTTCAGAAACGTGATCATTCATTAATCCTCTCCGCTGCTTGTGGAGCATAGGGCCTCAACAGTTGTTCGCCACTCTTCTCGGTCTCTGGCTGTTCTTTTTATGGTCTCCCAGGTCAATTGAGCACTCTTCAGCTCCTCAATAAGACCTCGTCTCCAAGTCTGCTTAGGGCGTCCTCTTTTCGTTTTCCCTGCGGGTTTCACTCGAGCACCTGTCTAGTGACACTCGACTGTGTCTTCCGCAAGGTATGGCCTATCCATCGCCATCTTCTCCTCTTGACCTGTGTCATCATAGGTTCCTGCCCTGTTCTTATCCACAGATCCATGTTTGTAACTCTATCATACCATCTCAATCTGAGAATAGAAACTTGATAGGGTGAGAAAAAAAAAACCTTCGCTAAAAAATCATTCAAAAGCGCTATATTAGGCGTCATAGCTGCGGAGATTCATAGAACGGAGAAAACCCACTTAATTCTTCATCATCATCCTGTGTAGTAGGTGTATCATTATGGTCAGTGTTCTAGAATATCTCAGAACCTGCATATGCTTATATCCATGTATTGTCGACATTTGCCTTCAACCAATCTTGAAATAATTACTCCACCCATCTAGTGCCGGTACACAAGGAAACAAAGAATAGTACCTTTGCAACCTACAATGCATGTCGTAAGAGGCGACTGATGTAGGCCCTAAGAATGCTACCCTAGTAAATAAAAAGCATCGCATAAATCGTATGTGCTGGCCTACTTGTAGGCCCATAACTGCATAACTGGCATAACTGCAGTACACTCGCACTAGGCTCAGATCCCAACAAATCACACAGAATGGTTGAAAAGTGGTCGATATGGAGCCTCGTAGTAAGAAGAAGAATAAATGATGACTCTGATTTCCACGTGTAGACAGACATAGAAAATCTTATGTAAGTGATGTCATGTAAGTGATGTGATGTAAGTGATTGTATGTAAGTGATGTGATGTAAGTGATGTGATGTAAGTGATGTGATGTAAGTGATGTGATGAAAGTGATGTGATGTAAATGATGTGATGTAAGTGATGTCATGTAAGTGATGTGATGTAAATGATGTGATGAAAGTGATGTGATGTAAGTGGTGTGATGTAAGTGATGTGATGTAAGTGATGTGATGTAAGTGATGTTATGTAAGTGATGTGATGTAAGTGATGTGATGTAAGTGATGTTATGTAAGTGATGTCATGTAAGCTTTGTTTGTTTCTTATGTAGGGGATGAAAGCCTCTTCAAACCGAGGCATGCCCCTTTCAATCTTCTTCTTCTTCGAACGTTCCATATCGACCACTCGTTAACCACTTTGTTTGATTTGTATGTGATCTGAGCCTAAAAGCCATTGTACGTTGTGCCAGTTATGCGCCTACAAGTAGACCTTTCAATCTAAGGACGAGTATTTGATTGCTTATATCTGAGCGCGTAAGCCAACAATCATGAATGAGAAATAAGAATGAACTCCTTTCGGAGAATCCTTTAATTACCATTATGATGTGTGTTAAGCTGGAAGAAACCAAGCTTCTATATGGATTGCTTTATCGGATTCAGGTTTAATTTAAGCAGATTGTCATGAGAAATGTATGAGGCTGTAAACGCTACCTTTCTATGAGGCACTACCTTGTATGAGACACTACCTTGTATGAGTCACTACCTTGTATGAGGCACTACCTTGTATGAGTCACTACCTTGTATGAGACACTACCTTGTATGAGGCACTACCTTGTATGAGGCACTACCTTGTATGAGACACTACCTTGTATGAGACACTACCTTGTATGAGGCGCTACCTTGTATGAGAGCACCCTTGTATGAGCACTACCTTCTATGAGCACTACCTTGTATGAGGCGCTACCTTGTATGAGGCGCTACCTTGTATGAGGCTACCTTGTATGAGACACTACCGTTGAGTCACTACCTTAGTGAGTACACTACCTTGTATGAGTCACTACCTTGTATGAGTCACTACCTTGTATGAGATGCCTACCTTGTATGAGGAGCTACCTTGTATGAGACACTACCTTGTATGAGTCACTACCTTGTATGAGGCACTACCTTGTATGAGGCACTACCTTGTATGAGGCACTACCTTGTATGAGGCACTACCTTGTATGAGGCACTACCTTGTATGAGTCACTACCTTGTATGAGACACTACCTTGTATGAGACACTACCTTGTATGAGACACTACCTTGTATGAGACACTACCTTGTATGAGTCACTACCTTGTATGAGACACTACCTTCTATGAGTCACTACCTTGTATGAGACACTACCTTGTATGAGTCACTACCTTGTATGAGACACTACCTTGTATGAGTCACTACCTTGTATGAGACACTACCTTGTATGAGTCACTACCTTGTATGAGTCACTACCTTGTATGAGTCACTACCTTGTATGAGTCACTACCTTTCTATGAGGCGCTACCTTGTATGAGGCGCTACCTTGTATGAGGAGCTACCTTGTATGAGGCGCTACCTTGTATGAGGCGCTACCTTGTATGAGACACTACCTTTATGAGGCCTACCTTGTATGAGTCACTACCTTGTATGAGACACTACCTTGTTGAGCACTACCTTGTATGAGACACTACCTTGTATGAGTCACTACCTTGTATGAGACACTACCTTGTATGAGACACTACCTTCGAGGGCGCTACCTTGTATGAGGAGCTACCTTGTATGAGGCGCTACCTTGTATGAGGCACTACCTTGTATGAGTCACTACCTTGTATGAGACACTACCTGTGAGTCACTACCTTGTATGAGACACACCTGTATGAGAGCTACCTTGTGAGACCACCTACCTTGTATGAGTCACTACCTTGTATGAGGCACTACCTTGTATGAGTCACTACCTTGTATGAGGAGCTACCTTGTATGAGGCGCTACCTTGTATGAGTCACTACCTTGTATGAGGCATTACCTTCTATGAGACACTACCCTGTATGAGACACTACCTTGTATGAGGAGCTACCTTGTATGAGGAGCTACCTTGAGAGATGAGAAACAACCTTTACATCGTACACTAAAACTCGCTTCAATTGTCTCTTTTCAACCTGGCGCTGGAAGGTAAAACAGAGATACGGAATAGATATACAGATATAAAAGAAGAGGAAGACCACGGAGAAGATGGATTCAGGATGATACTGATGGGTTGAGCATGACAGATGCAGAAGCAGGACATCTAGCCTATGAGAGAGAGAAATTCCAAAGGACCGTTAAGGTGTCAAAGTTCTGCTCAGGACATGTTATTTGATGATGATGATGATGATGATTATACAGACATACATACAAACATACAGACAGACACAAAACCACTGTCTTGGTGGGTAACACTTATAGTTCGAGAGAATCGGTCTCATGCCCAAGCCATATTGTTCATTAGAGATAGTAACGAGTATTTTTTGCGAAGGTAACTAATTATTATCTTACTACAGTGTAATTGAAATGACATAACTTCTTTCTGACTTTATCTATGTGCTTGTGATAATAAATACAATAGTGCAAAGCGTACACGCATCCGCTTGATTATATCTGTTGCAACAAGGTAATGGCATGAGCAGAAACACAGTAAGCAAACACTAGTTATTATTAGTATATTATTCTTGCCTCGAATCAGAAGACAGTGCGACTCACAAATCTCAAACACGTGCCAACTTGGCCTTTCACATCTGCGCCTCCTTTTTAGCCTTGTCATTAAGTTTGCCAAATTTCATCAGTTTATCAGAATAAATCGAATACTTTACATTGGATCGCTCAATACATCGATCAGAAACAGCATGCGATTATTTGTGTAACACTATTTGTAGTGTTTAAGTTTATTTCTGTAGTCTACATACACATTCTACGTTATATTCGTGTACTGTATACCATTAATTAGGAGCAGAATAACTCAAGCAAAAGCAACATTTATGAAAATAGAAAACACACTATGCGTTAATTCACTACCAATGACACTGCGAAAACGAATATTCCAGTGATATATTGATCCAATAGACCTAACAGATTGCAATAACTGGAGAGGAATCACGTTGCTTTCAATCCCAAGAAGATATTCTGCAAAATTGTCATAATGCGATACAAGAAGCAGTAGACAAGTGTCTACGAATGGAGCAAGCAGGATTTAGGAAAGGAAGAGGAACAAATGAACATATATTTACCCTGCGTAACATTTTAGAACAATGTAGCCAGTGGCAAAGGACTATATATATCAACTTCATAGATTTTGAAAAGGCATTCGACAGCGTCCACAGGGGACAGCCTATGGAAGATACTGAGACAATACGGCGTACCGCAGAAGCTTGTCAACATCATATCCCTCTTCTATAAAGATTTCTCCTGCAACCTAAAGAATTTCAACAAAACATTCCCAGTAAAATCTGGTGTAAGACAGGGATGCGTAATGTCCTCTCTTTTGTTTAGTATTACAATTGACTGGGTGCTAAAAATGCCATAAAACAACAAGCACCAAGAGGAATAAGATGGACCCCTTTCGAGATGCTTGAGGACCTGGACTTTGCAGACGATATAGCCCTGGTGTCACACAAATATGAACATATACAAGAGAAAAGTACAATACTTCACGGCACGGCAAAGACAGTAGGCCTCAAAACAAACACAGGAAAAACAAAAATTATGACAAACAGTGAAATCCAACAACCAGTAATGTTAGAAAATGAAACACTGGAAAGGGTTGAGCAGTTTACATATCTTGGTAGCGTACTGACACTAAATGGTGGCACAGAGGAAGATATAAAATCACGTCTAAGTAAGGCCAGAACCCTTTTGCCAGAATGAAACCAGTATGGAAGTCCAAAATCTACAATAGGACCACAAAGCTTAAACTCTATAAAGCATTGTTTTGCCAGTTTTGCTCTACGGATCGGGTGTTGGAGGATGACCAAAGGAGATACTAGCAGGCTGTCAGTTTTCCACCACTCTTGTCTTCGCAGAATCTTGGGAATCTTTTGGCCAGTAAAATATCCAATAACCAACTACTCCAAGACACAAGACAAGAGGCAATGAATGACATACTCAAAAGAGAAGATGAAATGGCTCGGACATGTTATGAGAATGAGACAAGAAATGCCTGCAAGGATAGCCCTCACTTGACACCAGAGGAAAAGAAGAAAGGCAGACCACGGACAACATGGAGGCGCATGATGGAAGAGGAACTGGACACCGCATCTCTGACGTGGGGCTCTGCGCTGAAGGTTGCACGGGACAGGAGAGCATGGAAAGTCCTTTCTGAAGCCCCATGTGTCACTAGGCATGACAGGATTAAGTAAGTAAGTAAGTAATATTGATCCAATACTTCTGTATGGCAGCGAATCATGGACAATGAATAAACAATCAATACGATAATTTGAAGCTACAGGGGTGTGGTTTAACAGAAGAATGCTGAAAATTCCATGGACAGCGAAGAAAACAAATGGGGAGGTTTTAAATCAACCCTGCACACAAAGAAACAATATCAAAAGAATAAGAATCAGACAATCAAGGTTCTTCGGGTATATAATGTGAAGAGGAGGTTTAGAACATTTGGTGACAGCACGTAAAATTCAGGGATGGAGAGATCGTGGACGACAGAGGGAGAAGATGCTGGATGGCCTGACATCATGGTGCGACACAAGATCGTCGTCAGAACTGATTACATGTATCAAGCAGAGAGAGTTGTGGAGAAACATGATCGTCTAAGTCTGGAACTTGATTGATTGATGTCATTAATATTTTACCTATTAGTCTACATATACATTCTACACCAGTTCTGTAATATATATCACTAAGTTCAAGCTACCAATCTACATACACATTCTACACCAGTTCTGTAATATATATCACTAAGTTCAAGCTACCAATCTACATAAACATTCTACACCAGTTCTGTACCGTATATCATTAATTTCAAGATACCCGTCTTCATACAACTTCTATTCTAGATTCCTGAAATGTATATCATTAATGTATATTCAACCTTCATACAAATTGTAATTCCTAGAGTTCTGTACCGCAACAGTTATCAGTGTGTGTTGCTTCAGGAAAATGTATTTATAAAGACTTAGGTTTGCTCAAGTGGTAAATTAATAGTTTAATATTATCCATGATGTTTCAGGGTTTTATGTTTAATCATGTTTTACTTCTTGCAATATACAGATTCATGCAAGCTATATAAGATCTCTTTCTCTCTCTCTCTCTCTCTTTCTCTCTCTATCTATCTGTCTTTCAACGTCGGTTGGAGTGCCGAAAGCGAAGCCGATAGCACACTTCGCTAGTAACCACGATCCATGTTAATTCATGAGTTCTAAGCCAAGTTAGGCTCAACATTTTTCCGATCGTACCTGTTCTCACGCCCGTGTGTTGCCGGGGCCCGCAAGGGAAGCAAAGAATTGCAACACTGCGCCCTACAAGGCACGTCGTAAGAGGTGACTAGGAGGGTTGGGAGTTGGGCTGGCTACCTCACCCTGTAGAAAAATAAGCCAAAAAAAATTCAACAAACATGGATAGTACAACAATATGGAATAACTCAACTCAACCATCCGAACCAGGGGGAAAGGGCCCCCCAAAAGGGGGCAAATGACGTATCACCGGGAAAGCCTCAAGGATCCGGGGATGCCGACTAGCATTCTTTCCTGTCGGAAAATAGCCAGAATTGGTTGCTGGAACGTGAGAACGTTGCTGGAGCAGGAAAAAAGGTCCAGCTCGCGACAGAGATGAAAAACTACAAGATAGACATTCTGGGGGTCTCGGAGACAAGATGGAAAGGAATAGACAAAATTAAACTACACACAGGCGAAATAATGCTGTCCTCAGGGCAAAAAAGAAGAAGAGAGCACACACCATAGTAAAGGAGTTGCCCTCATGCTGTCCAGAGAAGCACAAAAAGCATTAATAGAATTGGAAACAATCGGGCCCAGAATAATAACAGCAACATTTAGAATTAACAAAAAGAAAATTAACCTAAAGGTCATCCAATGCTACGCTCCAACTAACGATCGGGAACAAGTAGCTAAAGAGAGGTTTTATACCAAAGTACAAAGTATTATGGACAGGAAGAGAAAAAAGGATATTATAATTTTGATTGGGGACTTAAATGCAAAGATAGGAGACGACAATAGCAGTTTCGAAGAGACCATTGGAAATCATGGGCTGGGTAGAATGAATGAGAATGGGGAAATGTTCGCAAATTTGTGTGCCTCAAACCAGTTAATCATAGGCGGCAGCATATTTCAGCATAAGAGAGTACACAAGGCCACATGAATATCACCAGACCACATAACAGCTAACCAGATAGACCACATATGTATTGAAAAGAAATTTAGAACATCATTACAAGACGTTAAAGTGTGCAGAGGTGCAGACGTGGCATCGGATCACCACCTCCTGTTAAGTAAATCAGGCTGAAACTTAAAAGATATTCAACAAACCCAAATTATAGAAAGCAGTTCAAAGTAGAAGAGCTTAGGAACCAGGAAGTAAGAGACAGATTTGCAGTAGCAGTATCAAACAAGTACCAAGCATTGGAACAGCTGGTAGACGATATGAATATTGAGGAACATTGGCAACAGATAAAAAATATATGGAAGGATACATGCTCAGAGGTTTTGGGAGATAAGGAGCGGAAAAACAAAGATTGGATAACAACAGATACCCTTAGTCTGATCAAAGAAAGAAAAAGCAGGAAAGCGGATCTAAACAGATGCAAAACTAGAGGTGCTAAAGCTAAAGCCCACAAGGTATATGGGGAAGCCAACAAAAAGGTTAAACAAAATATAAGAAGGGATAAAATAAAATATATAGAGGAGTTGGCAGGAGAAGCAGAAGAAGCAGCAGAAAAGGAAATATGAGGGACCTGTATAACATCACAAGGAAGTTAACAGGAAAATACAAACAATCAAGTGGCCTTATAAAGACAAGAGAGGCAAAGTAATTAGCAACACTAAAGAACAAATGGAGAGATGGAAAGAACATTTTGAAGAACTGCATTATATGCCAAAACCGCAGGTCCCACCTGAAATAGAGCCAGCTGAAGAGGAGCTACAAATTAATTGTGAAAGACCAAGTAAAGAAGAAATAATGAAGGCCATAGAAAATTTAAAGGATATGAAAGCAGCAGGGCCAGACAACATTCCAGCAGAGGCCATTAAGGCAGATAAAGATACCTCAACAGAGCTACTATACAAATTACTAGGGAAGATATGGGAGAGAGAAGAGATACCAGTAGAGTGGAAAGAAGGTCACTTGGTAAAACTGCCAAAGAAAGGAGACATGCAAGAATGTACGAACTATAGAGGGATAATGCTACTATCAGTACCAGGCAAAGTATTAAACAGGATTATACTCGATAGACTTAAAGAGGCCATAGATAAACAACTGAGAGAAGAACAAGCAGGGTTCCGTGGGAATAGATCCTGCACAGACCAGATAGCTACACTGCGCATTATAGTGGAGCAAAGCTTGGAGTGGAACTCGCCACTATACATAGGTTTTGTGGATTATGAAACGGCGTTTGATAGTCTGGATAGGGAATCATTGTGGAAACTATTAATACACTATTGAGTTCCACCCAAGATTGCAAACCTAATAAAGAAAACGTATGAAGGAATGAAATGCAGAGTCATACACGAGGGCCAACTGACGGAATCCTTTGAGATAAGAACAGGGGTGAGGCAGGGATGCTTGTTATCACCATTCCTGTTCTAGCTGGCCATAGATTGGATCATGAAATCAACAACGGATAACAGAGGGGGGAATACAATGGACACTGGTGAAACAACTGGAGGACCTGGATTTTGCAGACGATCTGGCTTTGCTGTCTCACAACCACGCACAGATTAAAGACAAAATGAATAACCTAAATAATAAGTCTCAGCAACTAGGTTTGAAAATACACAGAGGGAAGACCAAGGTCATGAGAATAAATGCTGCAAATGTAAACCAGATTATGCTGGAGGAAACAGCACTGCAGGATGTAGAATCATACACATACCTTGGAAGCAACATAGACACAGAAGGAGGAACAAACAAAGATGTTAAGATAAGAATACAAAAGCAAGAGGGAACTTTATTGCATTGAGTAAGATATGGAAGGCAAGGAGATCAAAACAAACACAAAATTGAGAATTTTCCAGTCAAATGTGAAGTCAGTGCTGTTCTATGGCTCGGAAACATGGAAGACCACAAAGGAAACTATCAGAAATTTGCAGACCTTCGTAAATGGATGTTTACGTAGGATAGAAGGATTGAGATGGTATGATAAGATTACAAACGAGGAACTCAGGAGAGAACAAAGCAGATACCAGTGGAGAGAGAGCTCAGGAAGAGACGCTGGCGATGGATAGGACATACATTGAGAAGACCGACCGGAAGCATCGCAAGACAGGCATTGTTTTGGAACCCGCAGGGAAAGAGGAGTAGAGGAAGGCCTAGGCAGACCTGGAGAAGAGAGCTGGAGGCGGATATAAAGAGGATAGGCAAAACATGGAAAGAATTGGAAGGGATGGCAAGAGAGAGGAAGAGATGGAAGAAGTTTGTTGAAGACCTGTGCTCCGATGGGAGTTGAAAGGTGATGATGATGATGACTTGTTCTCAGGTCAACAACGCCTCAATTAGACACCAGGAAAAGAACTGGGAAATAAAGGTGGCTCTCAGGTCAGCCCAGCCTCAATTGGTCACCAGGAAAGCAATGGGAAGTAAAGGTGGTCGACGTGATATTGACCACATCACCCATCGTGTTCCGACGGTCAATAATACACAATATACCTCGAAGTATGAAAACACGTTCCTTTACTTAATGTATTTAATAAAAAATATAAACCTGGTTGTTTTTTTCCTTGATTTAAAAAAAAAATATATGTGTCTCTCGTTCAAGACTACAATAATTACGCAATTTATGTCCATTAATTTCGACTGTATGGTTACATTGTAATTGTCTATGCTTAATTAACATACAATTTTAAAATTCCTGTTTTCAGGTGTACCGGATTGTGTATGTTGAGTACAGATGTCCTGATTGTGAGAAAATGTTCAACTGTCCGGCCAATCTTGCTAGTCATAGACGCTGGCACAAACCTCGAGACAATGAAAAACTAAAGGCCGATACTAAACATGGTAATCTATTAGCTGTAGAAAGTACACATATCAATGAAGACATACAAACAAGAAAACATGTTTCTCCGTTCATAATGCCAATAAAAGTACTCTACGGGAAATAATGATGTCGTTTCAAGGGATATAACTGAATCTAAACAACCATTATCAGAAAATAACACTTATTCTGGGGAAAATGCATTTACATATCACGAGATACATAGAAGTGACTACAGCGAGGACTTTTCGAAGTTTTCTCGCTTCAACTCTTTAAATGAAAGCAGTTCACAAGATCAAGAAAAGAACATCTCTGGTCTGGCCATCCCAACGCAGTTGCGTAAATTATCATCTAATACAGATCAAGAAATATCATCTGAATCGATAGTTCCTTGCACAACATCATCAGAGCAAGACTCTAATCTAAGACCTAATTCAGTAATCGCTCCTAATTCATTACATCTAAAATCAAATAGTTTTACCAGTAGCTTGACTTCTGAAGAAAGGTCACTGGTTATGCAAGTTATCAACTCCCACAACTATCAGCATGAGACTCAATCCGTGCCTTCAACTACAGTAGGTATGCCACCGCTCATTTCCGATAATCATTGCACTATTACAAACACTAGCAGCACCAACGTTAACTATACCAGCAGTACTTCTTATAATGAAACTGGGACCAACAATAATGACTCCAGCAGGACAAGCAGTGCCATCAAAAGATCAAGTCCACAGACCGTACAAAGTGTAAACTCTCCTACTCTCTCATCGCTTCATTTGCCCGAAGATCTGACCGAAACTATTAATATAAAGAAAACAACGCAATCTATACGTCAGGAACAACGCTGGAATGAATGTTCTTTTTGTGGGAAAAGGTTCCAGAGAGAATCATACCTTCGTAAACATATAACGTTTCAACATAGCAAACACAAATTTGGAAGTATGATTACGAAGAGATCCAATAGTGACAATAAATCAGCATACATATGTTCAATATTTGATCTCAACACGTCCAGCTATGATGACAACGGAATAAACACAAACACAAGTTGTGGTGAGTGTGGTAAAGCTTTCACCAACGAATCAGCAAGAATAAAACATGAGACCACTGCTCACAGACATATAGGTAATCTTGTTTGCAGTCGGTGCGGTCTGAACTTCAGCAGCAAGACAATGTTAGACAAGCATGAAAGATCGGCTCATACTGTAGACATTTATACATGCAAGTACTGTCCCAGTACCTTTCACAGTTCTCCTGGTCTCACCAGGCACATTAACAAATATCATCCAACTGAAAATACAAGAGTTATCCTTCTACAGATGCCAACTGCACGTACTTATTAGGGCGTGAACTCAGCATGTGACAATGATAAATAGCGATAAGACTTCTTCTTCTCTTCTACCATTTACTTCTAATGTGTTGGAAGATGGGAGTAGTAATCTTGTTTGTGCTTGTTCTAATGCACTATGTAAGCTGTTATTCAGTTTCTTTTTTTATTTTTGATCCAGAAGAACTTGAGCTTTCAGCTCTTCATCTCGATGCCATGAACATCGTAACTCTCCGGTTTGGTACACGAACGCTGTAAATCTGGTGAACCTGTGGCTTTTCTGCCAATCCGCGGAATTGAACCACATTTAATAGAGTTTAGGGGACTTGAAAGAGGCTTGTCACTCGTCGTTCAACGTGCTACGAAGACGATGGATAGGCGGGAATTCAGTTTCTCAAGGATGTTCTATGATGCCGTAGCTCCATCTTTTGCGTAGTCTTGCTCTGGACCCGTTATTCTTTTTCAGTGTGGTTCTCTAGGGTAGATGATACCAGGGCATTCTTGTCAGGGTGTCCAAACCATTTATTTTGTTGTTCTTTTAAGACTATCAGCGATAAGACTAAACACCATTAATATGATAAAATGGTTCCACTATTTGTTTCTAATGCTGGTAAACTTTATAAATAGAAAACAACGGATCATGCCAGTATACGTTTAGGCGAAATATGTTAGATGAACTCAATTGAACATGTCGGAGTTCACGCAGTGCCGGATTAGCACTATAGCAGAAGTAGCAAATGCTACAGACCCCGCGTTTCCGGAGGTCCGGCGAATAGAGCAGAAAATGTTTAGCTTGTAAAAGTATCAAACAAGTTTTAGATGACATCTCAACATTATGGAACGGAATTCTAGAACGCTTGCAAGTGGAGAACGTTCTTTTTAGACATTAAAGCGTATCAAAAGTGAGTTAAGGAACATGATGGGACAAGATCATCTAAATAACCTCACATTAACCCTTTCACTCTCATTATTTTTTTATTACCTCTGAACGAATTTTGTTTACAATATATACTAAATTAGCCTGCATACTGGCTTTGCGTAACCTTCACAATAAGATGATCCAGTATATCATCTCAGAATTGTGAAAGGGTTAATGAATATTGAATGTAATTTACTAAGAGAAATTGATTTGTCTAGTGCTATCTCTAAATTTGCTCACATTAAATGGAAAAAAAGTTTGTTTATAAAAGTTGTGATTTATTTTATTAGCATACAAAACCTAAGACCTCTTAGTAACATTTGCTACAGACCTTGCGCTGGCTTAATTCAGCACTGAGTTCACGTTACTAATATAGCTGAAAACTGACATTTATAACATCTTTAATGATGGGTTTCTATTCATATTTCTGATAAAACAAAGGTATCAAGTAAATAAGGCGTATTAAGAACAACAGGGAAAGCATAGGCGAACCACAAATCTTTATTTCTTACAGCTATGTCCTATAATTTCATTTGCTTTATTGCATCAATGTTGGATTTCGTTAGTTATTCTTCCATTTGCTGAAAAAATGCTCCCTGTTTATGTACAGTTTTTGACTTGTTTTATTTGATGTTTATCGATGAAGATATTCTTTGCAGCACATCTGTAGAAATATGCATTCTTTTGGGCAATAATTCCCCAGGTTATTTGAGGAATAGATTAGAGTTAACTTAAATCTATTAAAAATGATTTTGTTATAAAAAACTTCAATGAAAAAATTAAACTAATGTTCAAAATATATTTCCATCACAATATTCCAATATAATGTTAGCTGAGTGTTAAAACTAACATAAATATTATTGATATGTTTCAGTTCTTTGTTTTATTGGAGACGGAAAGTAATAAGAGGGAGAGAGAAGGGAGAGAGAAGAGAGAGAGAGAGAGAGATAGTCAATGGTCCATGTGAAACATCAGTATGTATTCGCCATGACATCTATTGAGTTAGAAGGAGTTCGTATGGATCTGCCATGATCTTTTATTTTACCTTTCACCTGCAGGTGACACGCAGTAATGTAGTGTTGAGGAAACTCGCTTCTTAGCGGCGTGATCTCAGTTCAATTCCACAGTGGGCGTGAAATATTTGTATCCGACCGAAGCGACTCTCAAGTCGACCCAGTCTCAATTGAGTACCGGGAATAGCACTGTGAAGTAAACACGGAAAGGATGATGATGAACATCACCATATGACCACATCACCCATATGACCACATCATCCATCATGTGCTGATTTTTTTTTTAAAAAGTCGAGTCTAACACCGTATTCCTCAATTTACCTCAAGGTATGAAAAAGGGTTCCTTCACTTCCATCAATTTTTCTATCAATTTTATTCGCCTTTTTCAATGACTTTAGCGTAATCATGGGGCCTAATATGACACATATGACAGTTTGTGTGGGAAGGCTTACTTTCCTTATCATTACTGTTCCTCAACATTCAGACGAGGATTACTCCGACCTCAGAGATGCCATGAATTCTAAAAATTATATTATATTCATCAATATGTAACTTAATACCACTATAACATATATTCTTGTTTGCTTGTTGATATTTGTACATTACACAACTGCTGCTGTTTCTTATCTTTGACCAATTGGGCCTTATCTAAACTCATGCAGCATTTCTTCTCTTGTTTCAAGATACCACATTCCATTGAATCAGTTCCAGGTGAATGAAGAAGTCAAATGCATTCCTTCTAAATGTTCTTCAGCTATAGTTGTTCGCTGAAGCAAGTTCGATTAACATTAACTTGATCGGATACTTTATGTATATTGTATTATTGTTTTACTCATTTACTTCAACAATATGTTCTATGTGCTACTGCTATATTGATTATGTGTACACTGTTGTTTTATTTTTTTTTATATTAATATACTTTTCAATATTTCCAATTTGAGCGTCTGTAGCTTAAGTGGTAGTGAGCTTGATCACAACCAAGCGTACCTGGCTCAAACTCCATGGCGTGCAAGTTTGGAAGCAAATTAGTACTTTGATTTTTTACGAACGATAAAAATAGGCCTTGCCGTTCAGAAAGCAATGGCAAACTACTGAACGTGTAAGTGGTGCCTAGAAAATCGACGACTCGTTTACTGTTGTTGATGGCTAAGTCCTGTAAAGGATATGCCACGATTTTCATTTCAATACTTTTCAAATGTTATAACTGTTACAATTATCCAATTTTGATATAAATTAAATAGTTTTTCAACCTTCTGAGATTCACGTGGATCTACTGTCCTGGTCATGCGAGTGCTCGCAACAACGAGAGAGCGGCGGACATGCTTGCATTGAAAGCATTAATTGTTTGTGAGCTTAGGATGTATAATAGGACAGCCCTTCGGTCTCTTGGCGACCTACTGTTGGATGAGGACACTAAAATAGACGTTAAATCAATATAGTTTTTTTTTATGGAGTTTGAAACTGTACGTTGTACAAGTAGAACTGGTTGATTGAAGGGCAGAGAGAGAAGTGTGTTTAACCAGCGAGCCACATGAACCATCACTAAGCACACCCTTCGAAATCTGTTGGGGGAGACTAAACACATATGGGTCTGCCTGGAGTGCTGTGACGTCATCTCAGTAACCAATAACGAATTTTAATTAACTGCTTTGGGTACTAGGAATTCAACGTGTATTAGATATTTAGATTATCAATTGATAGTGTAATGATTTTGTAGCTATATAGACTGTAATGTTTCCTGTTTGGACAGATTCCAACGGACTCAGTTATATATATATTTGGTTCACTGAGTTAAGAAAATAATAATAATAACAATAATTCCTCTCGTACCGTTATACGTTACATAGGGCCTACAAGTAATTTTAATTTATCCACACGGCTCTATCCTGGACAACTCGCTCAATCTCCTCCATGGAACTTATTTCTTGCCTCTCTAAGCACAGTTTGTTTCATGGTCTCATTAGGTCGTCCTCTCTTTATTGAATACTTTGCATCCCACTTCAATGCGTGCTTTGATATTCTTTGTTCATTTCTTCTCAAGGTGTGTCCAATATATTTCTATCTTCTCCTTCTTATAACAGTTGTTACTAGTGGTCAATCGGTTAATTAAGGAAATGATGATAGTTGATTGACACTTTACCAACACTTGTAAAGACTACATACTGTTACGTATAATATAATGATTTACATTGCTGCAGTATTATGTTTAAACGAATTAAAAGTCTAGATCATCCCTGCCAGCGGCACTACAGTCATCCAAGTGCAAGAATTTAAATACTTAGGAAGTTTATTCACATAATATGGAAGATTAGACGGAAAGATAAAGGCTACAGTGTAAAAAAAGCAAATGCTGTAGTAACCTACCAGCTAGCCTCATTGTTGAGGCATATAAAACATCTCATTAACAGCTAAACAACAGATGATCAACGGCATTTTCATTCCTACTCTGTGTTACCAAAGCCAAACATTGGCAATCAGCAAGTTTACAGTGTGACGACAAAAGAAGAAGAAAGGTTTAAGGGTCAAGAGTTCTTCTTCTTTCTTTGCGTTCGTTCTTTACGACCAATGTTAATCACTCTTTGTGATATGTTTGATCTTTGCCAAGAACGTGTATACGTTGCACATTGGTTTGGTAGGCCCCTAAACGCATAAACTTCTACACGCTTAGGACATGTGCATCCGATTTGATCTAAACCTCCTTAGTCGCCTCTTACGACATGCGTGGCAGGTAACAGTGACTCTATTCTTTACACCCCAAATTTGGGCCCCGGGGTCAAGAATTTAATTCGTTATAATTTGTTTCTCTCACAGTCAACTTGAATTATTTCTCTCACAGTCAACTTGAATTATTTCTCTCACAGTCAACTTGAATTATTTCTCTCACAGTCAACTTGAATTATTTCTCTCACAGTCAACTTGAATTATTTCTCTCACAGTCAACTTGAATTATTTCTCTCACAGTCAACTTGAATTATTTCTCTCACAGTCAACTTGAATTATTTCTCTCACAGTCAACTTGAATTATTTCTCTCACAGTCAACTTGAATTATTTCTCTCACAGTCAACTTGAATTATTTCTCTCACAGTCAACTTGAATTGTTTCTCTCACAGTCAACTTGAATTGTTTCTCTCACAGTCAACTTGAATTGTTTCTCTCACAGTCAACTTGAATTATTTCTCTCACAGTCAACTTGAATTATTTCTCTCACAGTCAACTTGAATTATTTCTCTCACAGTCAACTTGAATTATTTCTCTCACAGTCAACTTGAATTGTTTCTCTCACAGTCAACTTGAATTATTTCAGTTGACAGTGGTCTCCCTATATGACTAGGTCGCTCGCCGCGTTAAAGCAAGAGTATTACAAAAAGTGTCAACTCAGTAGCTCCAGCAGAAAACCTAGTCATCTCTGGGGAAAAAATGCACAAGTGAACGGAACAAAACTGTCGAGTTTCGAACTCACAACCTTCTGAAAGCATGGGGAACTTGATTATATCGTTATAGGAGATCCCTATGTATTATGTGTTTTGTGGCAGTTTTCATGGTTTTAACTTCTTATTGGAATGTTAAACATGCTTGATAGTTAATTATTTCGTTATAGGAGATCCCTATGTATTATGTGTTTTGTGGCAGTTTTCATGGTTTTAACTTCTTATTGGAATGTTAAACATGCTTGATAGTTTATACAGGGTGTTCAAGATAATAGTAGCCTGTGAATGGAGTCAATCTGGCATATATGTATGAAAATGAGAAGGTTCAGTTATGACGTAGTATAGGTCAAGGTTATGTGACGGTATGTAATTGTAGTGCGGGAAGGGGCGATGAACAAATGTGACGTAAAACGAGCTAGTCAGAACTGGTTTAAATAGTACATAAACATAACGCGATAGATTATCTGGTAACTTTCGATTTGTCAATGGGGCTGCTTTAATCTTGAACACCCTGTATATATATATATATATATATATATATATGTAACAGTTTATATATCGTGACAGAGTAATGACTCAACTAGGCGGAACACGCTCTTATATTAAACCGCGTATCAACAAGGTCTGATCCACCGTTGCAAAGGGTGAGACCAATCTGAAAATCAGGAACCAACGTATAGTAAGGAAACCCGACTTTAAGTTTGTGAAAGTATAATTTTACCAGTCCTGCTGCAATTATAGAAATGATAGGACAGAACAATAAGGGATGAAGTGAGATTGTGTACCTTCCACCATTCATGTCAGTGCTGAATCATACAAATATTCTAACCAGAAAGAATACCTAGTAACAAGTCAAGCAAGGAAACCAAGCAGAACAATGATCAGCATCTTGAAGTATAAGATAGGAAAATGGCTTGACTATGATATGCCAATGAATATAGCTTGTCAAGAGAAAACAGCACTCAGGTGGACAAAAGAAAAGGGAAGAAAGAAAGGAAAACAAAGCACAACGCAAAAACAAGTGATGTAAGAAGAAATGTCTGCAAAATCTCTAACGGGGAATACTGTAATGATGAACATTTCAAGAGACAATAGAACAGTTAAAGCTTTTACTGCCGTTTCATGTGTCTTCAGCCCCGACAACGATTAGAATTTAGATTATATACTTGTATAGATATATATAATAATAATAATTCCTCTCGTACCGTTATACGTTACATAGGGTCTGCAAGTAATTTCTCCACACCGCTCTATCCTGGGCAACTCGCTCAATCTCCTCCATGGAACTGAGACCGATATGTCCTGCCTCTCTCAGCAAAGTTCGTTTCCGGGTCTTCTTAGGTCGACCTCTCTTTCTTGAACCCTTTGCATCCCACTTCAATGCCTGCTTTGATATTCGTTGATCATTTCTCCTCAAGGTGTGCCCAACATATCTCCATCTTCTCTTTCTTATAACAGTTGTCACTAGTGGTTGTCCAGACCACTACATATATATATATACATTTTCAGACGTTAGGGTATAAAATCACTACACGTTTCTAGTCCTTAGTGTGAACATGTTAGGAAGGCCAATTCCTTTCTTCACGTGTGAAACGTCGAGCGTGGGATTGACTCCACAGCCCCCTTGTGTTCGAGTCGATAAACCAACGCTTGTGCATTACGCTACCCACCCCATATATATATATATATATATATATATATATATATATATATATATATATAACAGTATTATTCAAATACGATATTAATATATGCATTTTACAGTTAATACACTCCAGACATTGTACTGGAAAGTATCACCTTCTCTCTTGTAGTTGATTTTGATATTTGTTACCAGTGGCGGCTCGTCAACCAAAAACCATGATTTATCCGGAACAAAATGTCTGGCCCCACCAACATAAATGATCATGAGCCGCCACTGTTTGTTACAATATGTTCATATCTTGTTTACTAATACAAAAAAAAACCTACATGCAACTGTACCCCTGTGCTTGAACTAAAAATGACAGCATGACATTCATAAATGCTAGATTTTATATTTTTTCCAATTTACATGTGTTTGTTTATCAATACATATATGCATATCGTGCTTTTTAAAAAAAAAAGAAATGTCTATACATTTTTAAATAGTTAATAAAAAAAAAAGTTTGTTGAAACTGTACCATTTCAAGTATTTTTTTGTATTCCCGCTATGAACTTCATGTTTTGTCATGGTATCTCATAAGGCACCTATGACTGATTTTTGCATTGATCTTGCTTTCCAAAATACTAGTGTCCCTTACCATTCAGGCGAGCCATACTTCGACTGCAGGTGTACTTGCAATTTAGATCCTCAAGTAAAGGATCAGGGTTTTCTGCAGTCTACTCAAGTAAAGAAAAGACATAAATAAAAATTAGAAAGGAAAGATCATACGGTGGTCATACAGCAGCCTGTTAAAATGTGCCTCTGGGCAAAGAACATAATCTTCTGGATATCCATTGTAATCAATATTCGATGTTTAGACGGTACAAAATTATGATGATGATGACAGTGGTGATAAATATGATGATGATAATGAGTTAGAGATAATGATAATGACGACCGTATCGTACCTACCATTAAAGAATAAAATAATTTATAAAGACTTTTAGCTGCAACCCCTAACTCGTTGAAATTATAAATGCAATCTTCTTTCATCTCCCTTTGCGACTTAAGACATCACAAATTTCTTCCAACCAGATTTATCTTGAGCAAGTCAGCTAGGTTCATTCGAGGTCATTCTCATACTTCTCTTTTATAAAAAAAAAGGTCTTTCCCTACCTATCTTATCGCACGGATTCCATTTCAGAGCCGCATTTGAGTGTATGGCCTTCTGTATATCGTTCAAAGTGTCTAAAGTCGAAGGATTTACTTATTTGTACTGGGATTTATACCATATGGCTCAGTCTTTCTCAGTCCGGATTTCTTATTTGTACCAGGATTTATACCATATGGCTCGTCTCTCCTCAGCAGGATTTACTTATTTCCACTGGTATTTACACCATATGGCTCGGTCTCTCTCCGTACAGTAGAAGGATTTACTTATTTCCACTGGTATTTACACCATATGGCTCGGTCTCTCTTCGCAGAAATTGTATACCATTTGCCGAGAGTATTGCACAAAACAAGAACTCCGCAATTCCGGCAACAAACCTACGGATCTCTCAAAAATGCACTAAATGGCGCGGTTCGGATTCGAACCCACGAGCTTCGGAACCCAAGGTAATTTAGCCATTTAGCCACATTTAGCCACATTTAGCCACATTTAGCCACATTTAGCCACATTTAGCCACATTTAGCCACAGAGACCGTCAACCTAATGTATGTCCCAACTACTTCCAACTTCTCTTTTTAGTTCTTCATTGATTTTGTCGATGCCGTTGCATCACGTGATTGCAGTATGATGGTAATAGAAGAATATAAATACACAACTCACCTTTGAATAGCAAGAATCACTAGCGTCCATTATTTAACATTGCATAACCGAACACTACAATCTTACTCGTTGAAGGATACGTCCGCTCGCCTGTTGTCGGGACTGACAAGAAAGAATAGTAACATTGCGACCTACAAGGCATGTCGTAAGAGGCGACTGAGGTAGGGGACTATTGAAGCTATACTAGTTAAAAAACGCGTCGCAGAAATCGAATTTGCTGGCCTACTTGTAAGCGCATAACGGACGCAATGCACAATCGCTCTTAGGCTCGGATCACATACAAATGACAATGAGTGGTTAACAAGTGGACAAAAGTTCGAAGAAAGAGAAGAAACCGCCTAGTTCTGAGAATTGTCCTCTGTTTACCTCATGCACCTCTGTTTATTTCATGCACCTCTGTTTACCTCATGCACCTCTGTTTACCTCATGTACCTCTGTTTACCTCATGCACCTCTGTTTACCTCATGCATCTCTGTTTACCTCATGCACCTCTGTTTACATCATTGACGTGCAAATTAATGACACTAGAACAATATAACAGTATTTTTATCCAGAACCGATTAAATACGACATATCTGGAATACATCAAGCATTTTCCGTTCTATTTGTTATGTAAAGTTTCAGTTTCATAGTGTACGATTGCAATTCTAGTAGCCGCCAAGCGAATGTTTTATCTTCAGTTTAAGACTATGAAACAAAATTTGACAAACAGCCTTTCTCTCTATCTTTCTATCTCTTTCTCTCTATCTCTCTATCTCTCTCTATCTCTCTCTCTCTCTCTCTCTCTCACTCGTGTCGTTTAAAGCCCGGTTGGGACATAGCCTTGTTTTTGTTTGTTTGTTTGTTTGTTTAGTAGGAGATTAAAGCCTCTTTAAGCCGAGCCACGCTCTTTCAACCTAAGACGAACCTTTTATTGGTTATATCAGAGCGTGTAGGCCAACAAACATGAAAAATAAGAATTAACTCCTTTCGGAGAATCCAAGAGCTGAGGGACATAAGCTCTCAAACAACTCACTTCAAGTCTGTCTATATTTAGATATCTATTTGCAGCACATTCCAGCTCAACCGTACACTGTTAATTTCTGCCTCTAAATCGCTTCTCTATGCATTTCTAAGCTTCTCTGACTTTTATTTTCCCTGCCAGTTCTTAGAAATGACCAGTGGCGGCTGGTCATTAAGGGCCAGAGGGGCCGGCCCCACCAAAAATAATGTGTAACGTGTATTTATTATGTAATGGACTAAAATATAAACTAACCCAAAACCATGATTTTCCCGAAAATTTGTGTCTGGCCCCACCAAAAAAACGATCACGAGCCGCCACTGGAAATGACCCTTCCTGTTACAATCTCTTGGGGATTTCTCAAAGTGTATCCTATTCAGTGACAATGTCTTTTCTTCATTTCTTGGTTCACTGGAATCTGTCTTGTTCTCTCCGCTGTCTCCTCATTTGTGACCTTATAATATCATCACAGTCTCGTTATTTTGCATAGATACAAGTTGACGAATATGTACAGAGAAACAGGATTAAGAAAACAGTATGAATTGAATGTGTCCTTTCTTGAAACTTTTCACGGAATAAGGTGATAAAGAAAAAGACACGTTCAAGAGGATTGCTGCAAGAGAGGAATCATCATGGATACATCATTATTAACAGAACGTGTTTCGGTACGATGGAAAAATTCTTCACCTTAAGGCAAAAAATTTGCGGCTACGCCATGAGCAGTGGGGATTATGTTTACAGCATTTTGGAACTTCAAAAGAGTGAAGTTAGCCCAATTTCAGATAGAATGTTGCAATGTGAATGCTTAATCACACTGTAAAGTTCTCTTGGTGCATCGTGATGCAATACTGAAAACAAACCCAGATCAAGGACTCCGACTAGACGAGTACTGCTCTCACGACATTGTCAGACACAATACTGCTAGCTTAAACAGAAAGATAATTAATGAGCTAGAGTGAAGACTTCTTGGATATTCAACTTACACTCCCGATCTGGCCGCTAGCGATTCTACCTCTTTTATCCGTTAAATGCACACATTGGCGACTACAAACTCGAAGTTAATGACCAAGAAATTGAAAGTGAGATGCAAATGAGGCAAAGACAGCAGGCCAAAAATTGATATATTACCGATATCGGGGGAACTGACACAGCAATGAGAAAATTCCATCAATATTCACTGACACAGCAATGAGATAATTCCATCAATATTCACTGACACAGCAATGAGATAATTCCATCAATATTCACTGACACAGCAATGAGATAATTCCATCAATATTCGCGAAGATTACAGTGCGAAATAGTAAAAGATGTAAGTACAATAATAATCTGCCTCATACAACCGAGTGTCACTAGACAAGTACTTGAATGAAACCCTCGAGGAAAACGGAAAAGGGAAAGTAGTAAACAGACATAGAGACAGTCTGCTTGAGGAACTGGAGGGTGCTGAGGAATCTTAAGTGGCCATAAATAAAACAGCAAGAGAAACTGAACAAAGTAGTGAAAAACTGTTGAGGCCCTATGCTCCAGAAGAAGCAGAAAGAAATAAGTAAGTAAGTAACGTAAAAAAAACAAGAACTAATGGTATTGAAAGGTGAAACTGAGAAATATTAACTCTACTGTCCACGAGTTTCCCCTATATGAGTCAGTACCCCCAACAGAAATGGCACACTGCATGTCTAGAGTATTGTCCACAAAATCTAAATTACGTAGCTCCAGAAATAGTCTTACGTTCTCCGAGAAAAAATGCACTTAGTAATTGAACGACGTTGTCTAGATTCGAATCACTATTTTCAAAATGCAAGTCAAACGTTTTAACCAATACGCCATATACACTTCTTTAACAAGTGTTAGCACAGGAACGGAGCAATTATGGGGTGACCCGATGCATGAAGTTGAAGTCTTGAACGTAGAACAAGTGTTAGCTAAGAACGACATATGATTGACTACTAAAATGCAGTGAAGTTGAACCTCTATAACATTGAACAAGTGTTAGCACAGGAACGGAGCAATATGGAATGACCTTTGCAGTGAAATTTAGAACCGTACATATGAACATATGAACAAGTGTTGCTTGAGAAAGAACTAATATTGACTAAAAAAAGGAATTAATGTTATTTGAACAGAACTAACATTACTGAAACAATAACTGAACTAACATTACTGGACCAATAACAGAACTAACATTACTGAAACAATAACAGAACTAACATTACTGAAACAATAACAGAACTAACATCACTGGAACAATAACAGAACTAACATCACTGGAACAATAACAGAACTAACATTACTGGAATAATAACAGAACTAACATTACCGGAACAATAAGAGAACTAACATTGCTGGAACAATAACAGAACTAACATCACTGGAACAATAACAGAACTAACATCACTGGAACAATAACAGAACTAACATCACTGGAACAATAACAGAACTAACATTACTGGAACAATAACAGAACTAGCATTACTGAAACAATAACAGAACTAACATTACTGGAACAATAACAGAACTAACATTATTGGAACAATAACAGAACTAACATCACTGGAACAATAACAGAACTAACATCACTGGAACAATAACAGAACTAACATTATTGGAACAATAACAGAACTAACATCACTGGAACAATAACAGAACTAACATTACTGGAACAATAACAGAACTAACATTACTGGAACAAAAACTAATGTATTTTATGTAACAGAACTAACATTACTGAAACAAGAACTAATATTATTTGAACAGAACTAACATTACTGAAACAAGAACTAATATTTTTTGAACAGAACTAACATTACTGAAACAAGAACTAATGTTATGTGAACAGAACTAACATTATTGAAACAAGAACTAATGTTATGTGAACAGAACTTACATTACTGTAACAAAAACGAATAATTAAACAAAGATAATAAACAAGTCTCATCTGTAACCTTTTACTCAAATGTGTCATGAATCAGATGACATATAAAGAAAGTCTTCACTTTGTCTTAAAACAAACAATTCATATTGATAGCATTTCATACCAAACTGACAACAGAAAACTCTACATCTTCTGTTTCTTGTAAACATAAATTAGTAGAACAGTTGCACCGTTATGAAGTGTTTCCTTCCTCGGCCGGCAAAGGCGGTGCATCTGGACTCATCCATGGATGACCTAGTATCTGAGCGATCGTATATCTCTTTTTGACGTTCACCTGAATCGTATATTTTAGACAAAGTTCAAATTTAGACTAGCAATTTTGTACTGATGTTATACCTTTGTACTTAATTGTCTACTACTAAGTCTATCTTTGTGGTTGATTAATTGGTTGATTAATAGGGTCATCATCATTGTACTCTCCCGTCTGCCCAGCGTGTTCGTAGCGCGTTGGACTACGGGTGACTATCCCTCTGTGTATGTGCGAGTTCAATTCCGCGGGATGGCAGAAAAAGCCACATATTCCCCAGATTTAAGGTGTTCGTGGCACCGAACCGAAGGGTTACGATGTCCATGGCACCGAGCCGAAGACTGAAAAGCTCAAGTGCTTCTGGATCGGGGAAATTTAAAAAAATCATTGTACATCGTTGAGTAATCATGTTTGCTCCGGTCTCTTTCTTACACAGGAAAATCTCAGCGACAGTGCACAAACTCCTTGTACGGGTGAGGGTGTCCGATGTAGTTCAGAAGATGGAGACAATATTTTGTAGGCAGTTTTATTTTTAATCTCTTTAAATAATTTTAACCCGGACAGCGGCTTTCCAGCCTGCTCTTCTCGTATTTTGATCTGTATATGATTCTTCTACGTGGTCAACTTGAACACGGGACCTACGTTTTAACGTCCATCTCCGATAGGAGTAAGAACTAGATCTCACCAACACGTAGATCAGGGGTCTCTAAAGATATTCCGATGGCACGAGTGAGCGGTCAGGTACCTTTTGAACGACAGGCGGAGTCCTAACATCTGCAATAGAGACCACGCTGTCTGTGTAAACATGTATATCAAATATTTTTCAGATTATTTTTCCAAACAATATCTGCCAATTAATATTCAACAGGCTCACACAGTAAGAAATGCACGTAATGAAGAAATAGCAAGCGATTGATCTTGATAGTTATGTACTCGAGAAACGATTTCGAAACCGTCACAAGAACAACCTTGCTCCTAAGAAAATGGGAAAGAATGACCTACTACTAAAAGCTTAACCAAGAACAGAAGTAGAGTAGGGCCTAGGAACCAGATTTGGAGCATGTTGAACTCGTGATTGTGTGCTTGTGTGTCATGTTTAACTCGTGATGTGTTTTTGATGTTGAGCACAAGGATAGTTCGTGTACCAATGATTGAATTTGTGACGAAAGTGTGATGCTAAGTACATGATTGTTGTTTTAGCAATCCTTCCTTCCTTTCGTTCGCTTGAAATATTATCTATATATTCAATGTTGTCTCTTGTATGAACTTCACTGTCTTTTGTAGCTCACACAGAGGTCCGTGTAGTTTTCTGTCGAGTGTTGTTTCGTTATGCCAATGAGTTTGCCTCAGTGTATCATATTCAGGACAGTCTTGGGTATGTGCTCTGCAGTCTGGTGTTCCTATCCACATGTACACATAGCTGAATTGCCAATCCTTAATTTTGTATACATGTGGCTGCAGAGTCGATTGTGTCCTGTTCTAAGGCGTAGAATGACAACTTGTTCCAATCTGCTCATACTATAGTAATCGTCTTGTGTTGGTTTGTGTGGCTTTCTGATTGATTTAATTATCCTTTTCTTTTGGTGGTAGGTAAAATACACATCCGGTTTATCTCCTGCAGCACCTTCCTTGGCCAGTCGGTCTACTGTTTCATTTCCTGGTATTCCACAGTGAAAAGGTATAAACTGCAAGACTATCTGCGCTGCTTGGACTGTTTAAATTTAGACAGTAGGGTTTTAGCAATGATTGCAGCTCTGCTGTGTGTGAGATTGTAAGTGTGTGATTGTTGTTTTAGCAATGATTACATCCTTGTTATGTGGGAGATATTGAGTACGTTATATGTATTGATTGTTCCAATGATTCCATTCCTAATATGTGTTAGACATTGAACATATGATGTCACAGTTTGTGTCCCATCTTATCCGTCTCACTGACGTATGTCAGATATTGAGTGTGATATGTTACGTGTGAGAAGTTGAGTATGAGATGTCATAGTGTGTGTTGATGTTCGTATCCCTGATATGTATCTGATGTTGAGTACTAACTGGATGATTGGTCTTCTTCTTCTTCTTCTGCGAACGCTCCATATCGACCACTTATTAAACCAATCTTTGTGGTTTGTATGTAATCTGAGCCTAAGAGCGATTAAGCGTTGTGCCAAGTTATGCGCTTATGGTGACTATGCCAGGATATCTGATTTCTTGCCATCATTTCATTTACTAGGGTTGCATTCCTTAAACTGTGAGACGGATGGGTTTGCCACTTGGACGTCATCTTACTAGAGTAGGATGATCAGTGTCCGAAAAGTATCGCCCTTTGTAAATGTTTGAGTGTGTACTAGTCAACCTTATCGGCCTTACTTTTGTATCCAGGATGAGTTTATTACAATGTTATTTATAAGGTATATGATTGTGTCTTTGAGTATTGGTGTGTTATTAAGTAAAGCTCTGATTTATAATGTCAGCAGGCTTACCTCTAAGATGCGAGTAATAAGGTCTTTCACCTCAGTAGAGATGGGCTTGGACTTAGAAAATGCTACTTTCTTCTCCAGTTGGTCTCTTATCATTTTCTTCACATTAGAATCGTCATAGGGCATGGAAGCACATACCTGGGTGGGTTACGAAACAATATATATATGTCAGTATTTCATTAAAGAGAGATTTTATTGAATAATAAAAAAATAATCCCTGTTAAACTCTATAGGACAGAGATATTAATGCCGCTTGCTCGAAGCTGTCGCCACGCATGTAATTATCATCGGTTTTATTTTCTCCTCAAAATAAAAAAAAACACTGTTGACATTACCGAGCTTTTGAACATGAGATATTTCGTTTCATCATCTCGCTCTTCAAGAAACATAAACAATAACAAACACAGATAGTGTCTTCGGTCTCAATGCTAGCCTGGTGGTTTCTTTACGTTTCGAGTTAAATTTGACTGCCCCCTTACTACCGCTCATATCTGGTACTATGATTTAGTATAGTTCAGTAGATGGTGTGATATTTAGTGGAATTGTGTTACTGTAAAACTTTTCGGTAGGTCATCTATAAAATGTGTGTCCTACTGGACTACATGCATGCACCCTCTGGGGTTCAAGACAAATTCAGCCAGCGGTTGGGAAAAAAATGCCAATGTTTCCGCTTGGAAAAAGCCATACAAGTTGATGGAGATTATTTGAATAATACAGATGTTTTAACGACATGTCTCTGTATATTGTGTATAATTTTCATGTTCTTTGTTTACACAGTTCGTGAGAAAACAGATGTGGTGCATTACTTTCTGAACGTCCCTAGTATATATATATATATCTTCCTCTCTCCTGCCATCCTTTCCAATTCTTCCATGTTTTATCTATCCTTTAAAATCAGTCACCAGCTCTCTTCTCCAGGTCTGTCTAGGCTTTCCCTACTCCTCTTTCCCTGCGGGTTCTAAAACAGTGCCTGTTTTGCAATGCTTCCGGTCGGCCTTCTCAATGTGGTCTCATCCATCGCCAGCGTCTCTTCCTTAGCTCTTATTTTACTGGTATCTGCTTAGTTCTTTTTCTAAGTTCATCGATCTTACTCTTATCATACCATCATCTCAGTCCCACTATTCTACCTAATATATATATATATATATAATTTTTAAAGGGTTTTAAAGTCGAAGGATTGACTTCATTGCACCGAGTTTTACCCCATATGACTCGGTCTCTCTCCGCAGAAATGGCACGCCACCTGCCGAGAGTATTGCACAAAGCACGAACTCCGTAGCTCCTGCAAAAATCCTAGGGGTCTCTGGAAAAAACTGCACTCGTGAACAGAAGGCCGCGGTCCGGATTCGAACCCACGACCTTCGTCTCGCAAGGCAAAGGCTTAACCATCAGCCACAGAGACCTCTCTCATATATTATATATATATATATATATAGAGAGAAGAGAAGAGAGAGAGAGAGAGAGAGAAGAGAGAGAGAGAGAAGAGAGAGAGAGAGAGAAAGCTGTATACCCACTTCTATATTTGCATATTCTCAAACTGCACTGTTTACAATCGCCAACAGCAATTAAATAAAAATGATGTGACTTAAGTAAGGAAAATATATTAGTGTTACCATAATGTAAAGTATGACGCCCATAGCCCAGATATCATGCAGTGGAATGTAATAGGGAATCCCTTGTAGGATCTCAGGGGCGGCGTAAGCTGCGCTGCCACAAAATGTTTTGCTGATGGCTGGATCTTCGAAGTACCGTGAAAACCCAAAGTCTGACACCTTCAAATTGTTTTGATAATCCAGTAACAGATTTTCACACTTTAAGTCTCTGCAAACACATACAATAAATAGATATGTGAATAAAAGTAGACTAGATAATACTTGAGAGAAAGTCTTCTGATTGCAATAGACCTCATGAATCTTCTACTTCTTCGAACGCTCATCGACCATTTATTAAACCACTTTTTGTGATTTGTATGTGATCTGAGCATAAGAGAGATTATACATTGTGACAGTTATGCACCTACAACTAGGCCAGCACATCCTATTACTGCGACGCTTTTTATTTAGTAGGGTAGTTTCCATAGACCCCTACCTCAGTTGCTTTTTACGACATGTCTTGTACTTCGCAGTGTTACTAATCTTTGCGAGCCCCAGAAACACACGGGCTACTTCAAGAATATAGTCAGACGATATTATGCACAAACAGAAGTATGGAAACTCTTGTTTGCAATGAAAAGCTTTTTTTTTGGAAACCTTTTTTTCTTTTGATGTTGACCACTCGGTTATTAATTTTGTTTCTGAAAGGATAGACAAATAAAGTGATTATTATTGAATGTTGCGTAATTGTAGATACGTTCAAATTGGTTTACATCCAAAATAGATGCACTGTGATTAAGCTAAGAGGTCAAAGTTAATAGTTCAACTATCGTACATATTCACTGAATTCTCCTCTATTGACATTAAAGAAAAACACAACGCAGGACCAATGTACATATTCACTAATTCCTTCTCTATTGATCACTGAAAGACAAGCTGTCGATAGGGCCCTTTCAGAAGCCTATTATTGCCTGAAACAATTGTTTTAATACATTTTTACACCATGTATCCATTTTTAATACCACAATCGAAATTAAAAATATATTACATACTTAGTTACCTGGCACCTATGTGAATTGGTAAATGTTGAATACATATAGTTTCTGGTTCCTTGAGAGTTAAAATTAAAATAGTTCTAACTAATATTATGCTCAATCATATACCCTATACTCTGTATTGAATTGATATTAATACTGAAATACTGTAGTTAAAATCAATTAAAAGCAAATAAAGACCAACTACACTTAAAATAACACAATCTTACAGTATTATAAAAATTCTTTTTTTGAATGCAATGTGCATATTAGTTTAATGGTAGTCAGTAAGCTTGTACTTATTAAACTTAAGAAACCTAATTATTTTTAACGTCAAATAACTTTGACACAAAAAAACACACACATACACAATGAAAACTGTTACAGTAGTGGTAGAGCACTATGCGTTTGCGATTATTTGGACCTGTTTCGGTTTTTTGGGGGTTAGGGGTGTGTACGATTTTGAACAACCATAGATCATATCCGTCCGGTATGTTCACATACGCTGAATTGGCAAGTGGTAGAGACATACAGATTATGCACAAAGCTTACAAACTGCGCTGCTCGCTCCACTTAACCTTAAGTGTGAGCTAGACATGTATTTTAGTTAATTTAATTGTCATTTATAGTAATTGCATTTCTACTAACAAAACATCAGTATAGAAAATAGGGAAGACCCGAAAAAGATGGTTAAATGGCATACCAAATAACTGCTGTTAGTCCAAGATGGACAGAGAAATCGAGACTAGATGCCAGAATGCAAATGCAGTGACATACCAACTGTCACCACTATTAAAACATCCAAGCATTAACATGGCAGTCATACGACAACTGATAAACTGCATATTTATTCCAACTCTCTGCTATCAGTGCCAAACATGGCCCCTGACTAAGACACTAGAAAGAAAGATTACAACATGTGCAATGAGATGTCTATGAAAAGCGGTCAATGTTACAAGGCGAGATAGAGTGAGAAACGAGAATATCAGAAGCATCGTTGGTACTATACCATGCATACAGTATATCGAGAAGCAAAGACTCAAGTGGTTCGACCATCTAATGAGAATGGAACCACATTTACTACCATCACGTGCCTATAATAATCGACACTTAGGGCGCAGAGCACGAGGCAGACCAAGAACACGATGGATAGATAACATCTCAGAGTCCCTGCAAAGCATGGACTGACAACGTCAAGCGCAACACACCTGGCACAAGATAGAAACTAACTCTCCCCAGGACGCTTCACTGCAAATGTGGTTAAGATAAGATAAGATAAGTTCAAAGAAAATAGTCACAGGTATCTGATTCTGTAACGTTTAATTATAAGTGTTTTGTCCTTATGTTAAACGCATCTGATTCTGTAACGTTTAATTATAAGTGTTTTGTCCTTATGTTAAACGCATCTGATTCTGTAACGTATAACAGTGTTTTGTCCTTATGTTAAACGCATCTGATTCTGTAACGTTTAAAAGTGTTTTGTCCTTATGTTAAACGTCTCATCTAGAAGGTTAATTATGTCTTCTCTGTATGATCTTCAACAAGGCAGATCGGCACCGTGTGATAAAACCTGTAACAAATGAATCTCACGATTGTATAGTTCTGAAAAATGTCAGGGTACTCAACTGCCAAACCTTGATTAGATTGATCAAACACACATACGAGGACAGAATCCCACGCTTACATAGAAAAACCAAGGTTGATAAATAATATACTTACTCAGTGGCGGCACGTGATCATTTTTATTGGTGGGGCCAGACACATATTTTCGAGAAAAAAATCATGGTTTTGCGTTAGGTTATGTTTCAATAGATAAAATAATATATACATGTTACACATTATTTGGGGGCTAACCCCACTGGCCCTAATGACGAGCCGCCACTTTACTTACTTATAAAAGGTATACGGTCTTGCTCTACCTACCTGTGTGCTATATTTATTCCATGTAAATATGCAACGGCGTCCGTCAATTGTCGGAACATAACACGACTTCTGTCTTCAGGGATTGCACCTCGTAACTTTATGTACTCCAGTAGATCACCATGACCAGCATGTTCCATGACTATATAAACCTATAGTTTCAATAATAAGGAATAAATTATACACATAGTACACGCACTATGAATTACAATTTCTAGTATCAAGCAGTATCGATAAATGATTTTCTTTATTGACTTAGTTGGCTTATTCCTCTCTGCTCCTCGTGGAGCATAGAACTTCAACAGTTGTTCGCCACTTTTCCCGGTTTCTGGATGTTTTCTTTATGGTCTTCCATGATAGTCGAGCACCCTTCAGTTCCTTAAGAAGACTTCGTCTCCAGGTCTGTTTAGAACGCCGTCTTTTCTGTTTTCCTTGCAGGTTCCACTCAACTGCTTGTCTAGAGACACAAGCCTTGCCTTCTGTAGGGTATTCCCAACTCATCGCCATGTTCTGCTGGGTCATCATGGATTCATGTCATGTTCTTATCCACAGGTCTGTGTTTACACCTCTATCATACCATCTCAGTTTGAGAATCCGCAAGACAGTCGTAAACAAAGATCTGAATCTTTTTTGTATTTAACTTGGTGACTCGCCACGTTTCCGAGACATACAGCAACATAGATTTCACATTAGATCTGAATATCCTGAGCTTTTTTTTAGTGGAGATGGCAGTACACTGTTTGTGGGTTAGCAAAGGCTTGTTTTCTTTATTGCTACTCTTGAATGGGAGTAGCTGAGATTTGAATAAAATATGATTTGTCTGAAACGAATGGGCGAAGAATTGACTTCATTGCACCAGATTTCCCGATAGTTCTCAGTCCCTGTTGGAAAAAATGGCACGCCACCTGTCAAGGGTATTGCAAAAAGCACGAACTCCGTGGCTCTAGCAACAAGCTTAAAGATCTCATTAAAAAAATGGCACATGTGACAAGGTTGGGATTTAAACCTACAACGTTCAGAAAGACATGCATACGTCATAATCACCGCTTTGATCTCTCTATAAAACAAGAGTATCTCCACTTATAATCTTCATAGTAACCGAAGTCAGTGTTAGATGTCATTTTGAGATGGGTGAAAATTGTGTAGTAATTGTCTTTTAAAAAAAATTTAAACACATTAATTTCTTTTTGATCCGACAGAGGTTTTCCAGCCTAATGTTATCAGCGTAAATCTCTCTCTCTTCTCTCTATCTCTCTTTCTCTCCCTCTCCCTCTCTCTCTCTCTCTGTCTTTTTAACCCGTATTGGGGCATAGGCCAATGTAAAGCTGCCTGGACGCCCGAGTGGTTACCGGGGTCCAAATTTAGGATGTAAAGAATAGAACCACTGTTACCTGCCCCGCATGTCTTAAAAGGCGACTAAGGAGGTTTGGCTAAAATCGGATGTACATGTCCTAAACGTGTAGAAGTCTATGCATCTAGGGGCCTACCAAACCAATGTGCAACATATACACGTTCTTGGCAAAGATGAAATATATCACAAAGAGTGATTAAAATTGGTCGTGAAGAACGAACGCAAAGAAGAAGAAGAAGCTGCCTGGAGTTTTTTACCTGCTCAGCTTGAACCCGAAATCAGTTTACGCTAAAAACCACAAGTAGTTTGACAATGGAGGTGCGGGCGGTTACAGAGGCGGTGACGTGTTTGGCATCTCATAACTACTCTTGTCTACTCAGTGACTCCATGAGTATGATTCGTCAAGTCGAAACAGGATTGATGAGACGAAACTGGGTTAATGTACAGGTAAAGACAATGATCAGGGAAATCACGTTCATTTTGTCCTGGGCACGCAGTAGTCAGGGTTAATGAGCGAGCTGGTAGATTGGCTGGTATGGCTGCGATATCAGAGGGAACTGCAATGGTTCGAAATATTATTCTTATTGCACTTTCCAAACAGTTTCAGGGTTGTGAATCCCAGTCGATGACCAGCTTGAGATAGATTTGTGTCGATACTGGTACAGCCCGTAAGGAACGAGACACCAAATAAGCAAAAATTGATTAATAACATGAATTTGTGGTCTGATGGAACAGCTTGGATTTTTCGGATGATCACTATGGACATTCGGATAGGAGCATCATATAACTGATAATTGATGGAACCAGCATGTTATCATCCATCAACGATATGACTAACACCGGATAGACATCATATAACTATAACGATGGAACCAGCTTGTTATCATCCATCGATATGACTAACATCGGATAGACATAATATAACTGATAACTGATGGAACCAGCTTGTTATCATCCATCAACGATATGACTAACATCGGATAGACATCATATAACTGATAACTGATGGAACCAGCTTGTTATCATCCATCAACGATATGACTAACACCGGATAGACATCATATAACTGATAACTGATGGAACCAGCTTGTTATCATCCATCGATATGACTAACACGATAGACATCATATAATGAATAACTGATGGAACAGCTTGTTATCATCCATCAACATATGACTAACATCGGATAGACATCGTAAATGATAACTGATGAACCAACTTGTTATCACCATCAACGATATGACTAACACGGATAGCATCATATAACGATAACTGATGAACCAGCTTTATCATCCATCAACGATATGCTAACACTGACATTAAGATTAGAATAACTAGATAGTACTTTAACCAGATCCATTAAGTCAGGTTACAAACATAATACTTTGTGGAAGGCGGCTCTATACTTATATCTTCTTCTCTTCTGTGTCGTCACCTGTTCGTTGTTGCCCAGTGTCGTGGTTTTATGTTTCTGTCTTGCGCTGTTCTGGTGGCTTGTTTGATTGTTATTTTTGCTCTTTGACAGGATTCTGCTATTCCATCTAACCATCTTTTTCGTGGTCTTCCTCTTGTCTTCTTTCCTGATGTTCTGTTGTAGAAGACTGTATATTGGGAAGTTAGGTTGCATTCATAGCAAGTGGCCAAACCACTTCATTACTTCTACATCAGAGACAAAAATAGTTATTTTAATGTAACATTTGATAAAATATTGATAGCTTTCCCTATGACCAATTAGATCTGATACCATGCTACAGTATAATTCCAGATGTGGTACTGTAAAGTTTGGTTTTTGTGATTGCAAAATCTTAAAGTTATGGGTTTGTACAAATGTGTGTCCTAATCAATACACATTGGTCGAAATTGAATTTTCCCTTTGTTTTACGTTTGAAAGATGCTTTATGAAGGCACATCGTACTCACGTTCCTAACCCAAACAACACGTATTACAAAGAGTGGTTAATTTGATGATAAGAACGATCACAAACAGTAACACCATTCGCCCGAGTGGTTACCGGTGCTCAAATTTTGGTATAAAGAATAGAGCCACTGTTACCTGCCACGCATGTCGTAAGAGGCGACTAAGGAGGTTTGGATCAAATCGGATGCATGTGTCCTAAATGTGTAGAAGTCTATGGTTTAGGGACCTACCAAACCAATGTGCAACGTATACACGTTCTTGTCAAAGATCAAACATATCACAAAGAGATTAAATTGGTCGTAAAGAACGAACGCAAAGAAGAAGAAGGAGTAACACCATTGAGAACAATTGCAACAGATGAATAACTCTATGTTAAACATTTACAACAAATCAGACAAATGAACTAAGTATCTAGGTATACTTATAAATACCTTCTGCTCAAACTCTATTATCTCATAAAGTTTTATGCAGTTAACATGATTCACTGCTTTCATGCATTTCAGTTCTCGAGGTAGAAATTTTTCTTTGAAATCTTTTGGTGCACTTCTTCTGTCTATTATTTTCATTGCTACTCGTTTCTGAAGTTTATCACTGTACGCACTCTTAACTTTGGCGTATGAACCTTCGCCAATAGTTGTCCCAATACTGTATCCAAGCTTTTTCAAATAAACTTCATCGTCAGAAAAGGCGAATTCCTTCACTACTGTTCCAGTCATTTTACTTAACAGACAAACCAAGAAATCAGACTACGACATTAGGATCCTGTCTAATCGATACATCAGAAAATAGCCATGTCTTTGGTTGTATTACCAACTTGTCTTACATTTTCTTCCGGTGCTCTTTGACGCTCTGAAAATTTGCAACAAATCCAAATCAGCGGATATGCGTCACGGCTAACGTATGACGTCGTCCGGGTTCATACAAGAAAGCCACAAGCTTTGCCATTGAGCCTAATGCTATTTATATTGTGGCATCAGGACGAAAGGATGCATTATCCTATGTGTCCAATGTACAAACAATATTTCTGTTGTTCCATTTAGACCCGGACGATTGACGAAGTACTCCAGGTTTTCAAATTTTGTGTGTAAATGTTGCTGGTAAACTTGCAGATATATGTTGCCAGTAAAGAGACCGAAGCTTGATATGGAAGACGACGGGGGGCGGCTCCGGGTGTTAGAAGAAGAGCTGAGGATAACACAAGCTGAAGTTGAACCAATAGAAGTCAAACGATCTAGCACGTCGAGAACTGAGTCGGTCACATACAGGCCAACATACCGAGCAGTTCTAGCAAAAAATGGATATCTTGTAAGGAAGACTTTGGGAAATGGCAGTTACTCAAAGGTAAAATTAGCTATATCTCTCAATAAATCGAAACCCTTTGTGGCTGTAAAAATTGTTGATAGAAATAAGGCACCCAAAGATTTTCAAACTAAGTTCCTTCCACGCGAGCTAGACATTTGGCCAGGGCTGCGTCACCCTAATATAATCAAAGTTATGGATGCTTTTGATGATGGTCGCCGTGTTTACATGATTCTGGAGTTTGCTGAAAACGGCGATGTGTTGCGTTACATTCAAAAGGTTGGGGCTCTATCCGAGCACTTAGCCAAGGGATGGACCTGGCAACTGTGTGATGCTGTACGCTATCTTCACGATTTGAATATAACGCATCGAGATTTAAAACTTGAAAACCTTCTTCTAGACAAGTGCTTCAACATCAAACTCTGTGACTTTGGGTTTGTGAAAGGGAATTGCACGCAATCAATGAGCCAAACATATTGTGGTTCAAAATCGTACGCAGCACCGGAAATTCTGAAGGGCGAACCTTATGATCCGAAGAAAGCGGACATGTGGGCTATAGGTGTGATACTATATATCTTCGTTACGGGGAAGATGCCCTTCGATGAAAGCAGAGGAAACAGCGGAGTACTGGAGGAGCAGAGAAAGTTAGAGTTTCCCTGGCAGAAATATAAAAAGGTAACCTGTATCTATGTGTGTGTATGTATTTATGTTCATAATGTCTACCTATTTATATGTTTGTATCTTATGTGTGTCATATTATTATGTATATGTGTCATCGAATATTTCATATACATTTATCATTCTTTGTTGGATCTCTGTGACCTGGAGGTCCTGTGATAATCTCTTGTTTCATAAGTACTCGTTTCGTTTCCTACGTACATCGATTGGGATATATTTGAAGTGATTTCCAATTTCAACACAGGAGAGATAAGAGTTCCTATTCATACCGTAGACGGATGATTACACGTAGGTCCCGTGTTCAAGTCAAGCACATAAAAGAACCACCAGCAATTAAAATATTTAAGAATTTTTGGCTGTAAAACTACTGCCCAGACAAAATTCATTAATAAAATAAAATTCCGACAAAACTGTCATCATTCTAATAATTGTATCGAAAACGCTCGCCGGAGTCACAGAGTTTGTGCACTGCCGTTGATATCCTCATATATATAAGCAAATGATCGGAACACGAATGATTAATCATTGAATTATAATTGTTAGTAAGTGTTACAATTTCGTTCTAGAAGGTTCTATCTTTTCTCATTTTTAACTGAACTTCTATGAGAATACACACACACGTACACATACTCACAAAACACACAAACACAGCATACACATACACGCACAAACACACACACATACACCACATACACACACATACACACACGGAACACACACAAATATACGTGCCTAAATATTTTCCGAATCATTTAGTTGATGTGTGGTGCTGCTATGGCCGTTATAATCATGATTGCAAACCTAATTTTTCCGCATGAAATCACAACTTAATATCTTAGAGTAACTACAAATATCTTAAAGTAACTACAAATATCTTAGAGTAACTACAAATATCTGATCATAATTAGCTGTAACGTGAGGAACAGGTCAGGGGGGAATAGTCGGACAATGTAGACAGGCCCTGCGGTATATTTTCTCAGTATGATGCAAGTCTAAGAAATGCCGCCCCTTAAGTCTTTATTTCTTTAATTTAACCTTCAATAGTAATTTTGATTTCGCTGCTTATGCCGCCCCCGTTGCGGTGCCGCCTGATGCGACCGCCTATCTGTATCATAGCACGGGACGGCCCAGAATGTAAAGGCACATTCCCTCATGTTTATGAAGTCGGGATAGAGCTAAGGTTTGAAAGCAAAGAAGGTTGCTACTTAAAGAAGCAGCACCTGTAGCTAAATCCAAATCTTGATGTAATCTGGATAAGGACGTACATGTGAGACATGGCTCGGTCTGATGAAAATCCGTTAATGGAATCTGGTTGCAAGAAAACTTATGTAGATAAAGATCAAACCAAGACTCACACCGTGGAATGTGAATACACTTTATGGAACAGGTTGGTCTGCAGAAATCACATTCTCTATGGTCGCATTATCTATCGCCACATTCTTTATCTTCACATTTTCCATCGTCACATTTTCCATCGTCCCATTCTCTATCTTCCCATTCTCTATCGTCACACGCTCTATCTTCACATTCTCCATTTTCACATTTACCATCGTTACATTCTCCATCGTCACATTCTCTATCTTCGCATTCGACATCGTGACATTTACCTTCGTCCGACTCTGTATCGTCACATTCTCTATCTTCGCATTCGACATCGTGACATTTACCTTCGTCCGACTCTGTATCGTCACATTCTCCATCTCCACATTTTCCATCGTCACATTCTCCATCTTCACATTCTCTATCGTCAAATTCTCTATGGTCCCATCCGTTATTGTCACACTCTCCTGCGTCACATTCTCTATCTTCACACTCTCCATAGTCACATTTACCTTCGTCCCATTCTGTATCTTCCCATTCTCCATCTCTAAAATCTCCTACGCATGTCATTATGTTATGTATGACTTACTTGTCTTATTTCTCTCCTCTCCCCGTGAAGCAAATGACCTCAACAGTTGTTCTCCAGTCTTCTTGGTCTCTGGCTATTTTCTCTATGGTCTCCCAAGAGATAGTCGAGTACTCTTCAGTTCCGCAAGAAGACTTCGACTCTAGGTCTGTTTAAGACGTTCTCTTTTTCTTTATTTTTGCGAGTTCCACCCAAATGTTTGTCTAGTGACACTCGACTGTATCTTCCGTAGGGTATGCCCGACCTATCTTCCTTTTCTCCTCTTCATCTGTGTCATCATGGGTTCATGTCCGGTCCTTATCCACAGATCTGTGTTTGTAACTCTATCATACCATCTCAGTCTGAGAATCTTATCCACAGGTCTGTGTTTGTAACTCTATCATACCATCTCAGTCTGAGAATCTTATCCACAAGTCTGTGTTTGTAACTCTATCATACCATCTCAGTCTGAGAATCTTATCCACAAGTCTGTGTTTGTAACTCTATCATACCATCTCAGTCTGAGAATCTTATCCACAGATCTGTGTTTGTAACTCTATCATACCATCTCAGTCTGAGAATCTTATCCACAAGTCTGTGTTTGTAACTCTATCATACCATCTCAGTCTGAGAATCTTATCCACAAGTCTGTGTTTGTAACTCTATCATACCATCTCAGTCTGAGAATCTTATCCACAAGTCTGTGTTTGTAACTCTATCATACCATCTCAGTCTGAGAATCTTATCCACAAGTCTGTGTTTGTAACTCTATCATACCATCTCAGTCTGAGAATCTTATCCACAAGTCTGTGTTTGTAACTCTATCATACCATCTCAGTCTGAGAATCTTATCCACAAGTCTGTGTTTGTAACTCTATCATACCATCTCAGTCTGAGAATCTTATCCACAAGTCTGTGTTTGTAACTCTATCATACCATCTCAGTCTGAGAATCTTATCCACAGGTCTGTGTTTGTAACTCTATCATACCATCTCAGTCTGAGAATCTTATCCACAGGTCTGTGTTTGTAACTCTATCATACCATCTCAGTCTGAGAATCTTATCCACAAGTCTGTGTTTGTAACTCTATCATACCATCTCAGTCTGAGAATCTTATCCACAGGTCTGTGTTTGTAACTCTATCATACCATCTCAGTCTGAGAATCTTATCCACAAGTCTGTGTTTGTAACTCTATCATACCATCTCAGTCTGAGAATCCGCCGAAGACATCCGTTGACAAAAGTCTGAACCTTATTTGTATTAAACTTGGTGACTCGCCACGTTTCTGAGCCATATAGCAACACATATTTCACATTTGAGCTGAATATCTTGAACTTTATTTTCGTGGAGATGGCAGTGGACTTCCACATGTTGTGTGTGGCAAGAAATTATTCATTTCTTAATTAGACCTACTGTTTAATTCTAACTAAAGTAGCAGAACATTAGTAACTGATGAAAAATTATGTTTTAGTATAGACAATCCAGAAACTAATCTTTCAATACATTTGAGTATATAGTTTATGGTAGAAGTATATTTTATTAAAGAAAGATTAAACTAGCGATATTTAATACTAAGGATGCAACAGATGAAATCCAAGCTAAAGAGGAATATAGACTAAAAGACAAAGAAGTGAAAAGAGCGGCTAGAAGAGATAAAAGAGCATATGTCAATCGACTGGCTGAAGAAGGGAAAAGGCAGCTAAGACTGGAAACAGTAAAATGCTATACAATACACTAAAACAACTTACTGGCACATTTGTTTCAAAGGGTAGCCCAATCGAGAGTAAAGACGGTAAAGTACTAACATCAGATACCGAGCAGAAGAAAAGATGGGCAGAACACATCGAAGAAATCATAGATAGACCTGATTCACCAATACTACTCAAGTTTGACGAAGAGGCAAGAAACAGCTCTCTACCAATTAACAAAGAAATGATAAATATAGCTGAGCTAAAGGAGGTAATACTTACCTTGATAAACAATAAGGCAGTGGGTGATGACAACATTACTGCACAAATGCTCAAAGCGGCAGATGATACACCTATTTGCCAGGACCAAAAACTATTTAATAAAGTATGGGAAGAAGAAACTGTCCCAGATCAATGGAAGAAGGGAATAATTGTTAAGATCCCCAAAAAGGTGATCTCAAAGATTGCAACAACTTTTAGAGGGATCACTCTATTATCAGTAATGACCAAGACTTTCTGTAAAATCATTCTTAATAGAATTAAAGGAGCAGTGGACACAACCCTGAGAGAAGAACAAGCTGGTTTTTAGACATGAGAGACGCTGCTTAGACCAAATAATTACCCAATGAGTGATGCGAAAATGTTGCAGGGGCGAAACTGGCATCGATTGAGTAGAAAACAGTCAACTAGAAGATTTAGATTTTGCAGATGATATTGCCTTGTTAAGTAAAACAACCAAGAAATGCAAAGAAAAACAGACAACTTGTCATCTATAGCATCAAAAGTTGGACTGCAGATAAGCTATGAAAAAACAAATATAATAAATACACCTATGTCAAGTAATGCAGATATCACACTGGAATCTAAAATGATAAAAATAACAGAGCAGTTCACCTATTTAGGTGGCAATTTTGATTGCACAGAAAATGTTAAAAAGAAATTATGATACGAATTGGCAAAGCAACATCAGCGTTTTTAAAGTCTTAATAAAATTTGAAACTGCAAGTTATATAGTATTAAAACTCAATTACAAACTTTCAATTCAAATGTTATACCAATTCTAACATATTCTAGCGAGAGCTGGAAAATGACTAAAGACATAGAAAGCAAGTTGAATGCATTTGAAAAATAATGAACATAAAATGGAACTAATTCAGGAGAAGGGATGAACTCAGAGAAATGTCTGGTCAAACACTAGTAACAACTGTTATAAGAAAGAGAAGGTGGAGATATGTTGGACACACATTGAGAAGAAAGGATCAACGAATATCAAAGCAGGCATTGAAGTAGAACGCAAAAGTTTCAAGAAAGAGAAGACAACCTAGGGAGAACCTGAAACGGACTTTGCTGAGAGAGGCAAGAAATATCGGTCTCAGTTCCATGGAGGAGATTGTGCGAGTTGCCCAGGATAGAGCGGTATGATGAAATTACTTGCAGGCCCTATGTAACGTATAATGGTACGAAAGGAATTATTATTATATTATATTAGTTTCAAACACTAAAATATCATCTTTTTTTAAGTCAGTAGTAGTATAGTGACAAGTCAGCTTGATTCAATCACGAAAAGCTGCTGCTGGAGAGAATCTTTATCACAAAGTGGTTAAACAATGTGCCTGAAACCCGTGGTTAGATCTGAATCACGTTGCTGTGTTTACGATTTCGTTTTTTAACAGAGATCCCATAGGATTATTACTGGCGCTACGGATTTCGTGTTTTGTGGAATACTCTTGATGGATGGCGTGACATTTCTATGGGTATTGACTGAATAATATTAGATATTCAAGTAATAGTGATGAATCTACAACACTAACCAGACTGCAAGAATTCCTAGTAAAATGTGGTGTAGCTAGACAAGAACACTATGCTGATGCTGGTAGCCAAAGAAGAATAGTAAATCAACAAATACCCGGTGTGGTTTAGTCGTCACACGCTGAGAGACATACTGAGGAGGAAATCGGAGAACTAATTGACTAATTGGTTTGGTGTGCAGTGATGATGATCCGATGACTAAACTAAACTAAGCTAACTTCACTCGTCTCAGTTCACCTCTCAAGTTAGGAAAGCTTCAGACAAATACAGTCATATCAGTAACATCATCCAAGTCAGTCTTCTTCACAAACTACAAACACTTCACAGAAACAACATCATCGTTAGCTTCATCTAAGTTTCTCTTCTTCACAAACTAAGAATGCCCGCCTGCCCAGAGTGTTCGTAGCGCGTTGGACGACGGACGATAAGCCCCCTATGAGTACGGGCTCAATTTCGCGGGCTAGCAGAAAAGCCACAGGTTCTCCAGATTTACGGTGTTCGTGGCACCGAATCGAAGAGTTACGATGTCCATGGCACCGAACCGAAGAGCTGAAAGCTCAAGTGCTTCTGGATCGGGAAAGAAATAAAAAACTAAGAATACTTCACAAACTAAGAATACTTCACAAACTAAGAATACTTCACAAACTAAGAATACTTCACAAACTAAGAACACTTCACAAACTACGAACATTTCACAAACTAAGAACACTTCACAAACTACGAACACCTCACAGAAACAACGACATCGGTAGCTTCATCTAAGGTTCTCTTTTTCACACACTAAAAACACTTCACAAACTAAGAACACTTCACAAACCAAGAACAGTTCACATAAACTTTATCATCGTTAGCTTCATCTAAGTTTCTCTTCTTCACAAAACTAAGAACACTTCACAAACGAAGAACACTTCACAAACCAAGAACACTTCATATAAACTTTATCATCGTTAGCTTCATCTAAGTTTCTCATCTTTACAAACTAAGAACACTTCACAAACGAAGAACACTTCACAAACTAAGAACACTTCACAGAAATAAAGAACACTTCGAAAACAAAGAAAACTTTGCAAACTACAAACACTTCACAGAAAGAACAACATCGTTAGCTTCATCTAATTGTATTTTCTTTACAAACTAAGAATACTTCACAAACTAAGAACACTTCACAAACTACAAACACTTCACAAACTACAAACACTTCACATAAATAAAGCCATATAAGATAACATCCACCAACTATCTCTAATTGTTCAAACTCAGGTCACATCAGATGAGAGAAGCCTGGTACTGAAGCTATTCACTCATGACTTCCAAACCCGTCCAGATATTCATTCGGTCTTGTGCAACCGTTGGATGGAAACTGCTAATACTGCGCAAGCCAAATTAGGTAAGGAATTATATCTTATCTCTTCTGCTAACCATGACTATTCTACACCCAACTTTCCTGAGATGTGGAACCACATAAGGACGTTGCTGTCAGACTCTAACTTTTAGTTGTAAGAAAGTCTACTGTCTATTGCCTTTCCCCAGGTAGATGATGAAATTTGTTGTCCACTTTTGCCGTTAAGCGTAGGGGTGGGAGCTGTAATTTTCGTTCTAGGGCAAGATGAGTAGTCTTTTGTTGTGTTATATCCGTGCTTATTTAGTGTAGTCTTGATATTATCTGTCCATCTTTTCCTTGGTGTTCCCTTGGCTAAGAAAGTAGTACATAAATTGTAGTTATTAGTGAGCTCGCTTATTACGCAAGGTGTCCTGGTTCAATTTCAAAGTAATGGCTCTCAGGTCGACCCAGCCTTAAATGGGTACCAGGAAAAACACTGGGAGGTAAGGCGGTCGGTGTGATGTTGATGATCATTAACGATTTTCTACCGTTTGTCAATGGTTTGTTTGTTACACGGCAGACATATAGTCATCATTAAGATTCGTGTCCTTTATAGGACGTTGCTCTCTTTGCAGCGCATCTGAAATTCACTCTGTCTCTAGCCAGTTCACCCACTTCATCGATGGTCATATTCATGGTTTCTTTAATATCTTGTAGCCACCTTCTTCTTGGACTGCCTCTGCGTCCTGGGACCCTGCCTCCAAAATTGTTCTCTCCAGACTTGGCTTGATGTAGCCAAAGTATCTAATTTTTCTGTATAGTATATTGTTTATCAGCCAATTGTCTTTAACATTCAGTTCTTTCAGGAAATCAGTGTTCTTTCATTTTTCTGTCCATGGTATTCGTAGGATCTTTCTGTAGCATTTAGTTTCGAAGGACTGGCTTTTCTTTGATGGTGTTTGTGTAATGGTCCATGATTCACAACCATAAGTAGCCGCTGGAAAAATGCATGTTCTCAGTATTTTTAGTTTTAGTATTTTGCTGGTACTTTGCCACATGTTCTTCATAGTGTTTAACTTCCTGATCAATAGATTAAACTTAAATAACTCATTTGTTTCGATTGATTAATTCTGGTGATTTTTCAGCGGACATGGCAACTGAATGGAAGAACAGTCACCATAGCCACCACTATCACAATCACCACCACACCCACCACCACCACCGCCACCACTCAAAGGACAAAGGAGGAGATAAACAGGTAGCGGAGAAACCAAATCCAGCTCCTGTGAATCCGACACCAGCCCAGTAGGACTGCACTAGGATACCTTGTCCACTGTTAAACAAAGAATGTAAGTATTTATTCTTGTACTTTACATTTAATTAAAAACTGTCGGTTAACACCTTGGGAGGGGGGTGCTAATTTTATATGGATCCTCCAGGCTTTAACAAAAACATGTCTTTACTGAGACATCAAGGAAAAAGTGGGTACAACATGAGTACTAAACTTCATCAAGAAACAACAAATTAAATGGTTCAGCCACGTTAGCATATTACCAACAGACAATGCACCTCAAAGAGCGATGTTGCTCCGATACAATGGATACAAAGTAAAAGGCCGGCCACGCAAAAGATGGCTCACATGGATAACAGAGGCGACGAAAGACACTATTTATGAAGCGCACACAAAGACCCGTTCTAGAAATCTCTACTTATCCTGACACTGTGAGGCAAAACAGGATTGAAGAAAATAAATAACCAAAAAAATATGTTAGTTGATTCATAACATTTGTATTCATAACAATAATATTATTGAGGTTAATATATTCAATCAGACGTATATTCAAAAGTCGACGAATGTAGCTTATCGATAGTGAGCTCGATCACAACACAAGAGTACCTGGTTCAAACCCCACGGCGGACAGTTTAGTAGCAAACTCGTTCCCGTGAATTTTACTACGGTAAAAGTAGAGCTCACCGTTCAGAAAGCAATGGCAAACTACTGAACGTATAATTAGTGCCTAGACAATCTATAACTCTTTTACTGTGATTGATGTAGACGTCATGTAAAGGCTATGCCACGATTTTCATTTTTTCAAATTTTGTGGTGTAGATGTAGATAAAATTTTTGTTGTAGATGTGATCAAATTGTAGATGTAGATCAAATTTATGTGGTGTAGATGTAGATCAAATTTATGTGGTGTAGATGTAGATCAAATTTATGTGGTGTAGATGTAGATCAAATTTATGTGGTGTAGATGTAGATCAAATTTATGTGGTGTAGATGTAGATCAAATTTATGTGATGTAGATGTAGATCAAATTTAAAATACATAACAGGCTAGAGAGAAATAGACATGATAGAACATGAAAGTCATTACATGTAACCAGTGGTGGCTCCTCATTAAGGGCCAGTGGGGTCGGGCCCCACCAAAAATAATGTATAACGGGTATTTATTATTTTATAAATTAAAATATAGCACCCAAAAACCATGATTAATCCTGAAAAAAATGTCTGGCCCCACCAACAAAAATAACCCCGAGCCGCCACTGCATGTAACAAGTATTTGTTAATTGAAGTCAGAATGAGAGTTATGCAGTTCTACTTGTAGCCAATACTGACATATGGATGCGAGTCGTTGATAATACATACACAGACATCAAACAATCTATGGAGGCCACATTGATGTGGATTGTATAAAAGAATTCTGAGAATTCCATACTAACTACTAACATGGCCAATGTTGACGCTTGTAGAAATAGAAGTCAAGGCACAAGAAAAATTCAATTGACCAAGCACCTGATTTTCTAGGCACTACTTATACGTTCAGTAGTCTGTCATTGATTTATGAACGGTGAGGTCTATTTTTACCTTTCTAAAAAATCTCAAAAACGAATTTGCTTCCAAACTTGGCAGCGCGGAGTTTGAACCAGGTACCCTTGGGTTGTGATCGAGCTCACTACTGCTTAAGCTACAGCCGCTGCCATATTTTGATCTTCCGAAATGAATACATTTCTTACATTAAATTCAATTTAAATTGTGCTCCGTGCATAGCTTTCAGATGGCTTGATTTTTCTTAGAATTTTTTTCTTTTGCAATAAATATCCATAAAAGTGCCTGCATGAGAAATGTCTGTAATCCAATTTTACAAGTGATATTGACTTGACTGAATTCACACTAGGACTATTTCTCTCATTAGTCCATTGGGCATGCATTAAAGAAATAAGTCTTTCAACCTAAAGATTGTGTGCTGGAATAAGCTAAGAGGAACTGTGATATCTTCAGGTTGACAGTTATCATGTGATATCGTTGACAGAGTACATTTCATCAGTTACCACGTGATATCGTTGACAGAGTACATTTCATTAGTTACCACGTGATATCGTTGACAGAGTGTTAATTTTGTCTTGGCTTTGAAAATTGCGGACAAATCTACGAATTTCCAAAATTGTTTGCAAACGTTCAGATTTATTCGTGAAATTAGGAGGTTTCCGCAAAAATAAGAACGTATGGAAACCCTATGAGAGAGTAAAATGAGGTCGATCGAGAGAGAGAGAGAGAGAGAGAGAGAGAGAGAGCAAAAGAATAGAGAGAATTCTGAACATTCTGGTTTCATGTTACGAAACCGTGTCATCATCCGAACTGAAGGTCATTATTAAGTGCAGACGTTTGTGGAGATCTATGATCGCCTACGCTCACCGACATGACACGTGATGACGTTGATGATGATGATGGTGATGACGATGATAAACAAATAGTGATGTGAAAAACAAATAGTGATGTGATAAACAAATAGTGATGTGATAAACAAATAGTGATGTGAAAAATATAGTTTATAAGATGTATTAATATTTTAATATCAGAATTGACACAATATGGAAAGCAACCAGTGGCGGTTCGGGATCATTTTTGTTGGTGGGGCCAGACATATTTTTTTCCGACAAATCATGCTTTTTGGTTGCTATATTTTAATTTATAAAATAATAAATACACGTTATACGTTATTTTTGGTGGGTTCGGCCCCATGGCCCTTAATGACGAGCCGTCACTGAAAGCAACAGTCATGAGAGACTTATGGATGATCATGCCAAATGACCGTCCATAAAGACGAAATAGGCCATATACATGTTATTTTAAGAACACCGACGGCACTGAACCGAAGGGCTACGATATCCATGACACCAAGTGCTTCTGGATCGAAAAAAAAACACAAAATAACCATCGACTACTTTGTATTGAACACAAGTCTCGATGATGTAAACTAAGCAGTATGCATTGTTTCAATTTCTTCACAAAGAAAAGTAACCCAACTTAAGTCTCCTGGTTGTAATGTTACAGTATTGCTTCTCTCCCATTGAGAAATAAATTTTATTCGAGACTTTCGTGCTCTCTATATTTGGAAGAGAATAATGAGATTTAAGAAACACAAGAGAAACAACGGAACAAATGCATATGGTTAATAAATAGACAGTGTTCATGTATTAGGGGCTTCTGGGAAAAAAACAAATTATCAAACACAGTATTCGAGCCACAAACCCTTATTTCTTACGACTGCACCCGCCCGCCTGCCCAGCGTGTTCGTAGCGCATTGGACGACGGATGATAAGACCTCTGTGAGTGCGGGTTCAATTCCGTTGACTGGCAGAAAGGCCACAGATTCTCCAGATTTACGGTTTTCGTGGCACCGAACCGTAGGGTTACGATGTCTATGGCACCGAGCCGAAGAGCTGAAAACTCAAGTGCTTCTGGATCGGAAAAAACCAAAAACCACGGAACCCATTGCCTAGAACAACAGTACGAGCGTTTTTAAGAAACAGTTTTTTTATTGTGTATTGTAATAGTTATTTGTAATAATATGAATTTTTCTTCCTGTAGGGCCGTTTAATTTTCGTGGAACGAACATGGACCAAGAAATCACAATAGGCCATTGATACGCTTATGAAGATAATGGTGAATATCAATAATCAAGAAAAGAGGGTGTCTGATAGCTTTTATCGCCTTTGAGGAACGTAATTACCGAAGATTCGAGAATGCGTGAATGTCTAGTAATAGAAAGTTCGTGAATCTCAAATATTCATTTTAATATAATATGTATATATAGTGATACTAGAAAACATTACCTTTGTATGTTGTTAACAAAATATAACAATTATCAACAAACAGCAAACATATGTTTTCTACAGTTTTCTTTCAAGTTTAGTGTTTTCCAATTAACTTTGTACTTTCAAATGGGAATGTACAAAATACACTAAAAGTGCCCAATAAAGAATGGGAAAGAAATAATGACAATTCAATGTCGTAACAGAATCAGTATTTTATTTGCAGTCTCTTTAACAGTCTTACTTTTTTTTACTGTTTCTACTTTGCAACACAATTGCATAATGTATTCGTAATATCTATGTTCTGCAGAATATTCAGTTTTAAGAATGAATTACACTATAGTCTTCAGTATTTTTATATTTCATTTATCGGTGTACTGCAGTGTATTATTCAAGTTCTTTCAAAAGTTTGCAGCAGTACATGATCCAGTAATTGTTATATCTACATTTAAAATATAATTTAGTACATGATCCAGTAATTGTTATATCTACATTTAAAATATACTTTAGTACATGATCCAGTAATTGATATAGCTACATTTAAAATATACTTTAGTGCATGGTTCAGTAATTGTTATAGCTATATTTAAAATATACTTTAGTACATGATCCAGTAATTTATATAGCTACATTTAAAATATACTTTAGTACATGGCTCAGTAATTGTTATAGCTACATTTAAAGTATACTTTAGTACATGGTTCAGTAATATTCAGTTTTAAAATGAATTTATACATAGTTTCAGTAATTTTATAGTTTCATTTATATAATTTAGTTCTTTCAAAAGTTTGCAGCATTATATACTAGTAATGTCTAATTTTACTACATTTAAAATATAATTTAGTACATGGTTCAGTAATTATATAGCTACATTTAAAATATAATTTAGTGCATGGTTCAGTAACAGTTATAGCTACATTTAAAATATAATTTAGTACATGGCTCAGTAATTATTATAGCTACATTTAAAATATACTTTAGTACATGGCTCAGTAATTATTATAGCTACATTTAAAATATACTTTAGTACATGTTTCAGTAATTATTATAGCTACATTTAAAATATACTTTAGTACATTTTCAGTAATTTTAAGCTACATTTGAAAATATACTCCAGTAGATTTTTCAGTAATTGATGTCGCTACATTTAAAATGCACCTTCCATGTTTCAGTAATTAATATAGCTACTTTTACTTCTTCTTCTTCTTCTTCGAACGCTCCACATAGATCATTTGTTAAACCACTATTGTAATTTGTACATGATCTGAGCCTAAGAGCGATTGTACGTTGTGCCAGTTATGCGCCAGCAAGTAGGCCAGCACATTCGATATTTCGATGTTTTTTTTTATTAACTAGGGTAGCTTTTCAAGGCCTTAGACGCCTCTTACGACATGCCTTGTAGATCGCAGTGTTACTATTATTTTCTCCCCTTGCGAGCCCAGGCAACACACATGGGCGATTCCATAAACTATGCTTGTGTATTTAAGTCGAAATTTTATATGTTCATCGATACCCTTCGACTATACAGTCGAAGTCGAAAAAAGGTACATTTTCAGATATTCTATGATACACATTAGTGTAAGTAAATTGGTCGGAATTACATGATAGTGCATTTACAGACGAACTGAAATGCATTCTTCGGTAATCTAATTTTGCGACTCTCATAACTTTTAAGCGTGCATTATTTAGGTAAATTTTGATGGTGTCTTCATTGGTTCGATGCCGTTGTTAGTACGGTCTCTCTAATATTGTTTTTTAGCTATACATATTTGTATTTCATTATTTTGTAATGTATAACAGTAAACATAAAACTGACGTGAAGAGCATTGTTCGGTAGTGAATTACTCTGATTTCAATAATGAACTTAATTAGCGATTGCTAACTTTAGTTGTGTTGCTCTTTCTTATGGATCTATTGTCGTTACGGTAATGTTTAGGCTAATGATAAATACCGCTAACCTACGATTCCTCCAAACAACTTACAGTTATGTTTTATTTTTTATTATGTTGCCCTTAAAACCGTGGCTGTGAGTAGAACATACGTCTCTCAGATTCGGAGACTGGTGTTTCAACCGTTTGACTATCCTTGCCTTAGTAGATGGTCAAATTTGATAATGATTTTCATGAGTTACAGTACTTTATTTTTTGAATATGCAATGATATATTCATTACTGCGCTGCGTGTACATTGTTTGGTATTTAATAGATGACTTTGTGTACACAATTATGCGCGAGCTGAATTATCCCTGATTTTGTTAAATACAAAAGCACATCTATAGAGAATGCGAGCATCAACAACATACTGTTTCCTGTTTAGATTTTCATTTGTTTGTATGATTGTGTTTTTAAGTCGCTGTTTGAAGTAGTCTTTTCGTACGCATTAAATAAACTTCGGTATCTTACCACACATTGTGTTAACAATCATTTTTTTACGTTTGTTGTTTGTTCTGCAAATTAAGTGTTTCAGTTTTATTGCACCCTGTTGGATTAGGATACAAAACTTGGTGTTTAATCTATCCAGCGATTTTTGATTCGTTTATTAATCCCTTCTATTTGCTTGAATACTTTTTTTGTGTGCAGACGTTAAACAGTGAAGATGACAGAACAGATTCCTGTCTCACTCCTTTCTTGATGTCAATATGGGAGACAGGTAGTTATTGAATCATGGACCATTACACAAACAACAAGAACGAAAATTCAATCCGAAACGAAATGTTACAGAAAGATCCTACGAATACCATGGACAGAAAAAGGAAGAATACTGATGTCCTGAAAGAACTGAATTTTACAGACAATTGGCTGATAAAGAATATACTATACAGAAACATTAGATACTTTGGTCACATCAAGTGTTACAATGACCTGAAGAGAACAATATAAGAGGGCAGGGCCCCATGACGCATGAGGCAGACCAAGAAGAAGATGACTACAAGATATTAAAGAAACCATGAATATGACCATCGGCGAAGTTGGTGAACTGGCTAGAGACAGAGTGAATTTCAGATGCGCTGCAAAGAGAGCAAACGTTCTATAAGGGATACGCACCTTGATGATGATGATTGCTTGTTACTTGTTATCTTGTAGTTTAATATAACAATAGACAACACATATTAACAACATATTCATACATAATAAAGTAAAAAACACTGCGTAAACACAATTTTCTCAAAGCTTTATTAAAGCAAGCAAACTAGTGCACAAATTAGATGAGAATGTTTTTTTTATTTTAAATATGGACCGTTTACATAGAAACAAGCAAGAATAGATATAGAAAGTTTGGAAAAATTAGGAATGACAACTATAATATTAAAAGAAATAAAACAATTAAGAAATCAATATTTTGAATACGTAACCGATGTATAGGTGGTGTCTGTGGCCTAGGGGATAGCGACTCGGTCTATTAACCCCGACGTTCTGAGTTCGAATCACGATGCGGACAATTTGGTTGCAAATTGTTTCGCGTGGATTTTTACAAAGAACGATGGCACCACCCGTTCAGAAAGCAATGGCAAACTACTGAAGGTAATACTGCCTAGAAAAAACACACACAGCGTTAAAAAGCTGGGGTTGATTCGTAAAGTCCTGTAAAGGAAATGAAATTAACTTTAATTTAACCAACTCATGATGCTGTTGGTGTTCATACAAGAAGAATATGTTGAGAAGTAGCGGACAGGAGGCAAGAAATGATGTAGTGAAGGAAGAAATATTAATAAATAGACAAATACAACATCCGTGTGTTGTCGGGACTCACGAAAGAACAAAAGAATAAGAACAAAGAACACAGTGACCTACAAAACATGTAGAAAGAGAATACTTAGGTAGGGTTCAGCTTGGGACTCGATAGCCTATCCGGCAGAAACGTTTAACTACAAAATCCAACAACTCATGAACTAGCAGGAGATGGTTGAAAGCATATGTCCCAATCGGGGTTAAAGGGCACAAGCTAGGGAGACAAATAAAAATATATTTTCGAATCTATCACCATGCAAACATACAATATTGAAAATCCTTGACAGTCTTCATTCAATGTATGGGTAGTAATTGAACAAACTTGTATTTGCGTAGCTTAACGTTCGACCTGCGCATCAAGAGCTCTAGGACAATAAGAAGCTGACCTCTGACAACTACCCATCGTTGGGTTGTATACCATTTTGGCAGTAAACCTAGTACCATCTGACCGCACATACCATGCAAGTCCACAGTCTCTGGTTAATGAGATATGACAACAAATTGTGAGTCAATTTTGTCATTTAAAATAGAGAAGATAAAGATAACATTCGTGTAACATTAATGATTTGTGCAAGCTAAGAGTAGGCTAATGTTACATAAGGCTAATGTTACATAAGACTAATGTTACATAAGGCTAATGTTACATATTATGTTACATAAAGATAATGTTACATAAGGCTAATGTTACATAAAGATAATGTTATATAAGGTTAATGTTACATAAAGATAATGTTACATAAGGTTAATGTTACATACGGTTAATGTTACATAAAGATAATGTTACATAAAGATAATGTTACATAAAGATAATGTTACATAAAGATAATGTTACATAAGGTTAATGTTACATAAGGTTAATGTTACATAAGACTAATGTTACATAAGGCTAATGTTACATAAGGTTAATGTTACATAAGGCCAATGTTACATACGGTTAATGTTACATAAGACTAATGGTACATAAGGTTAATGTTACATAAGGCTAATGTTACTACGGCTAATGTACATAAGGTTAATGTTACATACGGTTAATGTTACATAAGATAATGTTACATAAGGGTTTAAAGTTACATAAGGTTAATGTTACATAAAGATAATGTTACATAAGGCTAATGCTCAACATCATCAAATAGCTTGTCCTAAGCAGAACTGTGCTACCCCAACAGTCCTCCGGAATTTCTCTCTCTCTCATAGGCCAGATGTCCTGCCTCTGCAGCTGTCATGTTCAAACCATCAGTTACATCCTGAACCCATCTTCTCCGTGGTCTGCCTCTTCTTCTCTTTGCCTGTATACCTCCCTCCATGATGGTCTTCTCCAGCCCTTCATGTCTTTTATATGTCCAAAATATTTCAATTTTCTCTTTCTTATTTGTAGCATCAGCCAGTTTTCTCTGATCGAGTTCTTTCTGGATAGATTTATTTGTTCTCTTCTCTGTCCAAGATGTACGAAGGACTCTTCTGTAACACTTATATTCAAAATCACGTATATGTTTTTCCACTGTTTTATTAAATGTTCATGCTTCACACCCATACGTTGCCACTGGGAATATGCATGCTCTTAGTATTCTGATCTTTGTTTTCTTATCAGTTCCGTTCCATACTGTTTTGAGGTGTTTAATTTTTTTTTTCGTAAAGCCATGTTTGTTCTTCTTTTAATTTCCTTCATCCCATTTCCATCTGTTGTTAATATCTGAGGCTAATGTTACATAAGGCTAATGTTACATAAGGTTAATGTTACATAAAGATAATGTTACATAAGGCTAACGTTACGTACGGTTAATGTTACATAAGTCTAACTTACATACAGTTAATGTTACATAAGGCTAATTTACATACGGTTAATGTTACATAAGGCTAATTTTACATACGGTTAATGTTACATAAGGCTAATTTTACATACGGTTAATGTTACATAAGGCTAATTTTACATACGGTTAATGTTACATAAGACTAACGTTACATACGGTTAATGTTGCTTAAGGATAACAGTACATAAGGCTAATGTTACATAAGTATAATGTTACATACAGCAGCTATTACATAAGGCTAATGTTACGTAAGGTTAATATTCCATTAAGCTAATATTACATACGGCTGCGATTACATAAGGATAATGTTACATACGGAAAACTAGACGGAAAACTAGATAGAGAGATAGAGGCTAGAGTACAAAAAGCAAATGCTGTAACCTACCAGCTAGCCCCATTGTTAAGGCACCCAAAAATTTCACAGGCAGCTAAGAAACAAATGATCAACAGCATTTTTATACCTACTTTGTGTTACCAGAGCCAAACATGGACATTGAGCAAAGCGCAGTCACAAAAAATAACTACATGTGAAATGCGTTGCCTGAGAAAAGTTACCAACAACACAAGAAAGACAGAATCACCAACATCAGCATAAGAAAGAAAGTTGGCACAAAACCGTGCTTGAATTATATAGATAAACAAAGAATGAAGTGGTTTGGCCACTTAATAAGAATGCATCCAAACTCCACAGTATACAGAGTCTTCTACAACAGAACATCGGAAAGAAGGCAAGAGGAAGGCCACGGAAAAGATGGTTAGATGGCGTGGCAGCATCCTGTGAAAGAGCAAAGATAACAATCACACAAGCCACCAGAACAGCGCAAGACAAAAACAGAAAACCACGACACTGGGCAACAACCCGGTAGCAGTGTGACGACAAAAGAAGAAGAAGAATGTTACATACAGCTGTTGCTGCATAAGGCAAGTGTTACATACTGCTGTTGCTACATAAGGCTAATGTTACATGCGGCTGTTGTTAAATAAGGCTAATGTTACATGCGGATGTTGCTACATAAAGCTAATATTGCATAAAGATAATATTACATAATGATAATATTACATACTGCTGCTTTTACATACGTCAGCTATTACATAATGATAATATTACATAAAGCTAATGTTACATAAGGATAATATTACATAAGAATAATATTACATACGGCTGTTGTTACATACGGCTATTGTTTTATAAAGCTAATTTTACATAATGATAATATTACATTCTGCTATTGTTACACACGGCTATTGTTTTATAAAGCTAATTTTACATAAGGATAATATTACACACGGCTATTGTTATATAAGCTAATATTACATAATGATAATATTACATACGGATGTTGTTACATAAAGCTAATGTTACATAATGATAATATTACATACGGCTATTGTTAAATAGCAACATTATTCATACTGCTATTATCCTTCATATTAAAGGCAATTGCATATCCTTTACAGGACTTTGCGAATCAACCCCAGCTTTTAAACGCTGTCTGTGATTTTTCTAGACATTATTAAGTTCAGTAGATTGCCATTGCTTTCTGAACTGGTGGTGTCATCGTCCTTTTGTAAAAAACCACAATTTGCAACCAAACTGTCCGCAGCGTGATTCGAACTCAGAACGTCGGGGTTAATAGACCGAGTCACTACCCCCTAAGCCACAGATGCCACCAACCTTCGTATTAGGCGGAAACTATTCGGTTGGGGGTGTCCTACACGTGTGTCATGACTATAAACTGGAATATTACGTATTCTTGTTTTCGGCATAAACCATACAGAACACAGTGCATGGTTAATTTAGTTTTAAGAACGAACTCAGCGAAGAAGAAGAAGAAATGAATGACCTTCCTATGTTAGACACAATAATTGTATCTAGTAAATGGTCCCATAGAGTAATCACTTGGTACCAGTAACAACATAAACTCTCATACTGAAACACGTTCTCCTGTGCAATCCGTATTGTTAAGTGGATCTAAAGACCAAGAACTGACTGCATCGCACTGGGTTTTCAAATAAGGTTCAGTCCCTCTCGGAAGAAATGATACGCTATGTTACCTAGCAAAAGTATTGAAAGAATTACATGAAGCACTAACCCTATAACTATGACAACATTCCCATGGATTTCCTGAAAAAGCACATATGAAATGAACGGCACGGTTTCGATTCGAACTCACAACATTCTGAATGCAAGGCAAACGGCTTAACCACTTACCCACAAACACTACCTACATAACAAAGCTACAACATGCGCTGTGCTGAGAACCACAAGTCAGATGTCTGATCTAAGTAAGATATTATGAGTAAAGTTGGGTGGCATTTCCACCAAATTGTTAATTATAATGATATTTACAGATGTTCTATAAACAGAGATAATTTATTATTTTCCGATCCAGAAGCACTTGAGCTTTTCAGCTCTTCGGCTCGGTGCCATGGACATCGCAACCCTTCGGTTCGGTGCCACGAACACCGTAAATCTGGGGAATCTGTGGCTTTTTCTGCCATCCCGCGGAATTGAACCCGCACACACAGAGGGATAGTCACCCGTAGCCCAACGCGCTACGAACACGCTGGGCAGACGGGCGAACAGAGATAATAAAGACTCTAAGACTTTGATCGTGGTCAAATAAAAGTAAATGAACCTTTTTTTTTTACCTTGAGCTATACTATGTAATACGGTGTTAGACCCGTATTTTTCATTGACTGTCGGCACACGACGGGTGATATAGTCGACATCACGTTAGACACCTTTACTTCCCTGCACTTTTTTCAGGTACCCAATTGAGGCTGGGTCGATCTGAGAACCGTTGCATTACGGACAAATTCGACGCCCACTGTGTAATTGAATCCATACCACTAGCCTAAGAAGTGAGTTCACTAACAACTACACTATTGCGGCTATATTGATCGTGATGGCTAAGGCCAATATAAGATCAAGGTGTTTGTTTACCTGAGATAATATGTGCTGTTACTACAGGAGATGTATACACCGTCTTGACATAGTGGATAACAAGGTTGGTAGTCTCCATTTGGTGCGCACTTGCAACTGTTAACGTTTGTAGAGTAACAATCTGCAAGTAAATATGATATCAGTTAGCAATTATATGAGGACTATCATCACATCACTTCGGACATGTACATAGGTGATCCAATGCTCGGCTCGGAAATCAATTAGCGTACAGTGAACCAACACGCCCGCTCAATGTTCATTAACTCCGTGTGAACCAGGAGCCAAACTAAGTGGCGTTTTTATTCTATAATGGCTTTTGCTCTGGTCCACTAAGAGTTAATTAATCTTTTTGTATATTTCATATGTTGTTCTTTTCGTGTTGAACCAATATCGACACCCATTTTTGTCAATCTGCGATTTAAACCCTGAAACTACTTCTCGGAAAGACTCTCTCAATGCGTTAAGAGTGTCATTTGTTTCATTGCAGCGTCCTCTGATATCGTAGCCGTGCCCGACGTAGCCGTTCATTATCCCTGTCTCTGGCTTGTCCAGGGATGAAAATGAAGATGATTTCTCTGATCTATGTCTGTACCCAATACTTGCATGTTTCATTTCATTATTACTGTTCCGACTTTATTCAAAGTTAATGAGGTGTAAGTAACAAAGGTCCTGTAGAAGTCAAAATCTCTATCCGATTTCGCAACCCAATAAACATTTTTTTTTCCTTCAAATTTCGTTAAATGTAAAAATTATTTATATTTTTAGATAACATTAAAAAATTACGTTGGCCACAGGTTACTAAACAAACGTCATAGAGATCCAGGCGTTCTCGATAGATGTTCATACACACACCGACCTTTCTCAACCATCCCCAAGCAGACGTGCATGGTTTTGCATGCTGATAGTGCAGGCAGCTCGCTGGTTAAACACACTCCTAGTCCTGCCCAACGGACATCTAGCTTTCTTGTACAGCGTATAGTCTTCTTCATCTTCTTCTTTGCGTTCGTTCTTTACGACCAATTTTAGTCACTCTTTGTGATATGTTTGATCTTTGCCAAGAACGTGTATACGTTGCACATTGGTTTGGTAGGACCTAACATCATAGACATCTACACGTTTAGGATACGTGCATCCGATTTATCCCAAACCTCCTTAGTCGCCTCTCACGACATGCCTGGCAGGTAACAGTGGTTCTATTCTGTACACCCCAAATTTGGACCCCGGTAACCACTCGGGCGACAGCGTATAGTAAATTTCAAACTCCTTAAATCGCTGGAGCCATTAAATATTAATTTTATTATTAAGGGTCTAACGTCCAAGGATTGACTTCATTCCCCCTGGTTTTACTCCTACAGCTCGGTCCCTCTCCACAGAAATGGCGCGCCACCTGCCGAGGGTAGTATACAAAATACGAACTCCGTAAAAGTAAAAAAAAAAAGTAAAGGAACCCTTTCATACCTTGTGGTATATAGGGCAATATAGTGTTAGGCCTGTATTTTTCATTGACTGTCGGCACACGATGGGTGATGTGGTCAGCATCACGCCGGCCGCCTTTACTTTCCCAGAGAAAGTCTGGTACCCAGTTGAGGCTTCGTCGACCTGAGAGCCGTCGTGGTCCGAAAACTTTCCACGCCCATTGTGGGAGTTGAACCCGGACCACCAGCCTTGAGAAGCGAGTTCACAAACAACTACGCTACCGCGGCTCTCACGAACTCCGTAGCTCCGGCAATAATCCTCAGGTCTCTGGGGGAAAAAACGCACTCGTGAATAGAACAACGCGGTCCGGACTCGATTTACTCCAAATCTTTTTTTAAATGAATTTTCTTATTAATTATATTATAACATGTATGTATTTAACGCATGCGGTGCTGTTAAGTCAGGTTTACAGGGTGAACATGATGCAGATCTCACAAAGCAAATATACATATGTATGTGAAAGACTAATAATTAGATGACGTTTCACGAGACATACAGGCTCATGTGACTAGATACATGTTACGTGAAATAGTCGTACGTGTGACAGACGAACAGAATAACTTATGTTTACAAGGTATGCAGACATGTATGACAGACTGGCAGAGTAACTTATGTTTACGAGGTATGCAGACACATATGATAGACTAACAAAACAAGTTATGTTTACGAACGTTGTAGACACATATGCCAGAAAAACAAAATAAGCCTTGTTTACGAAACATTCAGAGACAAATGACAGATTAACAGAATAAGTTATGTTTACGAGACATTCAGAAACATGTAACAGACTAACAGAATAACTTATGTTTACAAGGCATGCAGACATGTATGACAGACAAACAGAATAACTTATGCTTACGAGGCATTCCGAAAAATACGACAGACAAACAGAGTAAGTTACGTTTACGAGACATTCAAACACTTAAGTCAGACAAATAGAATAAGTTATGTTTACGAGGTATGCAGACACATATGACAGATACACAGAATAAGTCATGTTTACGAGTTTGGTAGACACATATGACAAACTAAACGTGTTGGTTATGTTTACGAGTTTGGTAGACACACATGACAAACTAAACGTGTTGGTTATGTTTACGAGTTTGGTAGACACACATGACAAACTAAACAGTGTTGGTTATAGTTTACGAGTTTGGTAGACACACATGACAAACTAAACGTGATGGTTATGTTTACGAGTTTGGTAGACACACATGACAAACTAAACGTGTTGGTTATGTTTACGAGTTTGGTAGAAAACATGACAAACTAAACGTGTTGGTTATGTTTACGAGGCACACATACCTTGTCTACATCTTTTCTGCACAGGATCCCATCCAGCGCTATCAGCAGAACAACCACAGGTTGATCTACCTGTGCTTGCATCAGCCTGACATTGCAGATTACAATCACATACAGTTGTGCATTGTTCTCCATATGTTGGATCTGTGTATGTACAGATCAGAACTCAATTAGCAACTATATAAACATTTACACTATTGTAGCTTCTCCATCTTCGAACTCTCCATATCGACCACTTGTTAAACCAATCTTTGTGATTTGTATGTGATCTGATCCTAAGAGCGATTGTACTCTGTGCCAGTTACGCGCCTAAAAGTAGGCAGGTACATCCAATTTCTGCGTCGCTTTTTATTTACTAGGGTAGCTTCCTATGGCCCCATACCTCAATCGCCTCTTACGACATGCTATGTAGGCAGCATCTTATATTCTTTGCTCTCCAATGTAGTACTCGAAACACAGGGCAAAATTTGTCTAAAAATGTTGATTATCAACAAGAGCCAGAAAAGAGAAGGTCCTCTATAACTATAAAACTATCAATTTAAGGGGTGTAGCCTCATCGTTCCAGTGGCTACTTCTGATTGTGAATCATGGACCATTACATAAACAACAAGAACGAAAATCCAGTCCTTCGAAACTAAATGTTACAGAAAAATCCTACAAATTCCATGGAATTCAGCCCCTACTCATCTCATGACCCAATTAACAGGTGAACGCTTTTGCATTACGCTAATCCGTCCCAACGTTGCAACTTACTACAAGACTGTATTCAACAACTAACATCAACAACAGTACTACGTCTACTATCAATAACAAAACAAATGTACTTACTTTTATACATCCACTGTATTCGCATCATAGTACTGGTTGGATGGGCAAGACTGACAGCTACTACCACCTCTCGTATTGCTGGCACAAACGTACGGTGCTGTACATAAAGTTGTGCATGTATCACCCTCTCCTGGAACTTATCAATAAAAACTATGGTATGGTATGGTATGGTATGTAGTACTACGTTTTATGGAGGTGCAGGTTAGCCCGCATGTCCAGCATATTCGTAGTGCGTTGGACGACGGGTGACAAGCCCTCTGTGAGTACGGATTCAATTCCACGGCCTTGCAGAAAAGCCACAGGTTCTCCAGATTTACAGTGTTCGTGGCACCGAACCGAAGGGTTACGATCTCCATGGCACCGAGCCGAGGAGTTGAAAGCTCCATTGCTTGTGGATCGAAAAAAAAAATGGAGGTGCAGGACATTTTGGACGAGAGTCATAGGAATTTAATGACTACGCAGCTAGTGCACTCCCTGCGAAACCCTTCAGATTAGGAGTTTTCTTTTATACTTCCGACAGAGAAAAAAATCCTAGGCCTTACTGTAGATGGAACACGGGTTTCCCACATGGAAGTCGCGCTCTAATCCATTCGGGAAGATACTACATCTGGAACTTATTACATGTTAAATATTAGTTTTCATTGCGCAGTCGTTAAGAGATATATTTATGTTTAGAGCTATGCTAAACTTTCTTCTTCAATTCTTTCTTTTCTTCAATCCTGTTTTGCCTCACAGCGTCATAATAAGAAGAGAATTCCAGAACGAGCCCTTGTGTGCGCTTCGTAAATATTGTCTTTCGTTGTTTTTGTTACCTCTGAGGTTCACCTTTGCGTGGCCGGGTTTTGATTTCTTTCCCATTTTATCTGAGCACATTGTTCTTTGAGGTTCACTGTCTGTTGGTAATCTGTTATTGTATCTGAGCACATTGCTCTTTGAGGTTCACTGTCTGTTGGTAATCTGCTTATTTTATCTGAGCAACATTGCTCTTTGAGGTTCACTGTCTGTTGGTAATCTGCAATTGTATCTGAGCAACATTGTTCTTTGAGGTACACTGTCTTTGGTAATCTGCTTATTGTATCTGAGCAACATTGCTCTTTGAGGTTCACTGTCTGTTGCAATCTGCTTTTTGATCTGAGCAACATTGTTCTTTGAGGTTCACTGTCTGTTGGTAATCTGTATATCTGAGCAACATTGCTCTTTGAGGGTCACTGTCTGTTGGTAATCTGCTTATTGTATCTGAGCAACATTGCTCTTTGAGGTACACTGTCTGTTGGTAATCTGCTTATTGTATCTGAGCAACATTGTTCTTTGAGGTACACTGTCTGTTGGTAATCTGAGCAACATTGTTCTTTGAGGTTCACTGTCTGTTGGTAATCTGCTTATTGTATCGAGCAACATTGTTCTTTGAGGTACATCTGTTGGTAATCTTAGTATCGAGCAACATTGCTCTTTGAGGTTCACTGTATTTGAGTAATCTGCTTATTGTATCTGAGCAACATTGCTCTTTGAGGTTCACTGTCTGTTGTAATCTGCTTGTGTATCTGAGCATCATTGTTCTTTGAGGTTCACTGTCTGTTGGTAATCTGCTTATTGTATCTGAGCAACATTGTTCTTTGAGGTACACTGTCTGTTGGTAATCTGCTTATTGTATCAGCAACATTGCTCTTTGAGGTTCACTGTCTGTTGGTAATCTGCTTATTGTATCTGAGCAACATTGCTCTTTGAGGTTCACTGTCTGTTGGTAATCTGCTTATTGTATCTGAGCAACATTGTTCTTTGAGGTTCACTGTCTGTTGGTAATCTGCTTATTGTATCTGAGCAACATTGTTCTTTGAGGTCACTGTCTGTTGGTAATCTGAGCAACATTGCTCTTTGAGGTTCACTGTCTGTTGGTAATCTGCTTATTGTATCTGAGCAACATAGCTCTTTGAGGTTCACTGTCTGTTGGTAATCTGCTTGATCAGCAACATTGTTCTTTGAGGTTCACTGTCTGTTGGTAATCTGTAGTATCGAGCAACATTGTTCTTGAGTTCATCTGTTGGTAATCTGCTTATTGTATCTGAGCAACATTGTTCTTTGAGGTTCACTGTCTGTTGGTAATCTCTTTGTATCGAGCAACATTGCTCTTTGAGGTTCACTGTCTGTTGGTAATCTGCTTATTGTATCGGAGCAACATTGTTCTTTGAGGTTCACTGTCTGTTGGTAATCTGTTAGTATCTGAGCAACATTGCTCTTTGAGGTTCACTGTCTGTTGGTAATCTTCTTATTGTATCTGAGCAACATTGCTCTTTGAGGTTCACTGTCTGTTGGTAATCTGATTATTGTATCTGAGCAACATTGCTCTTTGAGGTTCACTGTCTGTTGGTAATCTGCTTATTGTATCTGAGCAACATTGCTCTTTGAGGTTCAATGTCTGTTGGTAATCTGCTTATTGTATCTGAGCAACATTGTTCTTTGAGGTTCACTGTCTGTTGGTAATCTGCTTATGTATCGAGCAACATTGCTCTTTGAGGTCACTGTCTGTTGGTAATCTGCTATGTACTGAGCAACATTGCTCTTTGAGGTTCACTGTCTGTTGGTAATCTGCTTGAGTGTATCTGAGCAACATTGTTCTTTGAGGTTCACTGTCTGTTGGTAATCTGCTTATTGTATCTGAGCAACATTGTTCTTTGAGGTTCACTGTCTGTTGGTAATCTGCTTATTGTATCTGAGCAACATTGCTCTTTGAGGTTCACTGTCTGTTGGTAATCTGCTTATGTATCAGCAACATTGTTCTTTGAGGTTCACTGTCTGTTATTAATCTCTTATTGTATCTGAGCAACATTGTTCTTTGAGGTTCACTGTCTGTTGGTAATCGTATTGATCTGAGCAACATTGTCTCTTTGAGGTTCACTGTCTGTTGGTAATCTGCTATGATCGAGCACATTGCTCTTTGAGTGTTCACTGTCTGTTGGTAATCTGCTTATGTATCTGAGCAACATTGCTCTTTGAGGTTCACTGTCTGTTGGTAATCTGTATGTTCTAGCAACATTGCTCTTTGAGGTTCACTGTCTGTTGGTAATCTGCTTATTGTATCTGAGCAACATTGCTCTTTGAGGTTCACTGTCTGTTGGTAATCTGCTTATTGTATCTGAGCAACATTGCTCTTTGAGGTTCACTGTCTGTTGGTAATCTGCTTATTGTATCTGAGCAACATTGTTCTTTGAGGTTCACTGTCTGTTTGTAATCTGCTTATTGTATCTGAGCAACATTGCTCTTTGAGGTTCACTGTCTGTTGGTAATCTGCTTATTGTATCTGAGCAACATTGCTCTTTGAGGTTCTGTCTGTGTATCTGACAATTGGTTTAGAGTTCCTGTCTATTGTATCTGAGCAACATTGCTCTTTGAGGTTCACTGTCTGTTGGTAATCTGCATTAGCTTTTGGGTTACTGTCTGTTGTAATCTGAGCAACATTGCTCTTTGAGGTTCACTGTCTGTTGGTAATCTGCTTTTTGTATCTGAGCAACATTGCTCTTTGAGGTTCACTGTCTGTTGGTAATCTGCTTATTGTATCTTGAGCAACATTGCTCTTTGAGGTATCACTGTCTGTTGAGTAATCTGCTTTTGTATCTGAGCAACATTGCTCTTTGAGTTCACTGTCTGTTGGTAATTGAGCAACATTGTCTTGAGGTTCACTGTCTGTTTGTAATCTGAGCAACATTGCTCTTTGAGGTTCACTGTCTGTTGGTAATCGAAGATCTGAGTCTTCTGTGTATCTGAGCAACATTGCTCTTTGAGGTTCACTGTCTGTTGGTAATCTGCTTATTGTATCTGAGCAACATTTGTTCTTTGAGGTCACTGTCTGTTGGTAATCTGCTTATTGTATCTGAGCAACATTGCTCTTTGAGGTTCACTGTCTGTTGGTAATCTGCTTATTGTATCTGAGCAACATTGTTCTTTGAGGTTCACTGTCTGTTGGTAATCTGCTTATTGTATCTGAGCAACATTGGTCTTTGAGGTTCACTGTCTGTTGGTAATCTGCTTATTGTATCTGAGCAACATTGCTCTTTGAGGTTACTGTCTGTTGGTAATCGTTATTGTATCTGAGCAACATTGCTCTTTGAGGTTCACTGTCTGTTGGTAATCTGCTTATTGTATCTGAGCAACATTGCTCTTTGAGGTTCACTGTCTGTTTGTAATCTGCTTATTGTATCTGAGCAACATTGCTCTTTGAGGTTCACTGTCTGTTGGTAATCTGCTTATTGTATCTGAGCAACATTGCTCTTTGAGGTTCACTGTCTGTTGATAATCTGTTATTGATCAGAACATTGCTCTTTGAGGTTCACTGTCTGTTGGTAACTGCTTATTGTATCGAGCAACATTGTCTTTGAGGTTCACTGTCTGTTGGTAATCTGCTTATTGTATCTGAGCAACATTGCTCTTTGAGGTTCACTGTCTGTTGGTAATCTGCACATTTTAGGTCATCTGTGACAACATTGCTCTTTGAGGTTCACTGTCTGTTGTACACATTCTGCTGAGTTATCTTTGGTATCGAGCAACATTGTCTTTGAGGTTCACTGTCTGTTGGTAATCTGAGCAACTTTCTTTAGGTTACTGTCTGTTGGTAATCAGCAACATTGTCTTTGAGGTTCACTGTCTGTTGGTAATCTGTTAGTATCAGCACATTGTCTTTGAGGTTCACTGTCTGTTGTAATCTGTATGTATGAGCAACATTGCTCTTTGAGGTTCACTGTCTGTTGGTAATCTGTTTGTATCTGAGCAACATTGTCTTTGAGGTTCACTGTCTGTTGGTAATCTGCTATGTATCGAGCAACATTGTTCTTTGAGGTTCACTGTCTGTTGGTAATCTGCTTATTGTATCTGAGCAACATTGTTCTTTGAGGTTCACTGTCTGTTGGTAATCTGCTTTTGTATCGACAACATTGCTCTTTGAGGTTCACTGTCTGTTGGTAATCTGCTTATTGTATCGAGCAACATTGTCTTTGAGGTCACTGTCTGTTGGTAATCTGCTTGTATCAGCAACATTGCTCTTTGAGGTTCACTGTCTGTTGGTAATCTGCTTATTGTATCGAGCAACATTGTCTTTGAGGTTCACTTCTGTCTAGCAACATTGTTGAGTCTGTCTGTTGTATCTGAGCAACATTGTTCTTTGAGGTTCACTGTCTGTTGGTAATCTGGCAACATTGCTTTAGTCACGTCTTGAAGAGCAACATTGCTCTTTGAGGTTCACTGTCTGTTGGTAATCTGCTTATTGTATCGAGCAACATTGTCTTTGAGGTTCACTGTCTGTTGGTAATCTGCTTATTGTATCTGAGCAACATTGTTCTTTGAGGTTCACTGTCTGTTGGTAATCTGCTTTATGTTTGTAATCTGAGCAACATTGCTCTTTGAGGTTCACTGTCTGTTGGTAATCTGCTTATTGTATCTGAGCAACATTGCTCTTTGAGGTTCACTGTCTGTTGGTAATCTGAGCACATTGTCTTTGAGGTTCACTGTCTGTTGGTAATCTGAGCAACATTGCTCTTTGAGGTTCACTGTCTGTTGGTAATCTGCTTATTGTATCTGAGCAACATTGCTCTTTGAGGTTCACTGTCTGTTGGTAATCTGGCAACATTGTCTTTGGGTTACTGTCTGTTGGTAATCTGAGCAACATTGTTCTTTGAGGTTCACTGTCTGTTGTAATCTGCTTATTGATCTGAGCAACATTGCTCTTTGAGGTTCACTGTCTGTTGGTAATCTGAGCAAATTGTCTTTGAGGTTCACTGTCTGTTGGTAATCGTATGATCGAGCAACATTGCTCTTTGAGGTTCACTGTCTGTTGGTAATCTGCATTGTATCGAGCAACATTGTTCTTTGAGGTTCACTGTCTGTTGGTAATCTATTGATCGAGCAACATTGCTCTTTGAGGTTCACTGTCTGTTGGTAATCTGCTTATTGTATCTGAGCAACATTGTTCTTTGAGGTTCACTGTCTGTTGGTAATCTGCTTATTGTATCTGAGCAACATTGCTCTTTGAGGTTCACTGTCTGTTGGTAATCTGCTTATTGTATCTGAGCAACATTGTTCTTTGAGGTTCACTGTCTGTTGGTAATCTGATTATTGTATCTGAGCAACATTGCTCTTTGAGGTTCACTGTCTGTTGGTAATCTGCTTATTGTATCTGAGCAACATTGCTCTTTGAGGTTCACTGTCTGTTGGTAATCTGCTTATTGTATCTGAGCAACATTGCTCTTTGAGGTTCACTGTCTGTTGGTAATTCTTGTTATTGTATCGTAGAGCAACATTGCTCTTTGAGGTTCACTGTCTGTTGGTAATCTGCTTATTGTATCTGAGCAACATTTCTCTTTGAGGTTCACTGTCTGTTGGTAATCTGCTTATTGTATCTGAGCAACATTGCTCTTTGAGGTTCACTGTCTGTTGGTAATCTGCTTATTGTATCTGAGCAACATTGCTCTTTGAGGTTCACTGTCTGTTGGTAATCTGCTTATTGTATCTGAGCAACATTGCTCTTTGAGGTTCACTGTCTGTTGGTAATCTGCTTATTGTATCTGAGCAACATTGCTCTTTGAGGTTCACTGTCTGTTGGTAATCTGCTTATTGTATCTGAGCAACATTGTTCTTTGAGGTTCACTGTCTGTTGGTAATCTGCTTATTGTATCTGAGCAACATTGCTCTTTGAGGTTCACTGTCTGTTGGTAATCTGCTTATTGTATCTGAGCAACATTGCTCTTTGAGGTTCACTGTCTGTTGGTAATCTGCTTATTGTATCTGAGCAACATTGGTCTTTGAGGTTCACTGTCTGTTGGTAATCTGCTTATTGTATCTGAGCAACATTGCTCTTTGAGGTTCACTGTCTGTTGGTAATCTGCTTATTGTATCTGAGCAACATTGCTCTTTGAGGTTCACTGTCTGTTGGTAATCTGCTTATTGTATCTGAGCAACATTGGTCTTTGAGGTTCACTGTCTGTTGGTAATCTGCTTATTGTATCTGAGCAACATTGCTCTTTGAGGTTCACTGTCTGTTGGTATCGACACATTGTCTTTGGGTTCACTGTCTGTTGGTAATCTGGCACACATTGTTCTTTGAGGTTCACTGTCTGTTGGTAATCTGACAACATTGTCTTTGAGGTTCACTGTCTGTTGGTAATCTGAGCAACATTGTTCTTTGAGGTTCACTGTCTGTTGGAATTGAGAACATTGTCTGAGGTTCACTGTCTTTGGTAATCTAGAGCAACATTGCTCTTTGAGGTTCACTGTCTGTTGGTAATTACTGCTTAGTTTGTAATCTGAGCAACATTGTTCTTTGAGGTTCACTGTCTGTTGGTAATCTGCTTAGTATCTGAGCAACATTGTCTTTGAGGTTCACTGTCTGTATGGTTCTGCTTTGTAATCGACAACATTGCTCTTTGAGGTTCACTGTCTGTTGGTAATCTGCTTATTGTATCTGAGCAACATTGCTCTTTGAGGTTCACTGTCTGTTGGTAATCTGCTTATTGTATCTGAGCAACATTGTTCTTTGAGGTTCACTGTCTGTTGGTAATCTGCTTATTGTATCTGAGCAACATTGTTCTTTGAGGTTCACTGTCTGTTGGTAATCTGCTTATTGTATCTGAGCAACATTGCTCTTTGAGGTTCACTGTCTGTTGGTAATCTGCTTATTGTATCTGAGCAACATTGTTCTTTGAGGTTCACTGTCTGTTGGTAATCTGCTTATTGTATCAGAATAACATTGCTCTTTGAGGTTCACTGTCTGTTGGTAATCTGATTATTGTATCTGAGCAACATTGCTCTTTGAGGTTCACTGTCTGTTGGTAATCTGCTTATTGTATCTGAGCAACATTGCTCTTTGAGGTTCACTGTCTGTTGGTAATCTGCTTATTGTATCTAGCAACATTGCTCTTTGAGGTTCACTGTCTGTTGGACTAATCTGCTTCTGTTGTATCTGAGCAACATTGCTCTTTGAGGTTCACTGTCTGTTGGTAATCTGCTTTTGTTATCGTTTTAGCAACATTGCTCTTTGAGGTTCACTGTCTGTTGGTTAATCTGTCTTTTGGTATCTGAGCAACATTGCTCTTTGAGGTTCACTGTCTGTTGGTAATCTGCTTAGTTGCTATCTGGAGACAACATTGTCTTAGGTTCACTGTCTGTTGTAATCCTTGACGACAACATTGCTCTTTGAGGTTCACTGTCTGTTGGTAATCTGCTTATTGTATCTGAGCAACATTGCTCTTTGAGGTTCACTGTCTGTTGGTAATACTGCTTATTGATCTGAGCAACATTGTTCTTTGAGGTTCACTGTCTGTTGTAATCTGACTTATTGTGATCGGAGAACATTGCTCTTTGAGGTTCACTGTCTATTGGTAATCTGCTTATTGTATCTGAGCACATTGTCTTGAGGTTCACTGTCTGTTGGTAATCTGCTTATGTATCAACAAAGTTGTTCTTGAGGGTTCTGTCTGATTGTAATTGCTTTTGTTCTTGATTTCAAATGCTCTTTGAGTCACTATCATTGAATCTAGACATTTAATTCTGCAGACTAGTTTTCGTCTATCATTGAAGTCAGCGTCAGGATATTGCTCTGAGGTATAATTTGGGCAACGTATTGTATTGAAGCACTTTGCTCTGTGCAAATAACACTGCTTTATCCATAGATCTGATCACTATTCATTCTGAAGGTAACTGTCTGCAGTTGGTAACTCTCTCACTTGATCAGCACATGCAGATCTTTGAGTTCATAGTTCATGGTAATCGTATTGATCGAGCAGATTGTCATTTAGTCACTGTCTGTTGTGAATGGTCTTATATTAATCAGACAACAGTTCTCTTTAGTTCACTTGATCAAGTTGGAATCTCTTATTGTACATGGCAACATTGCTTCTTTGAGTTACTGTCAGTTGGTAATCATATATTAGTACCAAGCAAGCATTGACTTCCATCTTGAGGTCAGTGTCTGTTGTAACTGCATCGAACACACATTGCTCTGAGGTTCCTGTCTGGAGATGAGATGAATTGATTCACTGTATTGTAATCGAGCAAATGATCTTTCAAGGTCCACATGAGTTGTAAGGCTTGTCTAATTGAGGCACTAGTGTGAAAAGCAAACCTTCTCTTTAGGTTCTTCACTGTCTTTATAAATCCAAGTGTACCGTTCTCTTTCACTGTCGGATCAGCCAACGATGTCGAGTTCCATAAATTCTATTGGAATCTGACGCAGCTAGCATTTATTGTTACGTCATTTTGGATCTGGTGCTTATCCTTGGGAGTGTCTGCGTTTAAGCTTGCTAGGTACGTCTCGTATCTGAGCCATTGTTTTTCGGGTTACTGTCAGTCTGTAATCGCATTTACTTGAGGTAACATGTCGTATCTACAACATTGCTACTGGGTCCTGGTTAAACACCTGGGCTGGCACTTGGTAAATTGAGCAGCATTTTTGAGGTACCTCTTTAGTAATCATCTACTATTGCTCTGATTCACATTTGTGGTAATTGTATGTACTAAGACAACATTGTCATTTATTCATGATCTTATTAATCTGCTTTTGAGCTTTTCAATGTATTGTTTTCAGTTTACAAGATCGGTATGTAAAATGATTATTTATCTAAGACAAAGTCTCTAAGGACATAGTTTTAATCTATATTCTATATAGGCAAATTGTTTCAGATGAATGTTTTGATTCAATAAATCATTTAATGAAACCATTAACTTGTTTAGATCATCATGCGCTCGTGGTCATTTTTGTATTCGAGCAAAAATTTCGAAAAATTGGGTTTTGGTATTTAGTATTGCTTATCTATTCGGAAGTTATATCCTTTTCTCACCTCTCTCTCTTTCTCTTTATTCTCTCTCTCGATCGGCATCACCGCTTGACTGATGTACCAGATCTCCTCATAAATTCTGCTTTAATGTGGAAATCTGATTCCTGCAGCCGTGTATTTCGTCACATCTTTAGCGCCATTTGGAGCTCTGGTGCTTATCCTTCGCCGACGTGTCCGGTTTTAGCAAGCGTTTACTGGGTTCTCTCTCCATCACCTCGGCTGTCCCAAGCCGACCTGCAAGGCAGCAGGTTGCTATTTTCTTTTAGGGTAGCTATCCTTTAACAACCTTCCCTCCCGGGTTGTTTAGCGTCATGTACCCAGTTTACCAGTTTTTTTTGGACTGCTTGGTTTGCCTGCCGTCCAGTTTTGTGTACGGTTTACTCCAGTAGCCTTTGATTGTCCCCAATCAACTACAAGGCAGTAGTAGTATCTGCGAGGAAACACGGTTATTGCTCTCTTGATGGAGATCGCATCTTCGAGGCTCGCCACCTCGCGTTTCTTTTTGGTGTCCATTCGCCCATTTCTGCTTGTGCCCTCGTCCACCGACTGGGCCCCTCCCTTTTTCTCGTCTCTTGTGCTCACATTGTTCTACTGGGCGATACGTTACCCATTTCTATCTCACTGTGCACAGTGCACAGTTTATCACCATTCGGTAGGAACTTTTGCACTGGATTCAAGCCTCTGCTGGGCTTTCCAGTTTTTTTTTTACAATTCCCACTCACCCGTACGTTAGCCACGCATTTTGGACGCTCTATTATCAACACCGTGCATGTCTATCCCCACCGGTGGGCTCCCCTGTGTATCGTCCGTATGCGTATTCTCTCTACTTTGGTGCCTGCTCACCGTGTTTATCTGTTTTCTCACCGTGCTCACATTTACTATGCCACGAGACTGTCATGACACGTAACTCAATTCGAGCTCCCACCTCGTGGCTCAGAGTCTCGCCCCATATGGGCCCAGTCTCTTTTCTGGATGCACCTTTCATTCCTTTATGTTTATTTGTTCAGCTTTTCCCATCGGCCGGGAAGATATGCATTAATAGTCACTCTGGATTCTGCTCGTCTGTGTTGCGAGCGGATCTCATCCAATGTAACTGCGTCTGCATCACTACATCGATAAGACAGGCACAAGAGTAGCTATCCCTCGATCCCTACCGCTTAGCCAGACAGGAACCGTTGTCTGTTTCCAGGGTCACCACGCGGAGGTGGGGTAGGATCTTGGTTAGTGCCACTCACTAATCCTGGCGCGACGTTGCCCTTGGCCTTAACCTTACCTGATTAAACCTTTTAAAAATAACGCTTTTCTGCACAGCTTGATATTAAGAGAGTTGACTATTAAATAATAAAAATTAGACAACACTTCTGTTCTGCAACAGCTGATATTAAAGAGAGTTGACTAGTAAATAATATAATCAGAACAATATTAAGAGAGTTGCATTAAATAATAAAAATCAGACAATATTAAAGAAGTTGGCATTAAATAAATAAAATCAGAAAATATTAAAGAGTTGACTATTAAATAATATAAATCAAGAACAATATTAAAGAGAGTTGTATTAAATTAAAATCAGAACAAACATATGTTCTGACATTGATATTAAAGTTATTAAAAATATAAAATCAAGAATATTAAAGCTGCTATTAAATATAAAAATCAAGAACAATACTAAAGAGAGTTAGCTATTAAATAATATAAAATCAAGACTATTAAGAGTTGACTATTAAATAATATAAATCAGGACAATATTAAGAGAGCTGCTATTAAATAATATAAATAAGAACAATACAAAGAGTATATTAAATAATATAAATAAGAACAATACTAAGAGTTGACTAATTAAATAATATAAAATCAAGGACAATATAAAGAGAGTTGACTATTAAATATGAAAATCAGACAACACTGTTCTGCAACATTGATATTAAAAGAGTTTATTAAATAATATAAAATTAGAACAAACTTGTCTGCAACAGCGATATTAAAGAGAGTTGGCTATTAAATAATATAAAATCAAGAACAATTAAATATTTCGGACACATCAAACGACAGGAGCGCCTAGAGAATAATTTTTTTTTAAACTTGTCTGCAACGCAAATTGAAAATGCGGCACCTACATGACAACAAACCACGAATTTGTGATGAGATATCAGAGCATCGTAAAAATATTGCCAGTATGTCTCTGTATGTAGTCGTCCATATGTTAGTGGGTTTTTTTTATTCGTCACTCCTGTTGTTCGTTTGCTTGATAAAGGCCTTGTTGGTCAAAACGTTGCAGTATATTGCCATTGTTTTTGTAATTTGTAATACTACAGTACTTTTTTCTTACGTGTTTCGCCATTAATAAGGGTAAAATTGTTAACCTAGATCAACTGACGTCAGTCACAGCCAACTCTAGATAACTAGGCCAGACAACTGACCAGGGTTTCCCTACCTAGATCAGAAAAGGGGCCGGAAAATATAGATGTTTGATAGAACACTGCAAGCTTTTTTCCCAATTTTACTCAATTCTGTGAGTCTATGGTTATTTATTGGTGAAAAATACTTATAATATTGATATTCCTTATTGTTAAACTTAACTTGTTGCATAATATAACTTCAAGTTAGCATTTTGTGTTGATTTTAAAATGAATCCGTCTATATACACCAATACTGAAATGCGAGGTCATGTGGTGTAGTTGGGGTCTGATTTCCCATAATTCTTACCTGAATCAGAAAGCCCATACGTTTATAGTTAGCTCTGCGTCAGTCGACCGGTCAGAGTTCACGGAAGCGAACGTAAAGGGAAACCATGCTCAAAGGTCACGAATGTCGTTGCATTTATCGCTGGAGACAAGATGTATTCAGGCAAGGGACAATCCCATAAAACTAATCTTATTATAAGAAAGTTTGTTATTTAGTACAATTATTTTCTATAATTTTATACTATTTTTATATACAATTGGGGATTCAATCGATAATTAAACGGACTATTTGAGCTAGAGTCCTCGTTTATCTGAGAAGTAGTTTGGCTGCGTAAGAATGAATATACCCTTTCCAGCTGAATAAAAATAACATTGTTTTGACAATTATTATTGCAATAGCGATCAAATGTCAGAGGTCGCAATGTTACATCCTATGTAGGAACTTGTAAACTAGCCCCAGAAATAGTGCACGGCACAATGCTTGAAGTATTAGAGGCAAAAAGATGAGCTTCAGTACAAATAATGTGTTTTAATAAGGAGATATTGTATAAATAACAGGATTGTTATATTATTATGACATAATATTTACATTTTAGTGTTATATATTCAACTTTCAAAGCTAATCAGTATCAAGTTAAAAGTAATAATTACGAAAAAATAATTTCTAAAATAATAAGTACACGTTAATTCTTTTTGGTTTGCTAGGACCGGTTCTTACTGACCCCTAATGACCAGACGCGTATACTAATTAGGGGTAAACGATTATGAATTTCAAATTTCAGACTGTGTATGATATTTTAGCGTTATATATCAACTTTCAAAGCTAATCAGTATCTTGTTGAAAGTAATAATTATGAACAATTAATGTCTAAAATAATAAGCACAGGTTACTCAATATTTTTGGTGGGGCCTGGCTCCACTGGCCCTTAATGACGAGCCGTACCTGAGATCATCCAAATATTAAACACAACATAACTTAAACCAAATAAGCAAGCAATACATTTTTTTTAATCGACGAAGGAAATAACATTTCTTTATAATGTGTTAAACAATAAGAAAAACTGCACATTGATGTTCACATATACCTTCATCGTCCCATATCTTGTCTTGAATAGAACTTTGCATGTAACAGTCTTTCGGAATTTATCTTTCTTTTTTAACCAATATTCCGCCTCTGCGGCTGTTATGTTCAAATCATCATTTACATCTTGAATCCATCTTCTCAGTGGTTTTCATCTTTTCTCTTTGCTTGGATGCCTCCTTCCATAACAATCTTCTACAGCCCGTCGTATCTTTTTAAATGGTCAACGTACTTCATTTTTTCATTCTGTTTTGTAGCATCTGCATTTCTCTTTAATTTTGAGTTCTTTTTGCAGAAAAAAGGCAGAAATTCATCTGCAGTCGATTCTATCTCAATGTGGCATTGCATGCAATGAGAGTGCCGTTTTCTTTGCAACGAAAGTCAGTGCCAAAGAACAAATCTGCTAACCACTGTCTTTTCAAGAGATCAAAACTGTCATATAGAGAAAATATGCAGTAGACTGGAATATAAACCTTGAATGTGATTATGGAAAAGACTTCCTCAAAGACCTCAGCATAACATACCAGGTTACTATATTCCTCCTAGGTACTGGACAAAGCAGATTCAGCAGATGCTTACATACACTAGGAATAAGTCAAACAGCTCTCTGCAATTGTCACCAGACAAAGCAGATATCCGAACATGTCCTGCACATACTGTCCACTTCTGGTTGAGTTGAGAAACAACATGTGGTCCCACCCAGTTGTTCTGAAAATAATCTTTAGGGAAACGTGTCAGACCATTAGCTGTGGTCAAAGGCGCAAGGGAACAGCGGCGCGCCAGGATTAGTGAACTGGCACTAATCCCCTGCCCTCACCTCCTCGTGGTGACCATGGAAACAGACGGTAATTCCGGTCTTGCTAAAAGGGCAGGTGCCGTGGGAGAGCTACTTTGGTGCAAGTAGAGATGCAAAGGTAGTCACGCTAGATGGGATCTGCTCGCAACACAGACGAGCGAATGCCCAGAGTGGCTATTAATGCTCGTCTCTTCCGGCCGATGGTGAAGCTGGAAGGTTAAACGTGGAACCGTGTGGGGCGAAACTTGAAGCCTTCGCATGCTCTCTCTTGAGCCCTCTCTCTCTTGAGCCCGACGAGTATGCAGGGAGTCGTGTTGAGCGTCACGTGGAATTGCATAGGGCGAAATTCGGGCCCCGAACACAGGGATGGGGGGCACGAGGATAAGCCATCGAAGAGACGTTGACCCGCACGGGGCGAAATTGGGATCCCGCGCATGCTCTCTCTTGAGCCCTCTCTCTTGAGCCCGACGAGTATGCTGGGAGTCGGGTTGAGCTTCACGTGAGCCCACATAGGACGAAACTCGGGCCCCTATCACAAGGATGGGGGCACGATTTTAAGCCTCAGAATCGGACAACCCAGGCAAATGTGAGCACGGCGAAAACAGATGGTGACGATAAGGCAGACACCAGGGCAGACCTAGCACGCACACTGGTGATGCCATAGTGGGCCCACCGATGGGCAGACGGGCACGACATGTCACGGAAGGCACGGAAGGCAAGGAAAATGTGAGCGCGGCGAAAATTGATGGTGACGATAAGACAGGCACAAGAGCAGAACGGGCACGCATGCGGACGATGCAAGAGTGGGCCCACCAGTGGACGTGCAAGGAAGGCACGGCAGGCTCGGCAGGCACGGCATGCTCGGCTGGCGCGGTAGGCACGACAGGCGAGAGGGTGTGTTGACCACCCGAATGTGCAGAACAACTGGAAAGCCCAGTAGAGGTAAGGCCAGTGCGCGTTTCCGCTCGCAGAAACTACTGCTGCCGTGTAATTTAATTGGGGACAATTAAAGGCTAGCGGAGCAAGCAGTACACAACAATGGACGGTATGCAAACCAAGCAGTCCATAAAAAGACAGGTATAGCTGGGCAGATGGCGCTCATCAGCCCGGGAGGGGAAGTCGTCTACGGGGCGCTGCCCTGAAAGAAAATAACCTTGCTGGGTTTTGGCTGGGGACACAAAAGGCTAACGGAGAGCGAATCCAGTAAACGCTCGTTGAAATCGAATACACCGCCTGAGCTCCAATAGGTACTGAAGGCTGTGCATATACATCCGTTCTTGATGTTTGGCTGCTTATATATCACAATAGAATGATAAAAGCGGCCTAAGAACGATCGCGAGAGAGAGAGATAGAGAGAGAGAGAGCAGTAGCTGACTGTCCAGTTTGTTGTCCACAGTGGATTAAGTTCATGACCAGTTATTGCAGAAGAAATAGAAGAAGAGGGAAACGAATTATGTAAATTTAACCAATCAAGCGCCGTGCCGGGTGGCGTAGGCGATCATGTCTCTCCACATCTGTCTGTATCTGGTACAATCCATCAACTCCGTCACCGAACTATTGCCGAACAACGATTTCAAGCCGTCCGGATTGTGGTCCCTTTGTCTCCCTCTATCTCTATTCCCTTGTGTTTTCCTTGTTGTAACCAAATGTTCTAAACTGTCCCTTCTAACTATATGTCCGAAAAACCTTGACTGTCTGCTTCTTATTTGATTGATTAGATTTCGATATGAACATGTCTCCGACCAGATCTATTTATTGGTCTTTCTAGCTGTCCATGGAGCTTTCACAATTCTTCTGAGAAACCACATTTCTGTGGCTTCCAATGTTCTTACCATTTGTCTGTTCATTGTCCACGACTCACTTCCATATGAAAGTATTACTATCATATTACGTTACTTATAACCTGTTTCGAGATAGTAAGAAACTAAACTGTATGTTTTCCGCACAGTATCTTATAGAATTTAACAGGACATGTCATCATGACACGTGAAATGTCAATAAGGAATATTTTATCTCAACATCTTCTTGGCTGTATTTGTACTGTAAATACATTATTTGTTCAGCACTACTTAAAACATTGCTAGAATTATATCTCGATTCAAGACAGATTTCGTAATAAATGTTTCACATAAGCGCAACTAATCCACTGCGACTTAGTATTAAGAAAGGTTCAGGTTTTAGTCTTATGACAACCGATAGTCACTTTTTGTCTGTGTACTGTTGTTGGTCATTTCATTTGTTAAGTTGCTTTATATTTATTTTAAATAATTCAAATATTTTCCTAATCCTAATCGACAGATTATAACTGCTAATATACATCAACTGGATCATATTTCGCAAGTGTACTTTGGAAGGACATATATTTTGAACATATAAAGAGACACTAAGGGTTAGAAAATACCATTACGGACAGAAGGAGGCATCCCGGCAAATAGGAGAAGAGGAAGACCACAGGAAAGATGTATTCAGGATCTTACTGGTGATTTGAGCATGACGGCTACCAGTGGTGGCTCGTGATCGTTTTTGTTAGTGGGGCCAGACACAAATTTTCGGGAAAATCATGGCTTTGGGTTAGGTTATAATTTAATTTATTAAATAATAAATACGTTACACATTTTTTTGGTTGGGCCAGGCCCCACTGTCCCTTAATGACGAGCCGCCACTGACGGCTACAAAGGTGGCATATGACGCAGACAAATTCCGAAAGACATTTAGGGTGACAAAGTTCTGCTTAAGATACGCTAAGTGTATTTGATGATGAGTTTAGAAGATTCTATGTCTTGCTTTCATTAATTAAATAAGTATTCAAGTAAGACAGGAGAAAAAATGTTTGAAAGCTACAAGTATCTTTCGATCGATATTAACATTATCCTTTAGCTTCTTCCCCTCATCCTACTTTTCACAATTACATTGAAACATATCTCTTAGTTAGACTTCGTTAGACGTGTCATTCGACATTCCATTTCCATAGCTTCACAAATATTGGCACATAGGCAAACAGTCTACTCAAATATACTACATAATATATGTATTTTTCTAACAAACTTGAATAAAGATATTTCACTTCTTATTTTATAAGCATGCCAAGGAATTCAGCTTAAGATTTGTTATGTCAATTCTTTATTTCCATAACTTATTCTATTCCGTTATTGACTTTCATTTATACTTTGATGTTAGCCATTCTGTTCTTTGACATTTCTCATGTTTCTTAGAACGATGTCTTTTATCAGTCCATTCGATCCACCTTTAGAAAACATACATATTCATTTGATATCCCCGCTACATTTTCAAACAAATGCTACAGAAGAGTACTTAGAGTATCGTGGACAGAGAAAAGAACAAATGCTTCTGTTCTGCAACAGCTTGATATTAAAGAGAGTTGGCTATTAAAGAGCATAACATCAAAGAAAATTAAATATTTCGGACACATCAAACGGCATGAGTGCCTAGAGAAAATAATTTTGGCGGGAATGGTGCCTGGAAGAAGAATGAGAGGAAAACCAAGAAGACGATGGGTGCAAGATGTCATTGACGATATGAGAATGACTACTGCTGACGCCGGCCAACTTGCACAAAACAGAGAGTTTATCAGGAATGCTGTCATGGGTGCCAAGTTCCGGAAGGGACAAGCTACTTGATGATGATGGTTATATATATATAATAATAATAATTGTCATAGGAAGCTTGACGGTTTGTTTGTGATCTATTTGCTTTTATAAGCCAACTTCATATCAATATGCTTTCTTTTTAATTTAGTTGATGTCAGAGAAGTGATTTAACATGTTTTACTTTTTTCTTGATAATATTGTATACTTCTTCTTCTTCTGCTAACATTCTTCACGGCCAATTTGATCATTCTTATTGTGATGTATAATTGGTCCACTGGCAAGAACGGAGTGATCTACGTCGGACGATTGTGCGCCCATGGTGACTAGGCCCGCCCGTCCGTTTTCTGCCAGCTTTTGATTTACTAGGTGAACTTTCCTAGAACGATCCTTTCGGATCTACGCCTTTTCGATCAACTTTGCCGTATATTTGGGCTTTGTGATCTACGCCAAGACAGTGAGTTACGCTGCTTTACCCGTTCTGACTGAGAAATATTTCTCGGCTTGTCAGCTTGTCCTCGGACGGCGTCTTACTCGTATAAAACACCGTGTAAAGTATCGGCCTTCGCCAATGTTCAGGACCCGGGCTTCCTGTTTGATCCGTACATTGTCGGCCTTGCTTTACCGTACATTTTTGAGTTTGATCCGGGGAAGGAACATTCTCTGCCTTTTCTAGACGCGTATCGGTACGTGGCAATTTGCAATTACCTCGAAAGCACTGGCATGGGACCGAGTACAAACAATGTAGAGGGTCGTTTCAGTGGGCACTATAAGCGTAACTGAGGATTTTGCGCTCGCCGCCATCACCCGCCCCAGTTATTCCGGGGATGTTAGTTACGACTGCAATCGAACCTGCCCAGTTGCCCCAAGGCTGGCAGTTCCGTTAGGCATCACCAACCTCAGTTCTTCCGGGATGTTAATTTTAATCGCACAGTACCTTGCACGGTTTTCCCAGGGCGGGTAGTTTCGTTATGCACTAAACGCAACTTGTTCTTTGCGCTCGGCAAACCTTGCCCAGTACATGTATCTGCACCAGGCTACCAATGCGGGGTCAGCTGCAATCTTCTCTCGCACCAACACGAGGGTAGACTTTCATTCGTTACGGTCCTGTCTTATTTATTCTTGCCGACGGGCTGGCAATGTTGCCCCCTCCTCAGGGCTTCGAGCTTCGCCTACGTGGGCATACGTTTGGTCACTGGATGCAACTCTCATCCATGTCTGAGTCGTTTCGTTGCTGTTTCTTTGCGTTCAGGGACTTGGGCAATATCTTGTTGGACATCGGTCAGGAGAATTGTGCATTTTATTTGTATGTATCTTTATCGTATTTCCGTAATTGCACTGCTACCACTACCAGTAGTTTCTCTCCCGATCCCTGCCCTCTTAGCCAGACCAGAACCAGAGTCTGTTTCAGGGTCACCGCGTGGAGGTTAGGGCAGGGTCTTGGTTGCGCGCCCCTCAGCTAACCCTGGCTCATGTTACCACCATGACCTCATGAGCCTTTTTGACCCCATATTGTATACATTTAGTTTTATTCTTATATTTTCTATTATACTAAATTATATACTATTATATAGTTATTTTTAAATTATAATATTACTAACTTACATCTGTTCTATTTTAGAGATGACTCGTTGAGTACTATTACACATGGTCGTCAACAACGACTAAGAAACGATTGTGTTACGTTTGTCAAGTAGCGAGTATTTGTTGGAAAAGTAACGAATAGGACATATACTTAAAAGTAACTGAAACCGGCATCGCTAATTTAGTATAAATTATGTTATGTTATGATATGCTATCGACGTCATGGCACATTGGGCATTCCCGTGCGTGCTCTGTTCTCTGCTGCAGCAGCTAAACCTTAGTCCACAAGCTTATCGTACTCATGAGAAGTTTGTTAGTATACCTCTCTCTACTCAAAGACAACACTGTCTGACATGTCCAAACTAAACTCTAAATTCTGGAACTATTTCTACAGTCTGAGACTCGCCCATATCACATAAATGAGAGCGTACCGAATATTAGAATAAACAAGTTTGTACTCACAAGCAGTTTTGTTGCAACCGTCAGCCACTGCTGTCACAACAAACAGAAACAAAATCTGGAACTGAAAAAAAAAATACTGAAGAAATATAAAGACAACATGCAGATTCTTTTTTTTTACACATTTCTTTTTTACATGCTTCTTGTTCTTCTTCTTCTTCTTTGCGTTCGTTCTCTACGACCAATTTTAAACACTCTTTGTGATATATTTGATCTTTGCCAAGAACGTGTATACGTTGCACATTGGTTTGGTAGGCCCCTCACATTGGTTTCGTAGGCCCCTAAACGCATAGACTTCTACACGTTTTGGACACATGCATCCGATTTCAGCCAAATGCTTCTTGTTAAATTATGTATTGTCTTTCCCCAGGTGGATGATGGAATTAGTTGTCCATCTTCCATGAATTAGATGCCCACCCGTAGGGGTAGGACACCTATCTAAGCCACAGACACCGATTTATAGTGCCCATTACTAAGCGATAATTAATAATAATAATAATAATTCATCTCGTACCGTTATACGTTACATAGGGCCTGCAAGTAATTTCTCCACCGCTCTATCCTGGGCAACTCGCTCAATCTCCTCCATGGAACTGAGACCGATATTTCCTGCCTCTCTCAGCAAAGTTCGTTTCAGGGTCTCCTTAGGTCGACCTCTCTTTCTTGAACCCTTTGCATTCCACTTCAATGCCTGATTTGATATTCTTTGATCATTTCTCCTCAAGGTGTGTCCAACATATCTCCATCTTCTCTTTCTTATAACAGGTGTCACTAGTGGTTGACCAGACATGTCTCTGATTTCATCACTTCTGAATTCGTTCCATTTTATATTCATTATTTTCGCAGACATCTATTTTCAAATGTATTCAAATTGCTTTCTATATCTTTAGTCATTTTCCAACTCTCGCTGGAATATGTTAGGATTGATACAACATTTGAATTGAAGATTCGTAATTTAGTTTTAATACTATATAACTTGCAGTTCCATATTTTATTTAGACTTTTAAAAGCTGATGTTGCTTTACCAATTCGTATCATAATTTCTTTTTAACATTTCCTGTGCAATCAAAATTGCTACCTAAATAGGTGAACTGCTCTGTTATTTTTATCATTTTAGATTCCAGTGTGATATCTGCGTTACTTGCCATATGTGTCTTCATTATATTTGTTTTTCATAGCTTATCTGCAGTCCAACTTTTGATGCTATAGATGACAAGTTGTCTGTTTTTCTTTGCATATCTTGGTTGTAAGCGATAATTGATATACTTTAATTCTGATATCGGCATATCGATGATATTGATGAAGATGGTGCTAGTTATATTTAGTATTATTCTAGTTATGTATTTATTTGTTTGTTTGTTAATGATGGTGGGCTTTTTTATTGCCTAGATTACTTAAAAATGTAAAGATACATTGACAAAAGTGCAACTTACAATCATAGCGACTTTTTTGCGTCGGTAGCTCCTAGTTGTTTTCGATTCTGTCACGGAGAAAAAGGACATATTGGAAATACATATAGCATTACAATTTGTTATTTTAATGCATGACAGATGTGAACTAATTCAATGGTATGTCTGTCAGGTTAAGAAGCGGGAGGGCTATACAAATGATTGATTAACTGCTAGATTGATATGACCATCATTATTACACTTGAACAAGCATTCATTCTCCGATCTATTCCCAACACTGACAGAGCTCAGCGGTAGATCACGCACTCCGTACCATCTTGGAGAGTAAGCTGTGTATTTTTGGGGATGTGGAAAATTTGAATTAATTTTATTTAATTTGATAGTGCGATTTTCAAGTTTACTCTTATTATTTTTTTTAGCTGCCATGTATTTTAGCTTACATGCTCAAATTAAAGATGGGATCAACATTTTATCGCCTGTCTACGATATTACTATAAACTTTCTGTAATATAAATTTTATAACAGCGAACAGTGAAAATAGCTCGATCTCTCCCAGCAGGAAAACGAATTTTGTACTTTTAATAGCACTGTCGCTCGTGTGGTGCCGGGGCCCGAAATGAAAGCAAAGAATAGCACCACTGCGACCTACAAGACATGTTGGAGGAGGTGACTGATGTAGGGACCTCGTGAAGCTACCCTAGTAATTAAAAAGCGTTGCAGAAATCGGATGTGCTGGTCTACCTGTAGGCCCATAACTGGCACAACGTACCATTACTCTTAGGCTCTGATCACATATAAATTACACTGATTCGTTAACAGGTTGTCGTTGTGAAGCGTTCGAAGTCGAAGAAGAAGAATAATAGCACCGTAACCGCAGATAGTTTTTTAATTTAAGTGGCATGTTTTCTTCGTCGCAACTTTCCCCACTTAATCCAAAGTTACACGCTCCTATGTGCTTCTGGATCTACAGTGACCATTCACCGGGAAACGATCACGGTATATTTTCTATTTCATAGCTATAACTCTATGAGCATGACAAATGTGCAGTTCTTCACTGAGAATCAATGTACAAATCAATCTATTAAACGGGACAGTTAGTGTGTAATGCTTGCAGTCAATAGCAGCAAATTACCAATACTGTGCTGGCAGTCAATAGCAGCAAATTATTAGTACTTTGCTGGCAGTCCATAGCAGCAAATTCTCAGCTCTTCGCTGGCAGTCCATAGCAGCAAATTCTCAGTTCTTCGCTGGCAGTCCTTAGCAGCAAATTCTCAGTTCTTGATTGACAATCAGTGTATATATCAGTCTATTTATAATATATAAGTTGTATACAGGAGAATTAGTGTATAAGTATATATGTCCATTAAACGGAATAGTTAGGTTGTAATGCTGGCAGTCCGTAAAACAGGACAGCTGCTATGTCAGACTGTCAGTCCATTAAACAGGACAGCAAGTGGGTCAGACTGTCAGTCTATTAAATAGGACAGCTGGTGTGGCAGACTGTCAGTCTATTAAATAGGACAGCTGGTATGTCAGACTGTCAGCCTATTAAATAGGACAACTGGTGTGTCAGACTTTCAGTCTATTAAATAGGACAGCTGGTGTGTCAGACTGTCAGTCTATTAAATAGGACAACTGGTGTGTCAGACTGTCAGTCTATTAAATAGGACAGCAAGTGTGTCAGGCTGTCAGTCTATTAAATAGGACAACTGGTGTGTCGGACTGTCAGTCCATTAAATAGGGTAGCTGGTGTGCCTGACGGTCAGTGCATTGATCAGGTCTGTTGGTGTGTCTGAGTGTCAGTCCATTAAATTGGACTTTTAGTGTGTTTGACTGTCAGTTTATTAAACAAAAATGCTAGTGGTGGATGCTGGCAGTCCATTAAACAGAACAGTTAATATTTGATGCAGGCAGTCCTTAATTAACTGGACAGCTGGTGTGTCAGACAAGCAAGCCATTAAACTGGACAGCTGGTGTGTTCAACTGTCTGTCCATTAAACTACACATCATCAGTCAGCCCTCTTTAAACTTGAGTTCTCTCTAGATAGATCTACCTGCTCTCCTCTCTGTCCATGACACACAGAGGACCTTTGGTAACACCCATATTAAAGAGCACATACATGTTTGTCCACGCTCCACACATATACGTTGCCACTCAGAACACGCACGCTCTCAGTATTCTTATCTTAGACTGCGAAAATACAGAACTATTATCATCATCATCAGGTGCCATCTCCACATCGAAGGTTGGCTGCAATAAATCTCCATCATCCTCTGTCTTTCGCCTTTGTGTTGCACACTGCCAGACTGTTGCACACTGCCAGACCTGTCCATTTCTTAAAGTATCCCTCCCACTTATCTCTCGGTCTTCCTCTTGCTCTTCCCCCTCAACTTTCCCCTCTAGTAAAGATTTTATCATGGTGTCATGTCTTTTATGTGCCCAAAATACATTACTTGTCTGAATTGTATTTCTCTTAATATAACTATACTTTATATCTCTATAATATATTATACTTTATATCTCTTAATATAACTATACTTTATTTCTCTTCATATAACAGAACTATACAAATGTATATACAACAGATCACAGAAGAGATTGACTTAGTACATACGTGTTCTGCAAGTACCATGACATTGAATCTATTAGTTAGTTAACTTATCAATGAATGAAAATCGTGGCATATTCTTTACAAGACTTAGCCATCAACAACAGTAAACGAGTCGTCGATTTTCTAGGCACCACTCTTCTTCTTCTTCTTTGCGTACGTTCTTTACGATCAATTTTAATCACTCTTACGTGAAACGTGAAATGTTTGATCATTGACAAGAACGTGTATACGTTGCATATTGGTTTGGTAGGCCCTAAACGCATAGACTTCTACGTTTAGGACATGTGCATCCGATTTCAGCCAAACCTCCTTAGCCGTCTCTTACGACATGCGTGGCAGATAACAGTGGCTCTATTCTTTACACTCCAAATTTTGACCCCGGTAACTGCTAGGGCGAAGGCACCACTTACACGTTCAGTAGTTTGCCATTGCTTTCTGAAAGGTGAGATCTATTTTTACCGTTCATAAAATTCAACGTTCAACATATTTCCTTCCAAACTTGCCCGCCGCGGAGTTTGAACCAGGTACGCTTGGGTTGTCATGGAGCTCACTGGCGCTTAAACTACAGACACTCACTAACTTAACAAATAAATACGTAAATATATAGTATTGTCAGTAGCAACAATAATAATGCAGTGATATTCTTAGTACATTTTGATCATATTATAACATGCAATATTATTCTCTTCGAACGCTCTATATCAACCACTTGTTAACCACTCTTTATGATATGTAGGATATCTGAGCCTAAGAACGATTGTACGTTGTGCCAGTTATGCCCCTACAAGTAGGTCTGCACATCCGAATTCTCGAGCTTTTTATTTAGAATGGTAGCTTCCCTAGGCCCATACCTCAATCGCCACTTACGACATGCCTTGTAGGTCGCATTGTTACTATTCTTTGCTCTCCTTGAACGTCCCGGCGACACTCGGGCAAATAACGTGTCATATTAAATTCCACTATATTCTCAATTTAATTAATATTAACACACTAAAATCTCATTATAACTCTAAGTTGTATAGTCTACTTACCTTAATCTTCTACAAGCCTATACAACAAAACTCTAGTGCCCTGTTTCTCGGATAATTGACACTTCTCTCTACCGTACACATGCACAACCATTTAAATACTACTTTTCTCTATACTTAATTGAAAGTATAGAGCTTGATAAGTAGACTATAGTTAGCTAGCTATCTTTGGTTCTTATTTACTCAAACTAAATTCTTGTTCCAGAACCGGACTTACAGCTCTAAAATTTCCTCCCTACACAATTGTTATATGTTTCAACCTAGTTTTGTTGTTGTATCGCGCTGGTGAGTGCATACAGGTTGAATTTGACAAAGATGATTATTAGTCCAGTGCCTGAGGATATATTGAAGTCTATGTCGAAATATATCTTTTATGTAGCCATGAGCTTTAAAAGTTCACAGCGGATGAAAACAATAATTGCTCACATTTGCGTGAGAATATCACCGGTGTGTTACAGGGCTCGCAAGGGAAGCAAAGAATAGTGTCACTGCTACCCACAAGGCATGTCGTCAGGTGGGGACGACTAAGGTAGGGGACTAGCGAAGCAACCCTAGTAGCTAAAAAGGATTGCAAAAATAGGATGGGCTGGCTTACTTGTAGGCAAATAACTGACACAACGTACAATCGCTCTTAGATCAGATCACAACAAATTTCAAAGAATGGTTTAACAAATGTTCTATATGGAACGTTGGAAGAAAAAAGCAAGAATTGCCCACATTTATATGAAAATATCACCGGTGTGTTATCAAGAACCGCACGGGATAGTATCACTGAAACCTACAAGACATGTCGTCAGAGGCGTCTAAGGTAGGAGCCTAGGGAAGCTACCTAGTAAATAAAAAGCGTCGCAGAAATCGGATGTGCTGGCCTACTTGTAGGCACATAACTGACATAAGGTACAATCTCTCTTATGCTCAGATTACATACAAATTCCAAAGAATGGTTTAACAAGTGTTCTATATGGAGCGTTGAAGAAGAAGAAGTATAATACTATAGATGTCTCATCTGAAGTAATATGATAATACTATAGATGTCTCATCTGAAGTAATATGATAATACTATAGATGTCTCATCTGAAGTAATATGATAATACTATAGATGTCTCATCTGAAGTAATATGATAATACTATAGATGTCTCATCTGAAGTAATATGATAATACTTTTAGATGTCTCATCCTAATATGATAATACTATAGATGTCTCATCTGAAGTAATATGATAATACTATAGATGTCTCATCTGAAGTAATATGATAATACTATAGATGTCTCATCTGAAGTAATATGATAATACTATAGATGTCTCATCTGAAGTAATATGATAATACTATAGATGTCTCATCTGAAGTAATATGATAATACTATAGATGTCTCATCTGAAGTAATATGACAAGTTTTTGTTATGTCTCAGATCCTTTAGAGACCTTAATATGAAATACTATGATTCTCATCTATACCTGGTTGTAAAAAGAATAGAAAAAGTCAATGGCTGTCTCACTTGAGGAACGTCAGTGTGGACTGACCAATTCTCTTGGTTTGATTTGATAGTGTCGCTCTATACGTTATGTAATCTATAGATGCACAAGATAACATCGTCATTAATTATATAATCTGCACCATAATTATTTTATTTTTCGTTCTCTCGCTATCAATTCCAACGTAGTCACGTCGTCTAATATAGCACATCTGATTATTTTTTGCGTGAAGGCATGTTTTCCTTATCATTAGTGTCCCTCGCCATTCAGTTGAGCCGTACTCCAACTTGAGATGTACTTGACTTGTAAACTGAAATCTCCAAGTGAAGGATCAGGGCTCCTGTAGTCCATAGATTCCCTAACATTTTCGGCCCACCGCCCACTTTGCACAACATAAATTTTGTTGCGCCCCTCCACATTATAACAGTTTGCCAACGCCCCCTCCACATATATACGTTCTCTATTTTCTATTTGACATAGAAAATTGATCTATTTTTCTATCATACATGGTCAATTTTCAAATTATATACATGAAATAGAAAATTGATGAAAAAATGGATCCTGTAAGACCGACATAAGATGAATTAAAATGCTGAATTCAAATTTTAAATTATTATTCAATCGTAAAATCACGAAAATAATTTATTTTAAAACATTTATTATTAATTTCTTCTCTAAGGAGCCACCGACCCCTAATCGCCTGAACACCACAAATTCTTCTGAACCTACTATCGTCTTCCCCCACCCTCCCCAGAACGCTTCAGCGCTGACTGGGGAGAGGGGGCGATACCGCCCACTTTTGGAAACGCTGCTTTAGTCCAACCACGTATCGGGTGCACATCGACAATTGTTAGCGCCGAAGTTGACCTCGAACCACGGAATTTACACGGCACTGGGTTTCTAGGAAGCGTGTTTTCAACTTCGCTAACGGCGTCATTACGCCATAATTAATCAAACGATTTCCTCGTTGTCACACTGCTACCGAGTTGATGAAGCCCATTGTCTGGTTTTCTGATTTTATCTAGCGCAACTCAGCATATATATCCTGCTTTACGACCAAAAAGTCTAAAAATGAGGAATAGGTTTCAACTTCAACCAAAAAATGTGTAATGTCATCAATATTTTGTTTGTTTAGTTTTATCCTGCTCAAATATTGATATTCAAATATTAGTTAAGGTATTAGAAACCAGAAAAACAAATGAATTCTTCTATATTTTTGCAAGGTTAGGAAACACAGGTTGCAGCATGATTGAATGAGCACTGTTGCTGAAGAAAGTCTCCAGGACCTTATGTATGTATACAATGTATTGTATACTAGTACGCTGAAAGTTCGCAGTAATAAAAGACCCGACATAAAGGCTTCAAAACGTGTCTATAGTAGAAATAATTACTATGTACAAGGTTGGCACACTAAGGTCGCTATATAACTATCACTTCTTTGTTAATTGTTGGACGGCGTCTAGTGACAAGCATCAGCAGAGATTATAAGACCTGACAAGGTATTATGAGACACGAGTATAACTAACGTTCTACGTCATATCTTTGATACTCTCTTCGGTATATGCTGAAAGATAATTACTTCCCACACGTCTTCCAAGAAAATGGTGATGTCAGCTCTTTGGGTTAAATCTTTGTATCATTATCTAGCTTGTTCCTGTTGAAACTTTGTTCCCATGAAACTAGCTCTAAATGACTTGAAACTTTATTCCCATGAAACTAGCTCTAAATGACTGGAGCTTTGTTCCCATGACCAGTTCTAAATGACTTGAAACTTTATTCCCATGACAACAGATCTAAATGACTTGAAACTTTGTTCCCATGACCAGCTCTAAATGACTTGAAACTTTGTCCCCATGACCAGCTCTAAATGACTTGAAACTTTGTTCCCATGACAACAGCTCTAAATGATTTGAAACTTTGTTCCTATGACATTGACTACAAATGGCTCCCTATTCTTTGTGAATCTAATTTCTTGCATTCTATGTCTTTAATTTCGTGTTAACAATCTTCTAGATGAGCTAATAACATTCATTTTATAAAGCTGTTCCCCTCCAATAGTCCAGATTCCCACCTTTACTGCCCTCTCATAGTAAAAATTCTCACCTTTACTGCCCTATCATAGTAAAGATTCCCACCTCTACTGCAGTCTTCCCTTATATCGATACTATTTTTCAACCTGTCATGTTTTTTATATATGTCCAAACTTCTTCAATTTTTCTGATAGATTGCATCATCAGCCAGTTTCTTTGATTTTGAATTCCTTTTTAATTTATAATTCCATGCCACATTTATGGTTGTCTATAAATCTTCTTGGAAGCTATTGATTTTCTTCTTGGTAGTGACCATACTGGACCACAACAGTAACCATTGTCTTTAAAACAGAGGTACTTTACCTAAAGGTAGTGATCTTTGAAATCCCAATATAGCCTCTGTCCTAATCTACCCCAGCTGCACTCATTTCTTTACGCTAGGTCACCGTACATCTCCGTTGGTAGAGGTTTACCTGTCTCTACCCCGCTATCCATTCTTGTAAAGTGCACACGCAGATATGAATATTTTTTTCGTGATGTCTCATAAACAGACTTTGTTTGTACACACGTCTTTTATGGGATATCTACATGATCTTTCAAAGCTATTCATTGCATTCTACAGGGTGTCAAGATAAAACATCCCCATTGACAAATTAAAAGGGGCTCAGGTACATATTGCGTTCTGTCTATTTACTATTTAAACCGGTTCTGACTAGCTCGTCTTTCGTTACCATTGTTCATCGCCCTTCCGGCATCATAGTTACACACCACAAGAAGAATTGTTCACTTAACCTATACTACGTCATAATTGAACCATCTCATTTTCATAAACATATGCTAGACTGCCTCACTTGACAGGGCTACTTTTATCTTGTAAACCCTGTAGAAGTCTTATACAAGTTCATGGTAGATAAGCAGGGAATTTATCAGGCTATGAAGAATACCGCAGTTATGTACCATCGATGCAAGCGAAGATTGCAGTAAAACTATGATCACAACTCGAAATAGCTAAATACGAAGAAAGATAGTTTTACAAAGTACAAAAACGACGTTTCGACTAAAACACCTTAATCAAGAAAAAGATGCACTACAAACGAAATACAGACTATGTTTATATACTACAAATATCATGGATACAATAACTGATTATTTTATTGATACAGGCATGTTCGTTGAAAACGTTACAATATCTTGTTTGTGTATTTAATAATAATAATCTTTCAATAGCTATCTCTCTGCAATAACTGTTTACACAATATCAACAAGAGAATATGAGTAACGTTACCAAAAGAGACACTAGAGAGGATTGGTATGGGATATGCATGGAGATTAACTTTGTCACAAAAACTGCACTGAGATGGTGAATAGAGGGTAAACGAATACGTGGAAGACCAACAACTACATGCAGGAGCACAGTAGAACAAGAACTGAGAGATATTAATCACAGGTGGAAAACAATACAGAGTAACTGACAAGAACAGAGAATAATGGCAGGCCTTTTTTATTTTTCCGGTGCTCCAAGGGCGGCGGCTACAGAAACCAAGGAGTACAAAAACTACCTCCTTTGCTTTCGCGTGATCCGCCTCTAGTTATGTACTAAAACGAAGAGTTTAGACTCTTTAATTGACTGCATTACATAAGTTCTCTCTCTCTTCTTTGCGTTCGTTCTTTACCACCAATTTTAATAACTCTTTGTGATATGTTTGATCTTTGTCGAGAACGTGTATACGTTGCACATTGGTTTGGTAGGCCCAAACCATGACGTCTACAGTTTAGGACACGTGCATCGATTTCAGCCAAACCTCCTTTAGTCGACATGTGTGGTAGGTAACAGTGGTTTTATTCTTTACACATCAAATTTGGGCCCCGGTAACCACTCGGGCGACGCAAGTTCAAACTGTGGAGTCTCTCATCTTTCCGTTTTACACAAAAGTATGTAGGATACTGTTCAACTGAACTCTTACATTAAGCGTGAATTTTTTTTTTTTTTTCTTTTCGTCCGCTTTCAACTCAGACGAAGTTTCATCTCTGAAACTGATTTTTGCGTGAAAATCCGTTTTTCCAATTTCTTACAATGGCAGCAGCGTGCACATTGTAAATTACTTACACTGGCAGCCGTGTGCTCAATGTACTCGTAATTAGTTTTCCCCTCTCCATACAGGCAGATTTTCTCCGACTTCAGAGGTACTCACGTTATCGTCCTGAGTAAGACCAGGGACTCGAACAAATGCCGGACAGTAGGTTCGAACCCGAGCTATGAGGCGTCTCACAGCTAGCAGGCCGAGCTACTATCAACTACTCTAGGCAGTCCCCCTAAGCGTGAATTAAAGTATGTTATATGCTCTGACTTTGGTGTTTATATAAGATAACACTCAATGCGTTATACGTAAATATATATGGCCAATTTTTGTCTACATTCCTAGATGACTTGTGATCATCAGCATCATGTGACATGCCGTTGTGTCTACATTTCTAGATGACTTGTAATCAGCAGCATCATATGACATGCCGTTGTGTCTACATTCCTGGATGACTTGTGATCATCAGCATCATGTGGCATGCCGTTGTGTCTACATTTCTAGATGACTTGTGATCATCAGCATCATGTGACATGCCGTTGTGTCTACATTTCTAGATGACTTGGGATCATCAGCATCATGTGACATGCCGACTGTCGTAGACGATCATAACCTCTACTAATGTATGAAATAAATGCATTGCCATGATGATTTTGTTCTGCGCCATGAAGGTAGGTTGTCACGAAAAATAATCAATAATTCTCTGTTGTGTATGGTGCAAAAATGTGTAATAATGTCTATTGTAATTACTATATTTAAATATTTGCGCATAGCAATCACATTCGATGTGGACACATTCACATATCTTGGAACGAACTGTTATCAACATTCAAGGTGGCTCAGATGGATGATTTTGGGGTTAGATTACAAAAGGCATGACCAACCTTTCATTCTGAAGAACATATGGAGTTCAGGGAAGATCATGAATAAAACTAAGATAATGATATTTAACTCAGATGTCAAGGATGTCCTTCTATGTGGAGCGGAGACATGGAAATCAACTAAGGGAACCACCGAAAAGTTGCAGACATTCATCAATAGTATATCTGCAGTGGTATGACAGGACTACAAACAGGGAACTCTGGGATATAACAGGACAACGACAGGTGGAACAAGAGATAAGGAGCAGAAGGTGGCGATGGATAGACACACACTGAGGAAACCCCCTAACATCATCACAAGACAGCTCTCTGATTGAACTCCCAGGGCTATAGAGGTAGTGGAAGACCCAGGAACACCTGGAGACGGGAGTAGAAGATGGAATGCAAGAATATGGGGAGAGAGTGGAGATATCTGGAAAAGATGACCTTGGATAGGCGGGCTTGGAAGGCCCTGGTTGCAAACCTGTGCTTCCCTAAGCGCGAAGGAGGAAGAAGAAGAAGAATTACATTCGATTGTAACTGTAATATAAAAATAATGAGTAAAATCAACGAATTTAATACAGCTTTCAGGAAAACTAAATACATGTTTTGTATTTAAAGATTATCATGGAAAAGTAAGAAAAATATATTACAGTGCTACGTAGAATAAATAGTCATATATGGATGAGAATCATGAGCACAGTGCTACGTAGAACCAATAGTCATATATGGATGAGAATCATGAGCAATAAATAAACGAAAATTATGTTTAGAATCTACAAAGATGTGATTTTTAGAAAAGATGGAGTAAGTCGATGATAGGTTGTTGTGTGTAGTTGTGCAAGTTGTGTGCAAATTGTGTGTAAAGTGCGTGTAAGTTGTGTATAAGTTGTCTGTAAGTTGTGTGCAAGTTGTGTGTAGGTTGTGTGTATGTAAGTTTGTAAGTTGTGCTCCACATTGGCCAAAACTTCAACCCATGACAATGGCGTAGGTCACTTGCAAGACCTACTAACGTCAGAAAAAAACTTTTCACAATCGTGTATGGAATTTCATTGACATTGTTGTTCCTCGTGTGTTTTTTATTGCTGAGCATTGTATTATTCTGAACAATATGTTTGCATTGATTGCTGAACTTTGAAACATTTAGATCAATATGTTGCTATTGCTTAACCATGAATTATGATAACATACGGCCGGGGTACTCTCGCATTCCAATGTTGTTGTATATAGACTATTTCATGTTAAAAACAACACAAAATGCTAAGTCGAGGTTATATTATGTTACAAATTAAGGTTAAAGGTAAGAAATATCAGTATTATTAACATTTTTCATCAATGAATAACTGTGAACGCACAGAATTGAGTAAAATTGCACAAAAAAGAGTACAGCTTTCTACCAAACATATACAAAAACCAGCCCCCATTAAAAATGAATTTTTTATTTCCCGTCTGAACTAGCCGGCCTTCTGTTGCCGGGAACCACGGCTTACTTAACAACATTCTGAGTAGTATGTTGGTACTGTTAACTTAACAACATTCTGATAGTATGTTGGTATTGCTTAACTTAACAACATATGTTGTATCAATAACATTCTGCAGTATTTAGCTTAACTTAACATTCTGAGCAGTATGTTGGTATTACTTAACTTAGCAACACTGAGCAGTATGTTTGTTTTACTTGGTTTAGCTTCATGCTTAATGAGTAGATATAAGGAAGAGATAGTGGGCTAGATTTACATATCAAATTGCAAAGTTTAATTTGCCTGGACAGTTGGTTCACTAGTCTGCTCAGCTGAAACATTATAATCATGATGTGCAAGTGTTTTTTTGTCGATACTTTAATTAAGATATTTGAACTAAGTATCTAGACAGTGCGATACACTTTAAGCAGGAATATCGATTCGAACAAGCTTATCAGTTTTCCTTCGTTCTGACGGATTAAGACAGTTGACAAATCTGAAACAGACCTTTAACAATTGTTCTCTCCCTTGTCATGGATTTTACATTCTTACAGAATATTCCCAGACAAAATTCATTCGTAAAGATTAAAATAAAATTCCTACAAAATATCTTCTAGTTCAAAATGACATCGAGGACCCTGCCGGTGCTCGGAGTTCGTGTTGCAGTGAGATATTCATATGTAAGAAAGAGATCGGATTCATGTACTGCAATGAGATATTCTATAAAAAATATCCATTCTACTGCAGATGGATATTCCATCTGTAACAAAGAGATCGGAGTTCGTGTACTGCAGATGAGATATGCATATGTAAGAAAGAGATCGGAGTTCGTGTACTACAGATGAGATATTCATATGTAACAAAGAGATCGGAGTTCGTGTACTGCAGATGAGATATTCATATGTAAGAAAGAGATCGGAGTTCGTGTACTGCAGATGAGATATTCATATGTAAGAAGAGACGGAGTTCGTTACTGCAGATGAGATATTCATATGTAAGAAAGAGATCGGAGTTCGTGTACTGCAGATGAGATATTCATATGTAAGAAAGAGATCGGAGTTCGTGTACTGCAGATGAGATATTCATATGTAAGAAAGAGATCGGAGTTCGTGTACTGCAGATGAGATATTCATATGTAAGAAAGAGATCGGTTCGTGTACGCAGATGAGATATTCATATGTAAGAAGAGATCGAGTTCGTGTACTGCAGATGAGATATTCATATGTAACAAAGAGATCGGAGTTCGTGTACTACAGATGAGATATTCATATGTAACAAAGAGATCGGAGTTCGTGTACTGCAGATGAGATATTCATATGTAAGAAAGAGATCGGAGTTCGTGTACTGCAGATGAGATATTCATATGTAAGAAAGAGATCGGATCACACATGGTTACTCAGCGAAATGCAATGATTATGTTCCTATCAATCAATCAATCATATACCCTTTCATACATGCATTTTTTTTAATGGATATCGTCTCATCCTCGATCTTGACTACACAGCAGAAGTACAGCTCTAGCAATAGACACACCATCCACAGCAAGCCCATAGCAGTAGCATGTTTGCGTCATAGATCATGAAACACGCTTGTGTAGCTATGAAATGAACCAATAGTAGGCTTCCACAGTGGAAAGCAAGGGGAGCTACGATGTTTATATCAAGTTATAACATTAAGAAATCCTCGATAAGTAAAAACTTATTTATTAATTGTTTATTTGTTTGTTTCAATCGTTCTTCTCAACCACTTTGATCATTCTTATTGTGATATATAAAAAGTCATTGCCAAGAACGATTAGAACGTTGCGTCCCCGTTAGGCCCCTATCAGTGTAGGACGGGCGCATCCGAAATCAAATTTTTGCGACCTATTTTATGAATTCATTAGGAAGTCGTTGATTGAATTTGATAACACGCTGCGCTGTGTTGAAATTTCGAAGTTCAAGGCCACCTTGAGCCAGACGTTCTCGGTGTACACACAGTATGCGGTTCGACTATTTGTAAACCGTATCCTTAACATTGCGATCTAAATTTCATGTACCTCTGAAATTGGTATGTGTTCGCCTGAATGATGAGGGACACTAGTGATAAGGAAAACAAGTTTCACTCAAAAATCAGCCCAGAGGCGGTATACCAGGCGTTATGACTCCGCTGTGAATTTGTAGCGTGTGAATAAAACAACAATTATTTTACAAAATTAATTCATAAACATTTGAACAATAAAGTATTAAGTGTATTGGTGGCAAAAATAGGTAAGAAAATCTGAAGAAAAAACCACTGAAACAAAGATGAGAAACGACGGCAAGATAAAACATAAAACAAACAATGACGTTTTTGCTAACAAAACTGGAATTCTACGATACTAAACTAATGAGAATAACAATAAAATAATCAAGCAGATTGTCAGTGTCTAGATTTCTCTATCTGATCCAGACATTCTATTAGTGTGAGTTGTGTTGGATGTTTCGGGAGATGTCAGCCACAAACGAGATTAATAAATTGAGATGGTGTGTATGCTAAATGAATTGCTACACAATGATAAGATATGACACAGAAAACAATTAGAAGAGGACGTGATATTGTGAGCGAGCAATACAAGAATAAGTCAGAGATTGCCGCAGAATAATAGCAGATAGATGAACATTGTGCAAGAACGTAATGTTTTGAAATCCAATAGGCACGTAGACATTTCTTTCTTTTTTCTTTTTCAAATGTTCTATATCGACCACTTGTTAACCACTTTTTGTGATCTGTATGAGATCTGAGGCTAAGAGAAATTGTACGTTCTGCCAGTTACGTGCCTACAAGTAGGCCAGCACATCCGATTTCTTCGACACTTTTTATTTACTAGGGTAGCTTCCCTAGGCCCCTACCCAGTCGCCTCTTACAACATACCTTGTAGATCGCAGTGTTACTATTCTTTGCTCTTCATGAGATCCCCGGCAACACACGGGCGAGCTTTTTGTCTATTGAATAGGAACTTTTGAGCAAGGTTAGAATCAGTGGCGGCTCGTCATTAAGGGACCCTGGGGCTGGGCCCACCAAAAATTATGTGTAACGTGTATTTATTATTTTCTAAATTAAAACATAAAAACCACAAACCATAATTTTTCCGAAAATGTGTGTCTGGCCCCACCAACAAAATTATCACGAGCCGCCACTGGTTAACATGAACAATACATTTACGTTGCCGTCACAGAGAAATTTCTGCAAAAGGAAAGAAGAATAGATCTGATCTTCAAGTGAAACATGTAAGTGGAAATATGTACTATTGAAACAAAAATTTTTCCCAGTTCAATAACTATCGGTGCGTAATTGAATATAGTAGGCTTTTCAATTCAAAGAGAAAGAATGTTAAATATGAGATGCACATATTTTAAGTAACAGCATACCTATCTCCTAGTATCAGTCTATATGGCCCTTTTCATCTTTACAGACGGTCAATAGGCAAGTGTTTTACTATGACAACTTCTGAGTTTTCGCTTTTCTCTCTTGTCGTTCATCTCGTACATAAGTCTCTTCTCAAAAGACTCTGCGCCCTTCCGTAATTTGGCTTTCCACACAACTCTGTCATCTGTCATCAGCTAGTCCCTCCCATGTACTGGGATCTATAGAAAAGTTTTTCATTGAGGTTTTGCAGACATCTTTATATCTGAGCAGTGGTCTGCCCTGGTGCCTCTTCCCCTCCTAAAGTTCACAGAACAACATTTGTTTTGGTATGCGATAAGTTTCCATTCTTCTCACATGTCCCAACCATCTTAGTCGTCTAATGCTGAGCATGCCCATGATGGAAGATTGTCGTACCACCTGATGTTCATAATCATGCGGAGACATCGAAGGTGAAAGATGTTAAGTCTCCTCTCATGTCTTGAGTAGGCTGTCCATGTTTCTGCGCCATATAGTAAAGAACTAATTACACAGGCTCGATATATTTGAGTCTTCGTCTGCAATGTCAATTTTTGTTGTCCCACGCTCGCTTTGATAGTATGCCGAATGTAGTAGCCGCACTCCCTATACGAGCGTTGATTTCTTCATCAAGAGAAAGGCTGGCAGTGACCGTGGACCCAAGATAGCAGAATTTTTGCACTGGTATTAGATGGTTGCCATTTAAAGTGATATTTGATGTCTTACCTCCTGACATAATACAACTGTTTTGGAGACACTTATTGTCAGAGAAAAGAGGTCACATGCCTTTGACAAATTATTAATTAGACATTGCAGTGTAGTCTCACTGTGGGCGACTAGTCTAGTGAACCAATAACTGGTGAAGTCATTCCTTCGGCTTTAGGCCCCTTTAGACTGACTAATTACACATTCGCTGGATTAATGTAATTCAATTATCCATGGTTGAGAAGTCTAGAAGGTATCTCATAATTTGACATGACGTGTCTCTTGAGAACTCAAGAATTATTGACAATCATTGCTTTTGTTTCTATTCTCGCCAGCCAGTGTGTTTATTTTTGTGATGACAATTGTCAGGATGACCAGTGCATATTTAATGTTAAAGAGAATCAGCCACTAGTATAATACCATTAGTAGACGTTGTTCAAAGTTTGTTGCCTTTCCCAGCTTTGTTAATAGGGGTATTTATGTGCTTTTGTAATAGCCAAATCAAGTTATGATAACAGCCACCTCAGACGTGTGCTGCTGCACTTCTCTGATATGTGTACTTAGGTGGCTGTAGATTCCAATCCTGGAACATAATCACCTACCACGGATGGGGCATACATGATCATGGTTAGACATGGATATGTTGTATGTCTATCTTTACCTGCAGCTCGTTTTCTCTGTGCCTCAACAGCATGATGATTCTCAGATATGCGGGTTTCTCTTGCGCTGTTACAGCGCCACATTCGGCGATCTTGTCTCAGGGATTCTCAGGTGGGGCCGGACAAAACATTTCGGTAAAATTATGGCTTGGGGTTACGTTATATATTAGTTATTCATGATTTTTGGAGGGCCCAGCCCCACTGGTCCTTAATGACAAGCCGCCACTGATATTAGTCATAAAATTAACATTGCAGACGAAGATTCAAATATATCGAGTCTGTGTGATTAGTTCTTTACTATATGGCTCAGACACATGGACAGCCTACTCAAGACACGAGAGGAGACTTAACATCGTTCACCTTCGATGTCTCCGCAAGATTATGAACAGCGTGTGGAACGACAAGATAACCAACTCTGAAATACTGCAACGTACAAACCTGCCTTCCATCATGGGCATGCTCAGCAGTAGACGACTAAGATGGTTTGGGCATGTGAGAAGAATGGAAGCATGTTGCATACCAAAACAAATGTTCTGTGAACTTTTGGTGGGGAAGAGGCACCAGGACATCCCACTACTCAGATATAACGATATCTGTAGGACCTCAGTTAAGAAAGTTTCTATAGTTCCCAGCACATGGGAGAAACTAGCTGATGACAGAAATGCGTGGAAAGTGATATTGTGCAAGGGTGCTGAGTCTTTTGAGAAGAGACTTATATATGAGTTGAAAGACAAGGGAGAAAAGTGCAAACTCAGAAGTTGTCACGGTAAAACACTTGTCTATTGACTGTCTGTAAAGACGAAAAAGGCCCGCCTGCCCAGCGTATTGGTAGCGCGCTGGACGACGGGTGACAAGCTCCCTGTGAGTGCGGTTCAATTCCGCGGGCGGGCAGAAAATTCACAGGTTCTCCAGATTTACGGTGTTCGTGGCACCGAACGGAAGGTTACGATGTCCATGGCTCCGAGCCGAAGAACTGAAAGCTCAAGTGCTTCTGGATCGAAAAAGACGAAAAAGACCATACATAGTTAGAGAACATATGTCGCATGACTTGTCCAAATTATTGATTAGCGATTGCAGTGTAGCCTGACTGTGTGCAACTAAGGCAGCATCGGCAGCGAAAAAGGAGTTCCTTGGGAAGAATTTCTGTTGTCTTGGCTCTTAACCCTTTCGCTGCTACATACTTTCTGAAGGCTGTGCTAAAAATAGCTACTCTTTGTTTCTAGGTCACAAACGTGAATGTACGCCTATAACAGTGACAGTAGCAATGTATAACGTGTTAACATAGCTTTATCCCACAGAGGAGAGAAAATAGCAGACGTGTTAATGCGTCTTTAGAAGTGAATGGGAAAAACGTATGTATACGTCCTTAGCAGTTAAAGGGTTAATGGAGTCAAGCTAGAGAGTGAACCATCAGATCTAGTGCGGATTGGTTATTGGTTACTAAACTGACGTCATTGCACTCCGGGCAAACCCATAGGTGCTCAGTCTCCCCCCAACAGGTATCGAAGAGTATGCATACTGATGGTTCCTGTGGCACGCTGATTAAACACACCTCTCACTCTGCCTCTCAGGCATCCAGTTCGACTTGAACAACGGGTAACTCCAAACTGCTTAAATCGCTTGATCGATTCAACATCGATTTTAGTGTCCTCATCCAACAGAGAGTCGCGAAGAGACCGAAGAATATCCCCTTATCCATCTTCAACTCCCCCTTATTCATCTTCTAGTGCGGATGAAAACATCATTATCAGCTTCCTGAAGGCATGGTATAAAGGACTGTGAGAAAGATGCCGGAGCAGTTGCAAAACACAGTCCTCTTTGACTCTACTCCCTCAAATCTATCAAATGCTGGCTGTCATGCCCTCATGTAAGGAGACTATAAATTGGAGAAACTTTGGGGGACAGACAATATGTTTCAATATTGTATAAAGCCCCTGGTCTGCTGACCGTGTCAAATACCTTTGTCAGATCCACGAAAGCTATTAATAATTGCTTTCTTTGCATTTCTCTTGTAGTTGTCGAAGAGTAAAAATTATGTCAGTTGTTGACCGTCCAGTTCTGAATCCACATTGTGTCTCTGGGAGAACACGCTCTGCCAGTTTATGTAGTTGTTTTGAAAGGACTAGTGCAAAGGTCTTGCCTGTAACACTTAAAATGGAGATGCCTCTATAGTTGTTACAGTCCCCGTTCTCCCCTTTGTTTTTATAGAGTGTTACTATTTTATTATCCCTCGTCCTGAGGATTTTCACCCTCGCTCCAGCACTGAATTATAAGATTGTAGAGGTGGTGCAGGAGGGCATTCCTGTTATATTTGATGATTTCTGCAGGAATGTTGTCTAGACGTGAAGTCTTGCCATTTATAGTTTGTTGATTGCTTCGGAAAGTTCTAACTCTGTGGAGCATCCATCTCAGTTAGTTCTTAATGTTTCGGTATGCTCTAATTTAGGGCAGGGTTTGCTGGTTTCTTTACAGAGTAAAGGTTAGATTAGTGTTCCATCCTATATAAAGAAAGTCTGGTAAGTATATTATGTTCTAATAGAAGTCTGGTAAGTATACTCGTATATTATGTTCTAATAGAAGTATGGTAAGTATATTATGTTCTAATAGAAGTCTGGTAGGTATATTATGTTCTAATAGAAGTCTGGTAAGTATATTTTGTTCTAATAGAAGTCTGGTAAGTATATTATGTTCTAATAGAAGTCTGGTAGGTATATTATGTTCTAATAGAAGTCTGGTAAGTATATTATTTTCTAATAGAAGTCTGGTAAATATATTATGTTCTAATAGAAGTCTGGTAAGTATATTATGTTCTAATAGAAGAGTCTGGTAAGTATATTATGTTCTAATAGAAGTCTGGTAAGTATATTATTTTCTAATAGAAGTCTGGTAAGTATATTATGTTCTAATAGAAGTCTGGTAAGTATATTATGTTCTAATAGAAGTCTGGTAAGTATATTATTTTCTAATAGAAGTCTGGTAAGTATATTATGTTCTAATAGAAGAGTCTGGTAAGTATATTATGTTCTAATAGAAGTCTGGTAAGTATATTATTTTCTAATAGAAGTCTGGTAAGTATATTATTTTCTAATAGAAGTCTGGTAAGTATATTATTTTCTAATAGAAGTCTGGTAAGTATATTATTTTCTAATAGAAGTCTGGTAAGTATATTATGTTCTAATAGAAGTCTGGTAAGTATATTATTTTCTAATAGAAGTCTGGTAAGTATATTATTTTCTAATAGAAGTCTGGTAGGTATATTACGTTCTAATAGAAGTCTGGTAAGTATATTATGTTCTAATAGAAGTCTGTTAGGTATATTATGTTCTAATAGAAGTCTTGTAAGTATATTATGTTCTAATAGAAGTCTGGTAAGTATATTATTTTCTAATAGAAGTCTGGTAAGTATATTATTTTCTAATAGAAGTCTGGTAGGTATATTACGTTCTAATAGAAGTCTGGTAAGTATATTATTTTCTAATAGAAGTCTGGTAAGTATATTATGTTCTAATAGAAGTCTGGTAAGTATATTATGTTCTAATAGAAGAGTCTGGTAAGTATATTATGTTCTAATAGAAGTCTGGTAAGTATATTATTTTCTAATAGAAGTCTGTTAGGTATATTATGTTTTAATAGAAGTCTGGTAAGTATATTATGTTCTAATAGAAGTCTGGTAAGTATATTATTTTCTAATAGAAGTCTGGTAAGTATATTATTTTCTAATAGAAGTCTGGTAAGTATATTATGTTCTAATAGAAGTCTGGTAAGTATATTATTTTCTAATAGAAGTCTGGTAGGTATATTACGTTCTAATAGAAGTCTGGTAAGTATATTATTTTCTAATAGAAGTCTGTTAGGTATATTATGTTCTAATAGAAGTCTGGTAAGTATATTATTTTCTAATAGATGTCTGGTAAGTATATTATTTTCTAATAGAAGTCTGTTAGGTATATTATGTTCTAATAGAAGAGTCTGGTAAGTATATTATGTTCTAATAGAAGTCTGGTAAGTATATTATTTTCTAATAGAAGTCTGGTAAGTATATTATTTTCTAATAGAAGTCTGGTAAGTATATTATTTTCTAATAGATGTCTGGTAAGTATATTATTTTCTAATAGAAGTCTGGTAGGTATATTATGTTCTAATAGAAGTCTGGTAGGTATATTTTGTTCTAATAGAAGTCTGGTAAGTATATTATGTTCTAATAGAAGTCTGGTAGGTATATTTTGTTCTAATAGAAGTCTGGTAGGTATATTATGTTCTAATAGAAGTCTGGTAGGTATATTATGTCTAATCGAAGTCTGGTAGGTATATTATGTTCTAATCGAAGTCTGGTAGGTATATTATTTTCTAATAGAAGTCTGGTAAGTATATTATGTTCTAATAGAAGTCTGGTAAGTATATTATGTTCTAATAGAAGTCTGGTAGGTATATTATGTTCTAATAGAAGTCTGGTAGGTATATTATGTTCTAATAGAAGTCTGGTAGGTATATTATGTTCTAATAGAAGTCTGGTAAGTATATTATGTTCTTAGATCATATGTTAAAATGACAACAAAGATACTGAATACATCTAAATTTTGCTATGAAAACAAAATAGTTACAAATTTGACAATAATTATTATCACGATGTGCGATTTACAATATCAATTTGTAAGCTGAAAATAATATTTGTTGGTTAGTTGAGCAGACAGAACTATAAGAGATGCAATTTAGTAATCATTGTATTGATTTCAACTTAACATTAATGAAATAACGAGCAAGGTAGAAACCTTTTGAGTCAATTCTGTACACATTCAAGTTGATCGCTTACCACACAGTATGTGTGTGTGTGGTTGTAGTATGCGACATGTCAGTGAGAACAAAGTTATCAATTCCTGCAGTTGGCGATAATAAATCAATTCACAAGGACCATATCGATCGCTCAAATTTCTGCTTTAACAGAAAGTGGGCTTCTATAATTTGCAATGGTTTTCAGCCCGTAGATCGTGACCACCTTGTTTTTTTGAAGGGTTACAGCGATCTACTTTGTGTTACCAGAGCCAAACATGGACATTGAGCAAAGTGCAGTCACAAAAATAACTACATGTGAAATGCGTTGCCTGCGAAAAGTTACCAACAACACAAGAAAAACAGAATCATCAGCATAAAAAGAAAGTTGACACAAAACCGTGCTTGAATTACATAGAGAAACAAAGAATGAAGTGGTTTGGTCACTTAATAAGAATGCATCCAAACTCCACAGTATACAGAGTCTTCTACAACAGAACATCGGAAAGAGGGCAAGAGGGTGACCACGGAAAAGATGGTTAGATGGCGTAGCAGAATCCTGTGAAAGAGCAAAAATAACAATCACCAAGCCACCAGAACAGCGCAAGACAAAAACAGAAAACCACGACACTGGACAACAACCCGGTAGCAGTGTGACGACAAAAGAAGAAGAAGACAGCGATCATTTTTAGTAGTAATTTGTTTATATAAAGTTTCCCAGCAACTGTTTTTAACACTTTTGTGTTTCAATATGTTTAGAAGGTAATATTTTGCAAATAATTATAGCATTTAGTTTTGATAAAGGAAAGGAGGTAACGTAAAGTCTACCGCAAGAATCATCATCAAATAGCTTGTCCTAGCAGAACTTTGCCACCTCAACAGTCCTTCCGAATTTCTCTCTCTCATTGGTAAGATGTCTCGCGTCATGTTCAAACCGTCAGTTACATCCTGACTCCATCTTCTCCGTAGCTCCACCAATCCAGTATCTTTGTCTTGAATAAAAGGATAGATAAAACATGGAAAGAATTAGAAGGGATGGCATGGAGAAGCACTGGAAGAGTTTGTTGACGACTGTGCTCCGTTGGGAGTTGAAAGAATTAGAAGATGACATGGGAGAAGCACTGGAAGAAGTTTGTTAGACCTAGTGCTCCGTTGGAGTTGAAAGAATTAGAAGGGACATGGGAAAACACTGGAAAGTTTGTGACGACCTGTCCGTTGGGAGTTGAAAATTAGAAGGATGGCATGGAGAAAGCACTGGAAGAAGTTTGTGACCATTGCTCCGTTGGTTGAAAAATTGAAGGGATGGCATGGGAAAGCACTGAGTTTGTTGACGACCTGTGCTCCGTTGGGAGTTGAAAGAATTAGAGATGGCATGGAGAAGCATGGAAGAAGTTTGTTGACGACCTGGCTCGTTGGAGTTGAAGAATTAGAAGGATGGCATGGGAGAAGCACTGGAAGAAGTTTGTTGAGACCTGCTCGTTGAGTTGAAAGGTGAAAAATAACTTGAACTGAGTAGTTATCTTCGATCATCATAGCCGTGTGTTGCTGGGATCCAAGACGACAAAGAATAGTACCACTGCGATGTACAAGGCATGTCGTTAGTGCCACTTGGGAAGCTACCCTAGTAAATAAAAAGCGTCGCAGAAATCAGATGTGCTGGTCTACTTGTAGGCGCATAATTGGCACAACGTACAATCATTCTTGGGATCAGATAACATACAAATCACAAGAGTGGTTTAACAAGTGGTCGATATGGAGCGTTCGAAGAAGAAGATCATCCATAAAGCATCTCAATATTGAAATTATTAGGAAACAGAAAAGGTTGAACTCTTGGGAAATGGATATTTACTCGATCAGATGAAAATAACTTCTCGTATAATCAAATATATAATCAAAATATATAATCAAAATAGAAGTTAAGAAACAACACTGAAGACAGATATACCCAACTACAGACCACAAAAACCACTACAAAGAAATGCCATGTAATGAACAAACGATTATACTTGGTCTGCAAGCATGATGGATCACATTGAGAAGTTATAGATACAGCAACTTTAAATCTCTCTGGTGCGATGATTGTACTGTTAGCTTCGCGCTTGAAAAACGTAATAAAACGGCAAGATCATTTCGCCAAAGAGATTTACCTATATATATACTTGTCTAAGACGAATGATTAACTACATTGCAAAGGATTTTATCACATATAGTTCAGTTCCTCTCTGTATAAATGCCACTTGCTGAGAGTATTGTACAAAGTACGAATTACGTAGCTCCGACAACATTCATTTGGGTTTCTGGAAAAATATGCACTCGGAACAGAACGACCTGGTTCGGGCTCGAGCCTCAGCTTCGGAAAGCAAAGCAGGGTCGTAACAGCTTAGCCACAGAAAGCAAGACAAACATCAATACAAAAAGGGTGCTAAAAAGGAACGTTTACTATCATGTGAGAACTATCTCATATTAAAATCAGAAATCAACTGCATATGAACTGAAAGTGAACATATTCGAATTGAACCTGCGGAGGAAGAGAAGCGGGATGAGGTCATCAAAATCATGAGAAATACAGTTTTAAATTAGGAACTTAAGTCCGCACATCAAGTACACAAGTAAAAACTACAGTACATTGTTTTTACGTGTTTGGCAATTGCTGCATAGTTTTACTGCAGTCTTCCATCTTATATCGATAATATAAGAAGGTACAAAATATAAATCAATGAAGAACGTTGCCTGTAGTCTTATACTTCGCTGGAAGCAATATATTTTAATGGTAGTAGCAAAGTTACTGTATTTCTAGCAAATCATCTCATATCATCTTTATATTTTCTCTTAAATCTAAATTACCATCACCATGACAGTATCGACTACTGCCTCGTGGACTACATTTTACATCTTAGTAATAGTAGTCATTTCAATTACTTCTACCATCACCGTTTTTTTTTAATGTTTCCTGAAATTCTCTTCCTCATCCTCTTGCATCCGGTCATTGATTGAACTATTTATCGATTCACTTTCAGGATTCCTCGACCTGCATGCAAATAGCAACCTGTTTCCCGCCAATGACGTAAGAACTTCACGTGACGTTTGTTCACTATCGATTTCTTTCTTCTCATCTTTTATTTCTTCCGTATCTCTCTCTCTCTCTCTTTCTCTCTCTCTCTCTCTCTCTCTCTTCATTCCACTTCGAATTCCCTCAACTACTTCTCGCATCAAACTTGCGAAAAGTGCGAGGTAACACAGTATTGAATCCAAAATTGTGTTCGTGGTGTGGCTGCTGATGACGTCGTAAAAGAACAAAGTCTCTATTGACAGAATGCAGTGAACTACTTGGAACCGTTACCTTCTCTCTGTTCTTGTTAACGAGTGTCTCTGTTGGCGCGTACATATCGGTGCAGTCAGGCTATTCGAACGAAGTAACATTCTTTCAAGTGTTCTAGATAATTTAAACGAAAAACAAAATTACAATTAAATAAACTATACTAAATCCAACAACAATTTAATTTTGAAAGGTAACTTTTTAAACAAGTCACAAGTATTGTGTTTAATATTTCTTTTGAGTTGAAAACATCATCATTATTTGCTTTGTAGTGTCACATGTTCTCATAACAAGATAATATTTTCTGAACTTTAACAGAACATTAGGTAAACTAAATCTTTGTCGATACATTTTCTTATTCTTTAGGTTAAAACTAACTTGAAGGATTAAGAGAATAATCAAGAGGTGAACAATAAAAGGAAATTAATTCATAAAAATAAAACAAGATTTGTGGTTCAATCGAATGATCAAGAAGTTGAGATCAAGTCTTAATTTGTTTCTGTGTGCACGACACAATTAGCATGAGCAATTCGTCAAAAAGATGGTCCCGTAATGTGTTAATGTCGCTAGGTCTGGTCTGCTGGACCATCTCCGCTATTTGTAACTGTAAAGATTTTGATGTGTCTACCAACCACTGGCTTGTGGAGATTTCACAAGATGGTGGAGAGGAAATGGCTCGAAGGGTTGCACGTGATACAGGATTCACTTATATAGGACCGGTATGTTTAACGTTGTATTAAATTAGTCATTAGAGACCAGTCATTGCAACAGTGTGTTTCTTATGTGATTGTAAAGTGATGTACTTTTTATGTATATGATATTGATATTTTTGCTGATTTTTGTTCCAATTCACGTTGCAAGAATTTCTTCACTATAGTGAGCAATATTTCTCAAACTTGTGGTTTGGTTATTTGTTATCTGTTATTGACCTGCTGTCACAGCATTCCGGGCAGACCCATAGGTGCTCAGTCTCCCCCATTTCGAAAGGTATGTATATTGATGGTTCTTGGGATCTCGCTGGTTAAAACACACTTTTCGTTCTGGCTCTCAAGCATCGAGCTACACTTATACAACGTGTTATTCAAAACGCCTTTTTTCGATCCAGAAGCACTTGAGCTTTCAGCTCTTCGCTCAGTGCCATGGACATCGTAACCCTTCGGTTCGGTGCCCGAACACCGTAAATCTGAAGAACCTGTGCTTTCTGCCAACCGTGGAATTGAACCGCACTCACAGGGGGGCTTGTCACCAGTCGTCCAGCGCGCTACGAACACGCTAAGCAAGAGGGCATTCCAAACGCCCATAAATCGCCAGATTGATTCAACATCACGTTTAGTTTCCTCATCCAACAGTAGGTCGCCAGGAGACCAAAGAATATCCCTCGTATCCATCCTAACTTCCAAACAATCGATGCTTTCGATGTAAACAGTTCCGCTCTCTCGTTGTCGCGAGCACCCGCATGCAGAGGTCAGTAGATGGACGTGAGTCTCCGAAGGTTGAAAACCTCAATAGACGACATACACTTGTAGTCTACAGAACAAATGTGTGACAGCTAGAAATACAATTTAAAAATGGATAATTTTTAATGTGTTTAAACAGAGAAAGAGAAGATGAGAGAATGAAATGAAATGTTCTAAGTAAGCTTGCTGGCTGGCTTACAGATCTGGTTGGAGGAAATTTGGTGATGCCTTAAGCTTGAAGGGGGGCTAAGAGAAGATACAGAAGGATGTACATAGAAGAAAGAAGACATATATCAAAATGTCAATGTTAGAATTAGAATAACATTGAAGAATTAAGAAATATATCAAGATGTCAATGCTTAAGAGAATTAGAATAACATTAGATTAGTAAAAGTAAGACATATATCAAGATGTCAATGTTAGAATTAGAATAACATAGAAGAATTAAGACATTTATCAAGATGTCAATGTTAGAATTAGAATAACCTACGTTTAAAATGCAATATGGGCCATTGTTTGTAATGATGGAAAGGGAATGGTGTGGGAGAACTTGCATACCATCAATGACCTTGAGAGCTATGTTGGCAGAAACATAGTCCCTGATAAGATTAATCATACAGAACAGGTCAAAAGGGAGAGGTCAGACTGAATGGGACTTCTTAATCCTCAAGATTGGGGCTGTGAGATCGGCAAGCTACCGATCCAATTTTTTGAAAAAAGATGAAGTTACAAAAAACGATCCAGAAAAGTTATAAATAAAACAACCAGAGTCCGGAAAATATGGAGAACAACTGTTGCGGCCCTATGCTTCACCAGGAGCGGGGAGAGGATTAGTAAGTTATGCTTCAAGAATAGTTTTTAAAAAGAAGAAGAAGAAGACGATTTTTTTTTTAATGTGAAGTATTTTTATGTTGGGTGCATCAAGAAAAATCGGAACCTGAACAGTTACGCTGTGACTGCACTAGTCACGTGATCATCAAATTCCTCATGCTTATGTTCCCCTCTGTCTTACATCCCCCTAAAAAGTGATATTCCACAGGCAGTAAAGACGTTGTTTTTAAAACTCTGGCACTCAATTGTGGCTGGGGTCAAATAATGTCAGTAATGTTGCGTAATATTCACGTCTGAAAGTGTCAATAGTATTCATTTTCAGCTCTTTAATGCTGCTAATGTTGTGAACTTTTCTCTTTCTCTTTTTGTATTAGCTGTCCATCGTACAGTTCCCTTTACATTTCTCTTACATCTTATCTATTTCTTTCTTTCTTTCCACTCTTAAGATATTTTAACTCATTTGATTTCTTTTCCATTTTGTCAGTTCCTCGTATTGTTATGTAAATAGTTATCATTTTTCCATTTTTCATTTACACATTCATTTTTTCTTCTTTTTGTCTTCTCTAATTTCTTATTGTTCATATTGTATTCAGTCTTCAATGAACAAGCAGTTAGAAGACAGAATTGGTGCATTTGAGATGAGGATATATAGAAGAATAGGCAGTTTCATGGACAGAAAAACAGACAAATAAACAAGTTTTAGGAAAACTAGGCCTGAATAAACAATTATCAATAGAAATAAAATTCAGACAAGTAAAGTATTTTGGGCACATAAAAGACATGACACCATGATAAAACATTTACTAGAGGGAAAGTTGAGAGGGAAGAGCAAGAGGAAGACCGAGAGATAAGTGGGAGGAAACTTTAAGAAATGGACAGGTTACAGTCTGGCAGTGTGCAACACTAAGGCGAAAGACAGAGGATGTTGGAGATTCATTGCAGCCAACCTTCGATGTGGAGACGGCACCCAATGATGATGATTCAGTCTTCCGATTATACAAAAGTATATAATTTCTTAGTATTTTATTATCTAATGATAATAGAACTAATTAAAATAACTGTTATTTTTTTATTATTGTTATTCATTCCCTTATTTGTCTATTATAACGCTTTACATTATATTGAAACCCAGATTCTATGATACAAAAATGAGCAAAACTGTCTTTGACAATGGCAGGAGACAGACTTCCCGTAGCAAGTCATCAAGTTCCCATGCCAGCAGTCGAATGTTATCATGTTCTCCTGCAACTCGCTGTTACTTGCTATAACTATGAGTTTTGATACTTTTTTCACACTGTGTCATAATGTTAAGCTGTCTAGAATCTTTCCCCTCTGTCGATGTGTACCTCTGTTACCCTTTATCCTGCCCGTTGTCACATTGTATTCAATCTTATCTCTTATAAATGACATGTCTATAGAATGCAGATTGTTTCTTGTTGAATTGTTTTATAAGCGATCTGTTTTCGTTTGCTTCGTTTTCTTTTCAACCTTATAATCTGTCACCTGTTATGTCCATGCTATTCTCATTGTTCCTATGTAAAATCATATCTCTTTTGAGAGGTCTCTGTAGTGTAGTAGTTAGGGTGCTTGTCTCTCGTTCCAAAGTTTCTTGGTTCACTCCCTCGTGCACCCGTGGGACGTCGGGTCCGCAAGGAAGCAAAGAATAGTACCACTGCAACCTACAATGCATGCCGTAAGAGCGACTGATGAAGGCCCTAGGATGCTACCTAGTAAATAAAAATAGCCCAGAAATCGGATGTGCTGGCCTACTTGTAGACGCATAACTGGGACATCGTACAATCGCTCTTAGGCTCAGATCTCATACAAATCACACAGAGTGGTTAACAAGTGGTCGATATGGAGAATGAAGAATATGGTCAATGAAGAAGAAGAAGAAAAACTCCACGTGGTCTCATCAGGATATTTTCCAGAGATCCTGATCTCAGTGTATGGGAGGTCGAGGTCCTATCTGAGACGGACGATATAATCTAGGTCCCGTGTTGAAGATGAGCACGTAAAAGAACCCTGGGCAGCTCAAAATCGAAAGAGTAGGCTGGAAAGCCGCCGCCTATGCAAAATTCATTAGAAAGTTTGTTTTTAATTCCTACAATATATTATCATCATCTTCTAAATGACAGGAGGGTTTTGGTTTTCCGATCCAGAAGCACTTGAGCTTTTCAGTTCTTTGGCTCGGTGCCATGGACATCGTAACCCTTCGATTCGGTGCCACGAACACCGTAAATCTGGAGAAAATGTGGCTTTTTCTGCCATCCCACGGAATTGAACCCGCACACACAGAGGATAGTCACCCGTAGTCCAACGCGCTACGAACACGCTGGGCAGACGGACGATTACATGGGGTTCATGCACAGCTACTGAGATATTCACGTGTAAGAAAAAGATCGGAGCACACGTGATTACTCACTGAAGTGCAATGATGATTGTCCTATCAATCAATACATCAATCAACATAGTACTCGAATAATGAAATATTCTTGCTATTTATTATCCATGATTCACTTCCGTACGTCAGAATTTGTTCTATTTAGCACTGCAATACTCTCATTCTAACTTTTCATCATAATCTTTTATTCTACAACATGTGCATTGTTTTTTTCATTTTCTAGAAAGCTTTCATAAATTGATTGATTTTACTTTTTATTTATTTCTTATATTTACTATTTCATGTATTTGTTGTATCCAGGTATTTGAAGTGGTTTTTTGTTTTGTTTTGAGAACAGTTCCTAATGCATTTTGAGATGAATTCCTTGATTTAACCAAATAGTTTTCGTTGTTTTATAATTTATACTCAGATATTTACTTTCCTTCTTCTATCATGGTTTCTGTTCTTGATTGTAGGTCTTTTCGTTTCACATGTTGCCAAGTACAACTTTTATACAACATTGTCCAACAGTAATCAGTATATATGTCTATATTTATTGCTGTATCATTCTGTTGTTAGTCTTATATAATGGTTAATTTAACAAAGTTTGTTCATTTCTTTATAATAATCGACTGTTCAACAGTTGACGATAGTAAAGTTGATGATACGCTGAGTTAGTTACCACCTGTCATGGACATTCTGGAAGCTCTAGTCCAGCTTGGGCCAAGAATTTTCTGTTTGCATTCGGTGCGTAATAGGACTGCAGGAAACCCTGATCATTTACTTGGGAATATTAATTACTAGTACTTCTTAAGTCAGAGTAATACTCGCCTGAATAGCGAGGAAATTGGTGATAGGAAAGCAATCCTTCCTAAAAACACTATTTAATAAATGCCATATTAAGGGCCTTAACTAACCCTGAATTCATAGTAAGAAAACGAAAAAGAAAACTGCTCTTGTAAACTTATTACATTTTTGAATTGTTTCTCCAATAATCGTTATTCGTGTTTTATACTTTCTTCTTCTTCTTCCTCAAACGCTCTATACTGACTACTTGTTAATCCACTTTTCGTGATTTGTTTGTGATCTGAACCTAAGAGCGATTATAGGTTGTGTCAGTTTTGCGCATAAAAGTAGGCCAGCACATCCGATTTCAGCGACGCTCTTTATTTACTAGGGTAGCCTCAGTAGGCTTCTACCTCAGTCGTCTCTTACGACATGCCATATAGGTCACAGTATTACTATTCTTTGCTCCCTGCGTGGACACCGGCAACACATAGATGGGGTTTTATATCAATTGTGTTTGCTATATTTGTCTTCCTGTCAAAACATCTCAGTTTAAATTAATTTGTTGAGCTTGGGCTACGTTTTGCTGCAAATACAACAGTTCTATTGTAGCTTATTTGTTCTGTAAAAGAGATTAGTCACCATCTGTCCTCGTTTCTCACAATGGCACATGAAGTAAAGACACACAAAATTACATTGTAATCCGTTCTTATGCCTTTATTTCTACCTCGAACCTTGTTCTATGCTTGTATTTTAACTCTGCTTCATACGTTCTCCTCCATATGCCCATAGAGCTTCCTTTTTCCCCCGCTGTCTCGCTGGTTGTTTTCGTAAGAACGTTCGTACTGCTAGGCTAAACAATGCGTGCCGTAAGCAATAAGGGTAAGTTTTTCGAATCCTGTGTTTAGTGGCACAACTAGCCTGTGCCACTGCGAGAAGGCGGACATGACGGCAGATCACCTACTGCAAGACTGCCAACTGATAGCAGACCTGAGAAACTAAACCTGGTCGGAAAATACCGAGCTAAATGAGAAGATGCACGGAGGGATGGAGTCCATAAAAACATCATCATAATTTATGAGGAAATCTGGTACATCAGTCTAAGCGGGGATCGTGAGAGAGAGAATCCTGTGTTTGATAATGTGTTTTTTGCTGAAGCTCCTAATACTTGTACACTCTCTATTTATTCATCATATTCATAGCTTCCGTTGCTTCCCCCTTATTATCATTTTCCCGCTGTCCCTGCGGTATCCACTGTATTGCATGTCTTGGAAGCATTTATTATTCTCATTCTGAGAACATGTCCAATCCATCTTAATTGAAAAGAGATTATTACTCAATCGATAAAATATTAATCTTCCTATGTTTGCATGAAAGTTAAAAGCTACACATATCATGTATCTTTGCTGTTTTATCAATCTCAAATGTGTTCTTGTCACGCAACTATTAATGGTAATGTATGAGCTTACATATTCTGTTTGTAAACTCGTATAGCGGGCACAGTTAACACTGTTTGATTGATTGATTGATTGATTGATTGATGGATTGATTGATTGATTGATTAATTGATTGATTGATTGATTGATTGATTGATTGACATAAGTTACACACTAAAAAATATTTAACATCTTCAAGTTATATTGGGACCATCGCCAGTGTTTAGGGACACCTGAGATGAGATCTTCCTGTGTAAGAAAGAAATCGGATCACACATGGTTACTAACCGAAGTGCAATGATGATGGTCCTATCAATCAATCAAAACATACTAATAACATTTCTATCCAGGACAGCATTTTCTATGATGACAATTTGGTCATTAATGATATGCGATCTATGGCAGTGATGATATGTCTTAGCTAAGGAGGGCAGTGCCAAAGAGCAAACTTACCAACCCTGTCTTTTCACGAGGTCAAAACCCTCATACAGAGACAATCTGCAGTAGACTGGAAGACAGACACTGGATATGATTATGGAAAAACTTCCTCAAAGACCAAATCAGAACAGACAAGGTTATTATATTTCAACTACGTACAGGACACTGCAGACTCAACAAACACTTATATAGACTATGAATAAGTCAAACAGTTCTCTGCCAGTGTCAGCAGGCGGAACAGACACCGAAGCATGTCCTGCAAGACTGTCCTCTCCTGTGTGAGCTGAGAAGCAACATGTGGCCCCACCAAGTTGCCCAAAAACTAAGCTTTGGGGAAACCGGCAGACCTGAAGCTGACTGCCCAGTTTGTGGTCCACAGTAGTAAATTAAGCGCATGACCAGAGATCGCTGAAGAAGAAGAAATATGCTATCTTTAATTTGAGGATATTTAGAATACAAAATGGCGTGAGTCGAGGCAGAGTATTTATATTACAGAGAAAACGGTTGTACAACCAGACATCTGCGGGAACAATAAGCATACATACGCTTTGCCTTTCACTTAACTCAGTCCATACCAGTAACCACTATAGTGACTTACATATTCGAGTAGAGCACTACAATAGTAACTATAGTGGACTCTCACAAAGAGACCTCTCTTTTTATGTGTAGTAAACCTTTCACTGTCTTATCGTAACCACAAGTAGTAAACCAAATATATCTATCTATATATCTATAAATAGTATATCGGATTATATATATATACAGCGTATTCAAGATAAAAGCAGCCCCATCAAGGGAACCAATCTGACACATGTTTATGAAAACAAGGAAGTCAATTATGATGTAGTATAGGTCAAGTGAGCTATTTTTTGTGATGGTGCGTAATTATGGTGCGAGAAGGGGCGATGAACAAATGTGATGAAAAGACAAGCTAGTCAGAACCGGTTTAAACTATAAATAAACAAAACGCAATGCGTACCTGGCAACTTTTGATTTGCCAATGGGGCTGCTTTTATCTTGAACACCCTGTATTTATATATAATTTGTCATATGTATATATTAATGTGATACATACTGCAATCAACGTAAACACAAAATATTTCTATACTACAAACTCTGATGTCATACAATAATTGTGATTAGAGCCCAGTAGCAGTCATGGTCAAGATACAGAGGAAGCAGAGATCAAGACACAGAGGAAGCAGAGATCAAGACACAGAGGAAGCAGAGGTCAAGACACAGAGGAAGCAGAGATCAAGATACAGAGGAAGCAGAGATCAAGACACAGAGGAAGCAGGGGTCAAGACACAGAGGAAGCAGAGATCAAGATACAGAGGAAGCAGAGATCAAGACACAGAGGAAGCAGGGTCAGATACAGAGGAAGCAGAGGTGATCAGAGGAAGCAGGGTCAAGATACAGAGGAAGCAGAGGTCAAGACACAGAGGAAGCAGAGGTCAAGATACAGAGAAAGCAGAGGTCAAGACACAGAGGAAGCAGAGGTCAAGATACAGAGAAAGCAGAGGTCAAGATGCAGATGAAACAGAGGTCAAGATTCAGAGAAAACAGAGGTCAAGACACAGAAAAAAACAGAGGTCAAGACACAGAGGAAGCAGGGGACAAGGTACAGAGGAAGCAGAGGTCAAGACACAGAGAAAGCAGAGTTCAAGACACAGAGAAAGATTATCATCAATATAAGAAATAGACATTCATCATTTTTCGGGCATGTGATGAGAAAAGGAGGTTTAAACACATTGTAACAACTGATAAAATCGTGGAGAGACTAGACAGAGGAAGACAGAAGAGAAAAGTTGAATAGTCTGACGTCATGGCACAGAAGAGCGTCAACATCTGAGATGATAGCAAACACCAGAGACAGAGATTTGTAGAGATCCAAGATCGCCTACGCCAGCCGGCACCGCATCTGATGACGATGAACAGTCACGGTATGGGTTTCTGTAGCTATCTACTGTTTTTTACGGGGTGAGGTAGCTAGCCCCACGCTCAACCTCCCTTGTCGCCTCTTACAACATGCGTGACTGGTAACAGTTATTTTATTCTTTAAACTCGTAAGTTGTGCCTAGGTAACTATTCAAGTGTATGGGCATGATAAAAGCGACTGAGATTCCATGAGTTCAACCTTTGTTCAGTGGTATCGATTAACGTTAACTAAAAATCTCATTTTGTAGACTCTTGTATTAGTTAATCTTGTGTTGCAACTAGATAATGACAGAATGAAATTAACCACGTTTAACGTTAAGATTAGGCCGACGAGCTCAAGTGGAAATTCCTGAAAACATCCCTTGCATGTCAGATGGTACTTTCTTGCCAGCTTAAGGTAAATTCCCTTTAACCCTTTTACTCCGTAGTTTATTTTACCTCCAGAAACATTTAGATTGTAATTTATACTTATTTAGCCTGTATTCTGGCTTTGCTTAATTTTTTTGTTAAATACCACGAGTCAGTATATCAGCCTAGAGTGGTTAATGAGCTAAATGCAGGACCCAACCTGCAAACAAGATCACAAATTAAATTTAGCAGAAATCGAATGTGCTGGCCTACTTGTAAGCGTACAACTGGCACAACGTATAATCGCTCTTACGCTCAGATCACATACAGATGACACAGAGTGGTTAATAAGTGATCGATATGGAGTGTTCGACGAATAAGAAGAGGACTTCTATTGTATGATGATGACTTCCAGTGGCGGCTCGTCATTAGGGGCCAGTGGGGCTGGGCCCCACCAAAATAAAGTGTAACGTGTATTTATTATTTTATACATTAAAATATACCTAACCGAAACCATGATTTTTCCGAAAATATCTGTCTGGCCCCACCAACAAAAATGATCACGAGCCGCCACTGATCACCTTTACTTTCTTTTTAAGTATAACCCATTAGTTATTTCAACTTCTGCTTCCATAACTCTTTTAATCTTCTATTTAGCACTTTCACTTTCCTTTTACATTGTGCGTTTCAATCGATATCTGCGTATAAAAATAGTTTTCTTTGTTTGTTTTGTCTGATGTGCCTGTTAACTCCAAGTGGTAGGGGTCTAACACTGACGTAATGTACTCACGATCCCAGCGCAAACCATACAGATGACACAACAAAGTGTGTAACTTGATTGTAAAACAAACGTAAACAACATTGTCTTAATGTACTTCCGTTCTTCGTGCAAGCCACACAGATGACACAACAAAGTGTGTAACTTGATTGTAAAACAAACGTAAACAACATTGTCTTAATGTACTTCCGTTCTTCGTGCAAGCCACAAGATGACACACAAAGTGGTAACTTGATTGTAAAACAACTGCAACATTGTCTTAATGTACTTCCGTTCTTCAGTGCAAAGCCAACAGATGACACAACAAAGTGTGTAACTTGATTGTAAAACAAACGTAAACAACATTGTCTTAATGTACTTCCGTTCTTCGTGCAAGCCACACAGATCACAGTGAAGGTGATTGAAAGAAAGAAGACAAGTAAACAAACATTAAAAAATAATAAAAATAAAAATTCCTCTCTTACCGTTAAACGTTATATAGTGCATGCAAGCAATTTCTCCATACCGCTCTATCCTGGGCAACTCGCTCAATCACCTCCTTGAAACTGAGACCGATATTTCTTGCCTCTCTCAGCAAAGTTCGTTTCAAGGTCTCCCTAGGTCGTCTTCTCTTTCTTGAACCCTTTGCATCCCACTTCAATGCCTTCTTTGATATTCGTTAATCATTTCTCCTCAAGATGTGTCCAATATATCTCCATCTTCTCTTTCTTAAAACAAAACAAACATAAGTTAAATTAAATAGTGACGTTCATTGTGTAGGATATAACAGGGAACACTATGTTACTTCCGTATTTTTCTTTGACCACCTACCTGCAATTGATAACGTTGTCAACATCATGCCAGTCGGCTTTACTTCCTTAAGTTTTTCTGATACCCAACCGAGACTTTGTCCATCTGAGTTCAATTAGGAATGGATTAAGAAAATCCCACTACAACTAAGGAATTTTATCCTGGAACCACACACATACGAAGCAAAAGAACTAACCACTATTGTTTGTAGCTCTGTATAATTTGTTAATTTAAAGAATGTTTGCCTTATACAATATGATTGTTCTCTGTGTTAAATATGACCATATCTAGACGGATACTTGTTTATTTTGTTATATGTTGTATCTCCACTAAATTACGCTCTCTTTGATTTCTCATGTTTATCTCACACCTACTGCTGAAACATTTCTGCTTGTAGTCTGTTTGAAGACAATGAGAGAACCTAGAATTGAATGCTAGTGATTCACAGATGTTATGTTACTTTGTTTATGCTTGCATTACTGAATTAAACGTCTCGATAGACCACCTAATTAACTTGAAAACGTTATTACTGCTATAATAAGTCTGTCCATTAATTCGTGAGCAGTTTGAAATTGATTTTCTCGAAAACTACCTGTTGGATCTCAGTGATTTTTGCATGCAGCCTTAGAATATCCATGACGTTAAAATAAAGCTAACCAGTAGTCCATAGATGCTACGGATTTTGCACATCGGCGAATTCCTTTGATCTTTTATGACAATTGCAAATACGGGGGCTCAAATTTTAGATTTTACAGTAATCCTAGAATTTGTCCATGTCAATTCTATTCATAGGTGTATCTCCATATTAACTTGATAGGTCAAGTAATTAAGTGTGTTGCCCTTTATGTGCAATCGTGAACTTGGATACAATATGCAACAGTTAGTTCTCCCCTTCGGTCACCATTAGACCCCAGGGTGTCTTAACTTCACCACAGATTGTATGATGGTAGACGCATTTGGATATGGAAATGTATCGTTGCTATTTCTCAGTCTGTAATCAAAATATGATTTGTATCATCCCGAATCTGACGATTCCATGAGGTTGATAATCGTTGCTGGCTGACAAATTGTAATCCATCTCGGTGCCAGTACTCGTCTTCCTCTCGGAGCACATGTTCAACACACTTCTTCCAGAACTGCATGTCTATCATTGAGAAGGACTCACGTGTCAGAACTTCAACATCACACATTTTAAACGTCCTGTTCTGTTCGGCAACTTGCCCTTTTACTTTAGCCCAGACAAGCTCTATCGGATTGAGTCATGATATGGAGGTAGTCGCAAAGACGTGTGGCGTATTCCGCAATGATTTTGTCAATATGAAACACCTTTGTCTTATTTGTCATCCTCACCAGGTGCAACAACTCGGGTTTCAAATATGTATCATCGAAGCTGACATTTTCCTTAGCAAGCCAAGTCCTAATTTGATCTTTTGTATTTGATGCAGTTAGTACTTTGTCTTCCGCTGATACTGCGTTGTGATAGGATGCATTATCCTTTACCAAGCATGATGGTCTGTTTAGAATTTGAAGTAGATCTTTCTCCATCCAGTGCCTGAAAATATGTCCATTCATTTCTGTGTGGTAGTCCCTACCGTCGGTACTTTTGATTGGAAAATAAGTCCAGCGTCATGGACAAGACCTTCTTCACTGCTTCCTGCCTGTGTTAGTATAATACGCTGGCCTTTGCTGCTTGGTATTTTTCTTTTCTGTTCACCGTCTACTGATTGCCATCCTTTAGCATTGGTGTGGTGAGCATTGACCCAGGATTCGTCCAAATATACAATATCATAGCATTGCCTCCGCCGCTCACGGATCTGCCTCAGGTATTTACTTCGGGCAGCAATTAAATGTGGCTTTTCACAAATAATATTCCTGCCGCCTATAGTTTTCTGAAGGTGAAGCCGGCGGCTCTTACAATTTTTCATAGAGTACTTTTAGAAATGTCTATGCTGCAATCTGATTGCAGTTTTAATTTCAGTTTCCTGAGAGTAACAAGTTGATTTGTCGCAAACATTTTCAAGAGCTCCCGTCTTATGACATCTATGTCAAAGTCGTCAATTGTTCTTTTCCTTCCTTGCTTGACATTAGTGCACTTTGTGTCCTGTTTAATCCATCGGGAAAAGGATTCTCTATTCAGACCAAGCGCCAGTTGCGTCGTTTCTCAGGGTTATGAATATCGCAATATAGATGACCTCTCTTAGATTCCCTACGGAAGTGTTGGTATAGTAAAACTGTAACCTTCTGCATTGTTATAAATGTGCACTTCAGACTCATTATGAATGTGATATCAATGTCAGTTTTGATAAGCCAACAAATATTATACAATAGCTTCATACAAATAGCAAGATACGCCTATAACTATAAAACGGTATCCCAATTATAACGTCATAAGCTTTCCGCTTTCAAAGTCGACTGGGTTAGGTGCACGGGAATTCGTGAAACTCACGATATTTCAATGTTACCATAATGTATTTTTAGAACAACGCGTCTGTGTACCGAAGATCTGTTACTATTGTGTACAATCCGGTGAGGTTGATTTTAATATAACCTGAAGAAGAAATATTTCAAACTACATCAAATTTTCTTGGAAAAAATATTTCTCTAGCGTCATGGATATTCTAAGGCTGCTTGCAAAAATCACTGAGATCCAACAGGTAGTTTTCGAGAAAATCAATTTCAAACGTGCTCACGAATTAATGGACAGACTATAACAGCTTAATCTGGATCTCTGTTAATGAATCATAGTTGGAACTCAGAGAACTACTGAGGAGAGAAAGAGAGGAAGAAGAGTATATATTAGTTTATTCGTTTACGAGCATACAAAAGAAAAAATCCTGCTATAAGGCATGTCGTTAGAACGACTAGTTCGGCTAAGGAAGCTACCTCAATGGTAAATTTAAAATGTCAAATTTTCGCTGCTACTAACCAACTAACAGCTTAATAATCGCTGGCTCAGCAATGAAATCATAGTCTGTTTCTTCAAGCAAGTGTGGTCTATTACTACAGACAGCAAGACCAAACATACTGAGAGAGAGAGAGAGAGAGAGAGAGAGAGAGAAGAAAAGATATATATTATAAATACATATCCCTCGTGTGTTACCGAAGCATACAAAGGGAGCAAAGAATAGTAGCACTGCCCCCTATAAGGCATGTCGTTAGAGACGACTAATGTATGGACCTAAGGAAGCTACCCTAGTAAATAAAATGCGTCGCAGAAATCGGATGTGCTGGCCTACTTGTAGACGCATAACTAGCACAATTTACAATCGCTCTTAGGCTCAGATCACATACAAATCACAAAGCGTGGTTAACAAGTGGTCGACAGTCTCAAACAGACGCAACAAATCTTACTTACTTACTTAATCCCGTCATGCCTAGTGACACATGGGGCTTCAGAAAGGACTTTCCATGCTCTCCTGTCCCGTGCAACCTTCAGTGCAGAGCCCCACGTCAGAGATGCGGTGTCCAGTTCCTCTTCCATCATGCGCCTCCATGTTGTCCGTGGTCTGCCTTTCTTTCTCTTTCCTTCTGGTGTCCAAGTGAGGGCTACCCTTGCAGGCATTTCTTGTCTCATTCTCATAACATGTCCGAGCCATTTCCATCTTCTCTTTTGAGTATGTCATTCATCCTTTGTCTTGTATCTTGGAGTAGTTGGTTATTGGATATTTTTACTGGCCAAAAGATTCCCAAGATTCTGCGAAGACAAGACAACAAATCTTACACTGTACGTTAAATATAAATTAAAATACATTAAAATCAATTTATAGCGAAAATGTCGGTTTAAATTTTCGCACTAGGCTAAACTTTGCGATCCGTGCAAAATATGTTGATTTCCTCCTCATATTCAACGTTGTGAACATACTGGTCTGCTTATATTTACTGTTATTCAAATTTGGTGGTTTTGCCCAACAATAAAATTGCAAAACAGGCCTCTAAACGAATAGTGCTTACCAGTGGCGGCTCGTGATCATTTTTATTGGTGAGACCAGACAAAAATTTCGGGTAAAACATAGTTTTGGATTAGTTAGTTAGTTTGTCCCTTTCGTGCCAAAGGCGGCACATAGGGCAGAGGTTTTGGATCTCCATGTGATACGGTTCTTTGCTAGCAGTTGGAGATCTTGTATGGTTTACATCCCAATAGTTTACTTACTTGTTGGATGGTTCTTCGAAGAGTGGTCTTTGGTCTTCCACGTTTTCTTTTCCCAACTGGTGACCACATAAGGACTTGTCGGTTTAGTCTCTTAGTTTTGGATTAGGTTATATTTTAATTTATAAAATAAATAATACACGTTGCACATTATTTTGTATGGGGACCCGGCCCCACAGGCCCTTAATGACGAGAGCCGCCACTAGTGCTTACCCTCAAGCAAAAGATGGAAATGTGCAAGAGGCTTGAAAAATGAGTTTCGTGCAGATATCTTATGGGGGATTAATATTGGTTTATCAACGTCTATGACAGCGTTTCCCAATCCAGTGTCCTTGGGGTTTCTCGAGGTACTCACAAGGTGTCCTAAAGCGATTTAAAAAAATTAAAAACATGTATAAAACTATGGTATACTAGCTCGCTGTGAAATCAAAGGATCGGACCAGACCGAAGTCTAAATGTCTGACAAAACAAAATGCAAGATCTTTAAAAAATGTCCCACAGTCTGAGAAATTGGAGCCAGTTTGACTGTTGGTGTGGTGTAATAATAACTCGGTATATAAAGTATATATAATAGTATATAAAAATAAGAAGAAGATTTTCATATATAGAAACTGTTGCGGTCCGCGGAAGCAAAGTGTATTTAAAGTTTGGGAACCGCTGGTCTATGACATTAAGCCACAGTTTTATGTATTTCGGAGAGTTACAAGAGTGAGGAGAAGAGTCATAATCTTTATACACCGAAAATACAAGTGTTTCACCAGACATTTTGGAGGGTTCGTCACACAATTCTGCTGGTGGTTTCATTTATTGGTTTTGAGAAAATTTCACGTGGAAAATGAATATTGAAAGTAGTGTTTATTTTCAAGTGACTGGCTTACCGGATTCAAACTTTGTATTGGCATAGCTTTTTGCAGAACAGCAATCTTTATTCAACCGCTAGTAACAACCGTTATAAAAAGAAGAAGATGGCGATATGTTGGACAGATCTTGCGAAGAAATTATCAACGAATATGAAAGCAGACATTGAAGTGGGATGCAAAGAATTGAAGAAAGAGAAGACGACATAGGGAGACCATGACACGAACTTTGCTGAGATATGCAAGAAATATCGATCTCAGTTCCATGGACAAGATTGAGCGAGTTGCCGATGATAGAGCGGTATGGAGAAATTGTTTGCAGGCTCTATGTAATCTATAACGGTACGAGAGCAATTATTATTATAATTATTATTATTATGTTTATTCACTTCTCATAAAGTTATGCAGCTGCACAGCATGCTAAACCTGGCTTTTCATGAGAGATATAGAACATCAAAACAAGGTGTTACTCGTTTATTTATCATGTTTGTCAGTACAGTATCATCTACTAAAGAAGGTCAAGAATCACAACTGTGTACATCCACTTCTATTCCTGTTCCAACTACAGTATCATCTACTAAGTAAGAATCACAACTGTGTACATCCACTTCTATTCCTGTTCCAACTATAGTATCATTAGATCCTGTTGCGATATCTACCGAGTAAACTCTCTCCATGTACATTTAACAAGGCAGTGGAAAACATATATGTGCTTTTGAATATAAGTGATACAGAAGTGTCCTCCGTATATCATGAACAGAGAAAAGAACAAATAGATATATCCAGAAAGAACTCAAAATCAAAGAAAATTTGCTGATGTTACAAATAAGAAAAGAAAGTTGAGGTATTTTAGACATATAAAAAGACATGAAGGACTGGAGAAGACCATCGTGGAAGGAGGCATACCGGCAAAGACAAGAAGAAGAAGACCCCAGAGAAGATGGATTCAGGATGTAACTGATGGTTTGAGCATGCCGACTGCAGAGGCGTGACATCTGGCCTATGATAGAGATAAATTCCGAAGGACTGTTGGGGTGGCAATGTTCTGCTCAGGACAAGCTATTTGATGATGTTGATGAAACTCTCTTCACAGGCCTGCGCACAAAGAAACCTTATCAAAAGAATAAGAATCAGACAATCAATGTCCTTCGGGAATATAATGCGAAGAGAAGGTTTCGAATATTTGGTAATAACATATACAATTCACAGAAGGTGAGATCGTGGCAGACAAAGTGAGAAGATGTTGGATGGTCTGACACCGTGGTTCGACAAAAGATCAATGTCAGAACTGATTAAGCGTAGGGATGGGAGCTTTAATTTCCGTTCTAGGGCTAGATGAGTTGCCCTTGTTGTGTTGTATCCGTGTTTATGTAGTATGGTCTTGATATTGTCTATCCATCTTTTTCTTGGTCTTTCCTTATTGTAACAGTTTAAAATGTGTATGTGTGTTATTTTTTCTAAATTAATTTAAGTTAACAAATATCCATCATCAAGTAGCTTGCTCCTTCCGGAACTTGGCTTCCATGACGGCAGCACTGAAAAACTTCTGTGTAAGTTGACCGGTGTCAGCAGCAGTCATTCTCAGAGAGTCAATGACATCTTGCATCCATCGTCTTCTGGGTCTTCCTCTCATTCTTCTTCCAGTCACATTTCTCTATAAAATTATCTTCTCTAGGCACTCGTGTCGTTTGATGTGTCCGAAATATTTAATTTGCATTGCTGTTATGCTCTTTAATATTCAACTCTCTTTAATATCAAGCTGTTGTAGAACAGAAGCATTTGTTTTTTCTCTGTCTATGATATTCTAAGTACTCTTCTGTATCATTTGCATTCAAAGGCATTATTGATCTTCTTGGCCTCTTTGTCAATGTTAAAAAATATTAGGTTTGTGCAGTTCATTAAGTTGACATGTTTATTGCCTGCCATTAAACCTTTCATCCTTGTGAGCCGATATACTGCTCGGCGGTGTTTGTTAAGATGACTAAAAGTCATTATACTGGCCATTCACTATACATTGCAATATAAATGAGTACTAATGCGTTGAATTATGGACAGAGTCGATGTCATCAATGTGGTACGCTCTCATTTATGTGATGTGGGCGAGTCTCAGAAACTGGGACGAGAGCGATAATTACGAATTAAGTTTGGACATGCCAGACAGTGTCGTCTTCGGGGTAGAGAGCGAGGGTATGCTAATCAATTTCTCATGGGTACGGTGAGCAAATAGACTTTAAGATGGCTGGTGTAAAAGAAGGACAGAGCACGAATGGAATGCCCACTGTGCCATGACGTCGATCGCATAACATAACAGAACAGAAATGTGTCCTAATGTAAAATAAAATTGCGTTGTGCAAAGGTTAACTAATATGCACAATGCATTCAAAAATATATTTTTATAATACTGCAAAACTGTGTTTCTTCAACTCAATGAATCAATCAAGTACCATGCCTGACGGCGTAGGCGATCATGTCTCTCCACAACTCTCCATCTCTCTCCTTCGTGTAGGTAATCAGTTCTGACGTCGATCTTTTCTCGAACAAAGATGTCAGACTATCCAACATCTTCTCTCTCAGTCTTCCACAATCTCTCCTTCCCTCAATGTTACCTGTTGTCCCAATATGTTCTAAACCTCCTTTTCGCATTATATGCCAGAAGAACCTTGATTGTCTGATTCTTATTTTTCTAATAAGTTTTCTTTGTGTGCAGGCCTGTTTTAAAACCTGAATAGTGAAAAACGTACAAACAAAGTACTATAGTTTTACAAAAGACATAAACAGTGACGATAAACAGCAACGTTTCGACCAACAAGGCCTTTATCAAGCAAACGAACAAACAGGAGTGACAAATTAAAATGAAACACAAATGGACGACCAAATACCAACGTATCTAAGGAAAATCTGGAATAAAAACGAATAACGAAATAAATGTAACACAAAAACACACATAAAAACTAGAAATAGAAAAGAAACAATGAAACATATATATATATATAAAACTTGAATACATACAACATATACCCATATAGATTATAAAGCATGGGAAGAGAAAGTACTAAGAAGCATAAGAATGTAATACATGCAACATATACCCATAGAGATTACAAAGCATGGGAAGAGAAAGTACTAAGAAGCATAAGAATGTAATACGTTGAGCCGCGTGGTCGCAAGGTACCATACAAAGAAATCAACCGATTCTCCAGAGCAAATCGACTACGATCATCAGAGGAACATGATCGGATGGCTGTGACCTGGGCATCGCAAGCTCCTGAATGGCCAGTATCATTGAAATGGGTAGCTACAGGGTCACAGAGCATTGGCGTATATCGCGCAAGTGTTGGGCGAATCGGTCACTGAGTCTCCTGCCGGTTTCCCAATATAGGCCTTGTTGCACCGCTTGCAGATAATGGCATAGATAATATTACGGACTCGCACGTGAAACTGTCTTCAACAACGAACGTGGCTTTTGGAAAAGACACCGTGCGGGTCTGTATTACATAAGCACAAGTGTTGCAGCGCCGACGGCCACACTGGATGGTGCCAAAATGACTCTGGATGTTAGGCTTGAGGCGACTGTGAACCAACATATCCTTAAGGCTTCTGTCCGTCTGTACGCCACCAAAGGATAGTGTTGGAAGATTGAACGTGTATCAGGATCAGACTGAAGAATGGAGAGATGACGGAATAAGACTTTCTTCACAAGGGAACTATGAGGGTGGAAAGTTAAGACAAGTTTCACCCTGTCAGAATTGGAAGTTCTATGCTGGTTAGAGAGAGCCTCCTGGCGAGAAATTTGCTGAACGCGCCGCATAGCAGAAGCAAGCACCTTATCTGGGTATAAGCGCTTACGAAAGAAATCCAGCATCTCGTGAGCTCTATCGAGGAAATCGTCGTCCTCGCTACAGAGGCGACGAAGGCGCAAGAGTTGAGAGAATGGTAAAGAATCACGACAAGCCTGGGAATGGGAAGAGGTATAAAGAAGAAAACTATGTGCATCAGTAGGCTTGTAGTATACTGATGTAGTGATGGTGGATATGCTGATAGTGATAGTGATGTCAAGAAAGTTGACACAAGAGGTAGAGATGTGAGATGTAAACCGAATAGCCGGATTGAAGACATTAATGAAATTAATGAAGCGAGACAAATCGGCTTCAGGCATATCGGTAATGCCAATACAATCATCAATGTATCTATGATACACAGACGGAAGAGGGCCATCATAGGAATTCCATACTAGGTGCTCAAGATGACCCATGAATAGACAAGCATAACTGGGTCCCATTTTAGTACCCATGGCGACCCCACTGATCTGCTCAAAGAACTGGTCATTGAACTGAAAGGAGTTGAGAGTTAGAACTAGTTCTGCAAGACGAAGGAGAGCCGAGGTGGAGACAAGTGGGTTAGTTCTCCTGTCGAGAAAGAACTGGAGAGCTTGAAGTCCGTCGGAATGAGGTATGGAGGTGTACAATGAGCACACATCAAGGAGGAAGAGACGGTAAGTCCTGCCAGGCAACAACTCAATAGACGAAAAACAGACAAGGTGTGGTTCGTATCTTTCAAGAATGAAGGTAGTGTGGTGACTATAGGATTGAAGATACTATCAAGAAATTCGGAGATATGTTCCGTAGGACAAGAGCAAGCAGAAACGATGGGCCTACCCGGATTGTTCAGTTTATGAATTTTGGGGAGCATATAAAAGGCGGGTTTTCCTAAACAGCTATCAATGACACAAAGTGATGATGCGCCGGTAGGAAGGTCGTTAGAGGCAATTAAGTTCTTAATTACTGTACGGACTTTACTATTGTTAGATAGTGTGACATCAGAAGAACTAGTTTTATAGAATTGGGTGTCAAGTAATTGGTTGCGGCCTTCCTGAAGGTATAGTTCTTTGCTCCATACCACTATTGCACCGCCTTTATCGGCGGGTTTGATAACAATGTCATCACGTCGACGGAGGTGTGATAGAGCACGAAACTCGGACGGAGACATGTTAGAATGCCCTAGGCGTTTGGGGTGGAGCAGTCCAATATCGTGTAAAGTATTCTTGATGTAGAGATCAAGAGCGTTGGAGACACCAGGGTTGGGTGTCCAATCACGTTCAGCAAATTTCTCGCCAGGAGGCTCTCTCTAACCAGCATAGAACTTCCAATTCTGACAGGGTGAAACTTGTCTTAACTTTCCACCCTCATAGTTCCCTTGTGAAGAAAGTCTTATTCCGTCATCTCTCCATTCTTCAGTCTGATCCTGATACACGTTCAATCTTCCAACACTATCCTTTGGTGGCGTACAGACGGGACAGAAGCCTTAAGGATATGTTGGTTCACAGTCGCCTCAAGCCTAACATCCAGAGTCATTTGGCACCATCCAGTGTGGCCGTCGGCGCTGCAACACTTGTGCTTATGTAATACAGACCCGCACGGTGTCTTTTCCAAAAGCCACGTTCGTTGTTGAAGACAGTTTCACGTGCGAGTCCCGGAATATTATCTATGCCATTATCTGCAAGCGGTGCAACAAGGCCTATATTGGGAAACCGGCAGGAGACTCAGTGACCGATTCGCCCAACACTTGCGCGATATACGCCAATGCTCTGTGACCCCTGTAGCTACCCATTTCAATGATACTGGCCATTCAGGAGCTTGCGATGTCCAGGTCACAGCCATCCGATCATGTTCCTCTGATGATCGTAGTCGATTTGCTCTGGAGAATCGGTTGATTTCTTTGTATGGTACCTTGCGACCACGCGGGCTCAACGTATTACATTCTTATGCTTCTTAGTACTTCTCTTCCCATGCTTTGTAATCTCTATGGGTATATGTTGCATGTATTACATTCTTATGCTTCTTAGTACTTTCTCTTCCCATGCTTTATAATCTATATGGGTATATGTTGTATGTATTCAAGTTTTATATATATATATATGTTTCATTGTTTCTTTTCTATTTCTAGTTTTTATGTGTGTTTTTGTGTTACATTTATTTCGTTATTCGTTTTTATTCCAGATTTTCCTTAGATACGTTGGTATTTGGTCGTCCATTTGTGTTTCATTTTAATTTGTCACTCCTGTTTGTTCGTTTGCTTGATAAAGGCCTTGTTGGTCGAAACGTTGCTGTTTATCGTCACTGTTTATGTCTTTTGTAAAACTATAGTACTTTGTTTGTACGTTTTTCACTATTTACCAAGTTTTACTGCAGTCTTCCCCCTATTTCGATGTTTTAAAACCTCAGCATTTCTTGTCCATGGAAATTTCATAATTCTTCTGTAAAACCACATCTCTGTGGCTATCAGTATCATATTGATTGTTTGTTCATTGTCCATGATTCGCTGCCATACATAAGTATTGGTTAAATTTAGCACTGGTGAACTCGTTTTCGCAATGTCTTTTTTTATTCAAGTGACTGTCTCCATTTGCCATATTTTACTTTTTATTACTGTATTTCAATATCAATACAGAGTGTATGCTATAGTATGGAGTAAAATGTAGAGTATTAGTTGGGACTGAAAAAACCACAATAACAATAATACCAACTCAATAGAGACAAACAGGCTGTTGTCTTCATGATACTAACTGGACGCAATAGTCTTAGGTAACATCTGTGTAACAAGTACAAGATAGACTGTGCTGACATATGCACATATGGCACTAGCACGATGACATAAATACACATCTTGCAAGACTGTCCAACATGCAATGAACGAGAGAACACACATTACCAACCACCATGTCAGTCAAACACAAGCTATATACACATACACCAGTTAACTACTAACTACTTTAGAAGCGTACAAGCAGTGACGACTCGTCATTAAGTGCCGGTGGTGGCGGGTTTCATCATAAACAATGTGTAATTCGTATTTATTATTTTATCAACTATTTGTCCATAATTATTACTTTTAACGTTATACTGATTAGCTGTGAAAGTTGAATTTATAACGTTGTATAAATGTATAAAGTTGATATTATAATAGCATATACAGGTGGGATAACTTTCCGGAATAGACAGATACTAATAAATACAAAAATATAACCTAACCCAAAAAAACATAACTTTTTCGAAAACAATTGTCTGTCCCCACTAACAAAAAGGATCACGAGTCGCCACTGCGTGCAGGTAGTTGTATGGAAATGTTGCAAGAAGAAGAAGAATACATTTTAAATATATGAAATACTACCACAAGATTGCGTAACTACTGCCTTTCTCAAACTATAGTCCGTTCAACAACTCATGCCCACTGTCCAGTGCGAATTGCAGCAAAACCATCGATTCTACAGCGAAACTTTGCACCCAATCTTAGAATTATACCGACGTAAATGTCTGATGGAAGAAATTGCTATAGGAAACCTAGATTTTGTAATATAACGGTTTCCTTTGATGTTAGCGGCATATTTGACCAGTCTGATACAGAATTTTAGTTTTTACAATAAACGCACCAATACGACATTTGATGTCAAGTCTCATTCAAAAGCGTATCATCCCAGCTCATACATGAGGACCAATGTTGATACTTGCAATAGTCATGAAAAAACAGGAAATATAGACATAGAGTTAAAGTTAGCTGCCATGTCATAATGCCATCCCTGTTTCGCGTCCAGGCTTGGGATTGGCAATGGCGGAGCTACTTTTCAAATCGCTGCTTCTTCGGTACATTGTGCGCGTGTTAACATATGTTGTAGGGAGGTATCGCTACAATAAAATAGCTCTTTACTATGGTTCTTGTATACTGTGGTAAACCTGTACACTAAATTCAAAATAGGCACCAACGACCTGTGCTCCTGTGGCTTGGCGAGTATGACAACAGAACATATCCTACATAACTGCCCCCAGTATGTAGACTTGAGAAGAAAGAGGTGGCCCACTTACACCAACATCCAAGACAAACTATATGGCGTGGCTGATAATCTGAGGCAGACGGCTGCCTTTTTAGAGAATTTGAAATCCCAATCTAGTAAGAACGCAGAAGAAGAAGTATACTGTGGTACAAATGACCGATATGTGCCTGAGGTCAAATGCGCATAGGGACAACGCCGCACGAGGATTAGTGAACTGGCACTAATCAAGATCCTACCCCATCTCCACGTGGTGACTCTGGTAACAGACATTAGTTTATGTCTGGCTAAGCGGATAGGGATATAGCTATTCTGGCGTGGGTAGGGATGCAGACGTAGTCACATTAGATGAGATCCGCCCACAACACAGACGAGCGGAATCTCAGAGTGACTATTAATGCACATCTCTTCCGGCCGATGGGAAAAGCTGAAGGAATAACCATAAAGGAATGAAGGGTGCATCCAGAGAAGAGACATGGGCCCGCATGGAGCAAAACTTGGGCCCGAGATGAGTTGCATGTGGGCCCACATAGGGTGAAACTTGGAGCGATGAGGTGGGGGCCCGAGTTGAGCCCAGTGTCTGGACAGCTTAGAGGCTGGTAAATGTGAGAACTGATGGAAATGGTGGGGCAGGCACGAGGACAGAGCGAGCACGCATGCGGACGATGCACGGGTGGGCCCACCGTTGGGTAGACGTGAAAATCGCTGATGGTGAGATATCGTGTCAGGCGTAGGGGTGAGCGGACCACTGGAAAGGCCAGCAGAGACTTGAATCCAGTGCGCGTTTCCGTTCGTAGCGAACTACTACTGCCTTGTAGTTAGATTGGGGACAATAAAAGTCTAGCGGAGCAAACCGTACACAAAACTCAACGGAAGGAAAACCAAGTAGTCCACAAAAGACCGGCAAGCTGGCCAGATGATGCTCGACAGCCCGGGAGGGTAGGTCGTCTAAGGGTCGCTACCCTAAAGAAAATAGCAACCTGCTGTCTTGCAGGTTGGCTGGGGACAGTCAAAGGTTGACGGAGAGCGAACCCAGTAAACGCTGGTTGAAATCGGACACGTCGCCGAAGGACAAGCACAAGAACTCCAAATGGTACTTAAGATTGTAACGTAAAACAATCGTTCTTGGCAAAAGCTGCTTATATATCACAATAAGAATGATCAAAATGGCCGAAACAGTACGACCGAGATAAAGAGAGAGAGAGAGAGAGATATGCCTCTTTGCGGAACTGCGCGTATAGTATTAATGACACTTTTTGCATTGTAACTTCAAACTCATTAGAAATGTTATATCAATGTCTGTTTTGAGAAGTCAACACTAAAAGTTTGCGTCGCACTTATGACGTCATTTAATTACCATGTTCAAGTCCGAGTCTATTTGGTGCTTGGAAAATGCAAGAATCGTAAAAAAACTAAATAGGGGAAGACTGCAGTAAAACTTGGTAAATAGTGAAACACGTACAAACAAGTACTATAGTTTTACAAAATACATAAACAGTGACGATAAACAGCAACGTTTCGACCAAAAGGCCTTTATCAGCAAACGAACAAACAGGAGTGACAAATTAAAATGAAACACAAATGACGACCAAATACCAACGTATCTAAGGAAAATCTGGAATAAAACGAATAACGAAATAAATGTAACACAAAAACACACATAAAACTAGAAATAGAAAGAAACAATGAAACATCTAGTAAATATATAACTTGAAGACATGCAACATATACCATATAGATTATAAAGCATGGGAAGAGAAAGTACTAAGAAGCATAAGAATGTAATACATGCAACATATACCATAGAGATTACAAAGCATGGGAAGAGAAAGTACTAAGAAGCATAAGAATGTAATACGTTGAGCCTGCGTGGTCGCAAGGTAACCAAAGAAATCAACCGATTCTCCAGAGCAAATCGACTACGATCATCAGAGGAACATGATCGGATGGTTGTACCTGACATCGAAGCTTCCTGAATGGCCAGTATCATTGAAATGGGTAGCTACAGGTCACAGAGCATGGCGATATCGCGCAGCGTTGCGCGAATCGGTCACTGAGTCTCCTGCCGGCTTCAATATAGGCTTGTTGCACCGCTTGCAGATAATGGCAAGATAATATCGGATCGCACGTGAAACTGTCTTCAACAACGAACGTGGCTTTGAAAGACACCGGCGGTCTGTATTACATAAGCACAGTACAGCCGACGGCCACATGATGGTGCCAAATGACTCTGGATGTTAGGCTTGAGGCGACGAACTAACATATCCTAGGCTTGTCCGTCTGTACGCCACCAAAGGATAGTGTTGAAGATTGAACGTATCAGATCAGACTGAAGAATGGAGAGATGACGGAATAAGACTTACTTCACAAGGGAACTATGAGGGTGGAAAGTTAAGACAGTTTCACCTGTCAGAATTGAAGTTCATGCTGGTTGAGAGAGCTCCTGGCGAGAATTTGCTGAACGCGCCGCATAGCAGAAGCAGCACCTTATCTGGATAAGCGCTTACGAAAGAAATCCAGCATCTCGTGAGCTCTATCGAGAAAATCATCGTCCCGCTACAGAGGCGACGAAGGCGCAAGAGTTGAGAGAATGGTAAAGAATCACGACAAGCCTGGGAATGGGAAGAGGTATAAAGAAGAAAACCATGTGCATCAGTAGGCTTGTAGTATACTGATGTAGTGATGGTGGATAGGCTGATAGTGATAGTGATGTCAAGAAAGTTGACACAAGAGGTAGAGATGTGAGATGTAAACCGAATAGCCGGATTGAAGACATTAATGAAATTAATGAAGCGTGACAAATCGGCTTCAGGCATATCGGTAATGCCAATACAATCATCAATGTATCTATGATACACAGACGGAAGAGGGCCATCATAGGAATTCCATACTAGGTGCTCAAGATGACCCATGAATAGACATAGCATAACTGGGTCCCATTTTAGTACCCATGGCGACCCCACTGATCTGCTCAAAGAACTGGTCATTGAACTGAAAGGAGTTGAGAGTTAGAACTAGTTCTGCAAGACGAAGGAGAGCCGAGGTGGAGACAAGTGGGTTAGTTCTCCTGTCGAGAAAGAACTGGAGAGCTTGAAGTCCATGGGTACTAAAATGGGACCCAGTTATGCTTGTCTATTCATGGGTCATCTTGAGCACCTAGTATGGAATTCATATGATGGCCCTCTTCCGTCTGTGTATCATAGATACATTGATGATTGTATTGGCATTACCGATATGCCTGAAGCCGATTTGTCACGCTTCATTAATTTCATTAATGTCTTCAATCCGGCTATTCGGTTTACATCTCACATCTCTACCTCTTGTGTCAACTTTCTTGACATCACTATCACTATCAGCCTATCCACCATCACTACATCAGTATACTACAAGCCTACTGATGCACATAGTTTTCTTCTTTATACCTCTTCCCATTCCCAGGCTTGTCGTGATTCTTTACCATTCTCTCAACTTTGCGCCTTCGTCGCCTCTGTAGCGAGGACGACGAATTTCTCGATAGAGCTCACGAGATGCTGGATTTCTTTCGTAAGCGCTTATACCCAGATAAGGTGCTTGCTTCTGCTATGCGGCGCGTTCAGCAAATTTCTCGCCAGGAGGCTCTTCAACCAGCATAGAACTTCCAATTCTGACAGGGTGAAACTTGTCTTAACTTTCCAACCTCATAGTTCCCTTGTGAAGAAAGTCTTATTCCGTCATCTCTCAATTCTTCAGTCTGATCCTGATACACGTTCAATCTTCCAACACTATCCTTTGGTGGCGTACAGACGGGACAGAAGCCTTAAGGATATGTTAGTTCACAGTCGCCTCAAGCCTAACATCCAGAGTCATTTTGGCACCATCCAGGTGGCTGTCGGCGCTGTAACACTTGTGCTTATGTAATACAGACCCGCACGGTGTCTTTTCCAAAAGCCACGTTCGTTGTTGAAGACAGTTTCACGTGCGAGTCCCGCAATATTATCTATGCCATTATCTGCAAGCGGTGCAACAAGGCCTATATTGGGGAAACCGGCAGGAGACTCAGTGACCGATTCGCGCAACACTTGCGCGATATACGCCAATGCTCTGTGACCCTGTAGCTACCCATTTCAATGATACTGGCCATTCAGGAGCTTGCGATGTCCAGGTCAGCAGCCATCCGATCATGTTCCTCTGATGATCGTAGTCGATTTGCTCTGGAGAATCGGTTGATTTCTTTGTATGGTACCTATGACCACGCGGGCTCAACGTATTACATTCTTATGCTTCTTAGTACTTTCTCTTCCCATGCTTTGTAATCTCTATGGGTATATGTTGCATGTATTACATTCTTATGCTTCTAGTACTTTCTCTTCCCATGCTTTATAATCTATATGGGAATATGTTGCATGTCTTCAAGTTATATATTTACTAGATGTTTCATTGTTTCTTTTCTATTTCTAGTTTTTATGTGTGTTTTTGTGTTACATTTATTTCGTTATTCGTTTTTATTCCAGATTTTCCTTAGATACGTTGGTATTTGGTCGTCCATTTGTGTTTCATTTTAATTTGTCACTCCTGTTTGTTCGTTTGCTTGATAAAGGCCTTGTTGGTCGAAACGTTGCTGTTTATCGTCACTGTTTATGTATTTTGTAAAACTATAGTACTTTGTTTGTACGTGTTTTAAAAAAACTATGGATTTCGTCCTGAATGTTGCTATTTTTATCATCAGTATATTAAATGGCTGTAAACATGAACTTTCTTCAACCAAGCCAATGGACGCGTTAAATATATAGCACAAAGAAGAAAATTCTAGATGATTTGATTGTTTGAAAAGCAAAAAATATTGTGTAGCGTCGGGAACATGTGTAGTTCACTTGCAAGTTTTCAAGTTATTTAATCAAATGATTACAAAGATACTCATTTTTATCTGTGGGCATGACAAGTTGAACTCATAGAGCTCATTTGTCAGCGTTTGAAACGGAATTATCAACACATAAATAAGCAATCAGTATCCATGGTTACCACTAATAGTTCTTTAAAAATCAGTTTTTTCTTTTAGATGTCATCACTGTAAATTTGTTTAAAAATCAGTTTATCTCTTTTAGATGTCATCACTGCAAATCTGTTTTAAAATCAGTTTATCTCTTTAGATGTCAACACTGTAAATCAGTTTTAAAATCAGTTTATCTCTTTTAGATGTCATCACTGTACATCTGTTTTAAAAATCAGTTTATCTCTTTTAGATGTCATCACTGTAAATCTGTTTTAAAATCAGTTTATCTCTTTTAGATGTCATCACTGTAAATCTGTTTTAAAAATCAGTTTATATCTTTTAGATGTCATTACTGAACATCTGTTTTAAAAATCAGTTTATCTCTTTAGATATCATCACTGTAAATCTGTTTTAAAATCAGTTTATCTCTTTTAGATGTCATCACTGTAAATCTGTTTTAAAAATCAGTTTATATCTTTTAGATGTCATCACTGTAAATTTGTTTAAAAATCAGTTTATCTCTTTAGATGTCATCACTGCAAATTTGTTTTAAAATCAGTTTATCTCTTTAGATGTCAACACTGTAAATCTGTTTTAAAATCAGTTTATCTCTTTTAGATGTCATCACTGTAAATCAGTTTTAAAAATCAGTTTATCTCTTTTAGATGTCATCACTGCAAATTTTTTTTAAAAAATCAGTTTATCTCTTTTAGATGTCAACACTGTAAATCAGTTTTAAAAATCAGTTTATCTCTTTTAGATGTCATCACTGTAAATCAGTTTTAAAAATCAGTTTATCTCTTTTAGATGTCATTACTGAACATCTGTTTTAAAATCAGTTTATCTCTTTAGATATCATCACTGTAAATCTGTTTTAAAATCAGTTTATCTCTTTTAGATGTCATCACTGTAAATCTGTTTTAAAATCAGTTTATCTCTTTTAGATGTCATCACTGTAAATCTGTTTTAAAAATCAGTTTATATCTTTTAGATGTCATTACTGTAAATCTGTTTTAAAAATCAGTTTATATCTTTTAGATGTCCTCACTGTATATCTGTTTTAAAAATCAGTTTATATCTTTTAGATGTCATTACTGTAAATCTGTTTTAATAATCAGTTTATATCTTTTAGATGTCATTACTGTAAATCTGTTTTAAAAATCAGTTTATATCTTTTAGATATCATTACTGTAAATCTGTTTTAACTATCATATGCATCTTGGGTGAGCGTATGTAGCTTAAGTAGTCGTGAGCTCGATCACAACCCAAGAGCTTGTGTTTCAAACTTCGCGGCGGGCAAGTTTGGAAGCAAATTAGTTCCCATTGATGTTTACGAACGATAAAAATAGAGAACCGTTCAGAAAGTAATAGCAAACTAGTGAACGTATAAGTGGTGCCTAGAAAATCGACAACTCGTTTACTATTGTTGATGGCTACGTCCTGTAAAGTATATGCCACCAATTTCATTTTCATACACCTTCTTCTTCTTCTTCACCCTTTGCCCTTATCGATGCATAGGTCCGAAACATGGCATTCCAAGCCCGCCTATCAAAAGCCATCTTTCCAGATCTCTCCACTCTCTCCCATTTTCTTGCATTCCGTCTCCAACTCCTGTCTCCAGGTGTTCCTGGGTCTTTCCTTACCTCTATTACCCTGAGTTTCCATCGGAGAGCCTGTCTCGTGATGCTGTTAGGGTATTTCCTCAGTGTGTGTCCTATCCATCGCCACCTTCTGCTCCTTATCTCTTGCTCTACCTGCCGTTCATACACCTTGGAATGTAATGAAAGGTCACCAAAAATAAAACAAATATCTGAATGTATTAGATTTCAACATTGTCAATATATTTCTTTACTATCACATACTCCCTAGAACAAAATAAAACAAACACTAAAATAACCGAATGTATCGCTAGATCTAAACTTTGTAAACTGATTCCGTTGATTAAACATCAACAACTTCCCAATAAAGAAACTGGTTGCTTAAAATAGCATACCAAAAACAATCTTTACAATTCATATAAAGTATTGAAGCTTTAAGAATATGAAAGTTAAACAGATATACTAGAATCCTAAGTAAATATGTCAACTTCATAATCATAGTCCACTATAAACGGAAGTAATACAAATCATGGTGGAGGAAAACGATATGTGTTCAAATACCAGAAACCGGAAAGAAATTATTTGCTCATTTCCACCAAACATATTTTTTGCTAAAATATAATTTCCTACAAATTTCCCTGCGGATATTACAAAGCTGTGTTAAACCCATCGTTGGTTCTAGTGTTCTCAGATAAGGTTAAAGGTCATATCAATATACAAGTCTCTGTAAAAGTATAAAACGAAAAGAAATTCCTCTTTCTTATTTCCCTGAATTTTATAACATTATTATTCAGTAGAAATGTATCCTGGTGGCGTCTGTGGCTTAGGGGATAGTGACTCGGTCTATTTACCCTGACGTTCTGAGTTCGAATCACGCTGCGTACAGTTTGGTTGCAAATTGTTCGCGGGGATTTTACAAAAGGACGATGGCACCACCCGTTCAGGAAGCAATGGCAAACTACTGAACGTAATAATGCCTAGAATAACACAAACAGCGTTAAAAGCTGGGAGCTGATTCGCAAAGTCATGTAAAGTATATGCAATTAACTTTAGAAATGTATCTTTTTTTATATCTCTTAAATATTTTGTTATTGATATCCACTTTTGTTATTGATATCCACGTTTGTTATTGATATCCACGTTTGTTATTGATATCCACGTTTGTTATTGATATCCTAGTTTGTTATTGATATTCTAGTTTGTTATTGATATTCTAGTTTGTTATTGATATCCTAGTTTGTTATTGATATCCACGTTTGTTATTGATATTCTAGTTTGTAATTGATATCCTAGTTTGTTATTGATATCCACGTTTGTTATTGATATTCTAGTTTGTTATTGATATCCACGTTTGTTATTGATATCCTAGTTTTTATTGATACCCTAGTTGTTATTGATATCCTAGTTTGTTATTGATATTTTAGTTTTTATTGATATTTTAGTTTGTTATTGATATCAGTTTGTTATGGATATCCTAGTTTTTATTGATATCTGTTTGTTATTGATATCCTAGTGTTATTGATGTCAAGTTTTATTATATCCACGTTTGTTATTGATATTCTAGTTTGTTATTGATATTCTAGTTTGTTATTGATATTCTAGTTTGTTATTGTTATCACGTTTGTTATTGATATTCTAGTTTGTTATTGATATCCACGTTTGTTATTGATATTCTAGTTTGTTATTGATATTCTAGTTTGTTATTGATATCCTAGTTTGTTATTGATATCCATTTGTTATTGATATTCTAGTTTGTTATTGATATTCTGTTGCTATTGATATCCACGTTTGTTATTGATATTCTAGTTTGTTATTAATATCCTAGTTTGTTATTGATATTTAGTTGTTATTGATATTCTAGTTTGTTATTGATATCCTAGTTTTTATTGATATTTTAGTTTGTTATTGATATCCTGGTTGTTATTGATATTTTAGTTTTTATTGATATCTAGTTTGTTATTGATATTCTGAGTTTGTTATTGATATCACGTTTGTTATTGATATTCTAGTTTGTTATTGATATCCTAGTTTGTTATTGATATTTTAGTTTGTTATTGATATCCTAGTTTGTTATTGATATCCTAGTTTGTTATTGATATTCAGTTTGTTATTGATATCTGTTTGTTATGATATCCACGTTTGTTATTGATATTATAGTTTGTTATTGATATTCTAGTTTGTTATTGATATCCACGTTTGTTATTGATATCTAGTTTGTATTGATTTTCTAGTTTGTTATTGATATCCTAGTTTGTTATTGATATCCACGTTTGTTATGATATTTTAGTTTGTTATTGATATTCTAGTTTGTTATTGATATCCAGTTTGTTATCCGTTTGTTATTGATATTCTAGTTTGTTATTGATATCCTAGTTTGTTATTGATATTCTAGTTTGTTATTGATATTCTAGTTTGTATGATATCACGTTTGTTATTGATATTCTAGTTTGTTATTGATATTCTAGTTTGTTATTGATTTTCTAGTTTGTTATTGATATTCTAGTTTGTTATTGATATTCTAGTTTGTTATTGATATCCTAGTTTGTTATTGATATTCTAGTTTGTTATTGATATCCTAGTTTGTTATTGATATCCTAGTTTGTTATTGATATTCTAGTTTGTTATTGATATTCTAGTTTGTTATTGATATTCTAGTTTGTTATTGATATTCTAGTTTGTTATTGATATCCTAGTTTGTTAATGATATTCCGTTTGTTATTGATATTCTAGTTTGTATTGATATCTAGTTTGTTATTGATATCCTAGTTTGTTATTGATATCCTAGTTTGTTATTGATATCCTAGTTTGTTATTGATATTCTAGTTTGTTATTGATATTCTAGTTTGTTATTGATATCCAGTTTTTATTGATATTTTTAGTTTGTTATTAATATCCTAGTTTGTTATTGATATCCTAGTTTGTTATTGATATCCTAGTTTGTTATTGATATCCTAGTTTGTTATTGATATCCACGTTTCTTATTGATTTCTAGTTTGTTATGATATCCGTTTGTTATTGATATTCTAGTTTGTTATTGATATCCTAGTTTGTTATTGATATCCTAGTTTGTTATAGATATCCACGTTTGTTATTGATATTCTAGTTTGTTATTGATATTCTAGTTTGTTATTGATATTCTAGTTTGTTATTGATATCCACGTTTGTTATTGATATTCTAGTTTGTTATTGATATTCCAGTTTGTTATTGATATCCTAGTTTGTTATTGATATCCTAGTTTGTTATTGATATTCTAGTTTGTTATTAATATCACGTTTGTTATTGATATCCTAGTTTGTTATTGATATCCACATTTGTTATTGATATTCCAGTTTGTTATTGATATCCTAGTTTGTTATTGATATCCTAGTTTGTTATTGATATCCTAGTTTGTTATTAATATTCTAGTTTGTTATTGATATTCTAGTTTGTTATTGATATCCTAGTTTGTTATTGATATTCTAGTTTGTTATTGATATCCACGTTTGTTATTGATATTTTAGTTTGTTATTGATATTCTAGTTTGTTATTGATATCCTATTGTTATGATATTCTAGTTTGTTTGATCTGTTGTATTATATCCTAGTTTGTTATTGATATCCACGTTTGTTATTGATATTTTAGTTTGTTATTGATATTCTAGTTTGTTATTGATATCCTAGTTTGTTATCAGTTTTATTGATATTCTAGTTTGTTATTGATATCTAGTTTTTATTGATATTCTAGTTTGTTATTGATATTCTAGTTTGTTATTGATATCCTAGTTTGTTATTGATATCCTAGTTTGTTATTGATATTCTAGTTTGTTATTGTTATCTGTTTTATTGATATTCTAGTTTGTTATTGATATCCTAGTTTGTTATTGATATCCTAGTTTGTTATTGATATCCTAGTTTGTTATTGATATTCTAGTTTGTTATTGATATTCTAGTTTGTTATTGATATCCTAGTTTGTTATTGATATCCTAGTTTGTTATTGATATCCACGTTTGTTATTGATATTCTAGTTTGTTATTGTATATCCTAGTTTGTTATTGATATTCGTTGTTATTGATATTCTAGTTTGTTATTGATATTCTAGTTTGTTATTGATATCCTAGTTTGTTATTGATATCCTAGTTTGTTATTGATATCCTAGTTTGTTATTGATATTCTAGTTTGTTATTGATATTCTAGTTTGTTATTGATATCCACGTTTTTTATTGATATTTTAGTTTGTTATTGATATCCACGTTTGTTATTGATATCCTAGTTTGTTATTGATATCCTAGTTTGTTATTGATATCCTAGTTTGTTATTGATATCCGTTTGTTATTGATATTCTAGTTTGTTATAGATATTCGTTTGTTATTGATATCCTAGTTTGTTATTGATATCGTTTGTTATTGATATTCTAGTTTGTTATGATATCCAGTTTGTTATTGATATTCTAGTTTGTTATTGATATTCTAGTTTGTTATTGATATTCTAGTTTGTTATTGATATCCACGTTTGTTATTGATATTCTAGTTTGTTATTGATATCCTAGTTTGTTATTGATATTCTAGTTTGTTATTGATATCCACGTTTGTTATTGATATTCTAGTTTGTTATTGATATCCACTTTTGTTATTGATATTCTAGTTTGTTATTGATATCCTAGTTTGTTATTGATATTCTAGTTTGTTATTGATATCCTAGTTTGTTATTGATATTCTAGTTTGTTATTGATATTCTAGTTTGTTATTGATATCCTAGTTTGTTATTGATATTCTAGTTTGTTATTGTTTATCAGTTTGTAATTGATATCCTAGTTTGTTATTGATATCCACGTTTGTTATTGATATCCTAGTTTGTTAATGATATCCACGTTTGTTATTGATATTCTAGTTTGTTATTGATATTCTAGTTTGTTATTGATATCCTAGTTTGTTATTGATATCCTAGTTTGTTATTGATATCCAAGTTTGTTATTGATATTCTAGTTTGTTATTGTTATCACGTTTGTTATTGATATTCTAGTTTGTTATTGATATCCTAGTTTGTTATTGATATTCTAGTTTGTTATTGATATTTTAGTTTGTTATTGATATTCTAGTTTGTTATTGATATCCTCGTTTGTTATTGATATCCTAGTTTGTTATTGATATCCTAGTTTGTTATTGATATTCTAGTTTGTTATTGATATCCTAGTTTGTTATTGATATCCACGTTTGTTATTGATATTCTAGTTTGTTATTGATATTCTAGTTTGTTATTGATATTCTAGTTTGTTATTGATATCCTAGTTTGTTATTGATATTCTAGTTTGTTATTGATATCCTAGTTTGTTATTGATATTCTAGTTTGTTATTGATATCCTAGTTTGTTATTGATATTCTAGTTTGTTATTGATATCCTAGTTTGTTAATGATATTTTAGTTTGTTATTGATATTCTAGTTTGTTATTGATATTCTAGTTTGTTATTGATATCCTAGTTTGTTATTGATATTCTAGTTTGTTATTGATATCCTAGTTTGTTATTGATATTCTAGTTTGTTATTGATATTCTAGTTTGTTATTGATATCCACGTTTTTATTGATATTTAGTTTGTTATTGATATTCTAGTTTGTTATTGATATCCTAGTTTGTTATTGATATCCTAGTTTGTTATTGATATCCTAGTTTGTTATTGATATCCTAGTTTGTTATTGATTTTCTAGTTTGTTATTGATATCCACGTTTGTTATTGATATTCTAGTTTGTTATTGATATCCTAGTTTGTTATTGATATCCTAGTTTGTTAATGATATCCACGTTTGTTATTGATATTCTAGTTTGTTATTGATATTCTAGTTTGTTATTGATATTCTAGTTTGTTATTGATATCCTAGTTTGTTATTGATATTCTAGTTTGTTATTGATATTCACGTTTGTTATTGATATCCTAGTTTGTTATTGATATCCTAGTTTGTTATTGATATTCTAGTTTGTTATTAATATACGTTTGTTATTGATATCTAGTTTGTTATTGATACCCAAATTTGTTATTGATATTCCAGTTTGTTATTGATATCCTAGTTTGTTATTGATATCCTAGTTTGTTATTGATATCCTAGTTTGTTATTAATATTCTAGTTTGTTATTGATATTCTAGTTTGTTATTGATATTATAGTTTGTTATTGATATTCTAGTTTGTTATTGATATCCACGTTTGTTTTTGATATTTTAGTTTGTTATTGATATTCTAGTTTGTTATTGATATTCTAATTTGTTATTGATATTCTAGTTTGTTATTGATATTCTAGTTTGTTATTGATATCTAGTTGTTATCACGTTTGTTATTGATATTCTAGTTTGTTATTGATATCCTAGTTTGTTATTGATATTCTAGTTTGTTATTGATATTCTAGTTTGTTATTGATATCCACGTTTGTTATTGATATCCTAGTTTGTTATTGATATTCTAGTTTGTTATTGATATCCTAGTTTGTTATTAATATTCTAGTTTGTTATTGATATCCTAGTTTGTTATTGATATCCTAGTTTGTTATTGATATCCTAGTTTGTTATTGATATCCTAGTTTGTTATTGATATTCTAGTTTGTTATTGATATTCCAGTTTGTTATTGATATCCTAGTTTGTTATTGATATCCTAGTTTGTTATTGATATTCTAGTTTGTTATTGATATCCTAGTTTGTTATGATATTCAGTTTGTTATTGATATTCTAGTTTGTTATTGATATTCTAGTTTGTTATTGATATCCTAGTTTGTTATTGATATTCTAGTTTGTTATTGATATTCTAGTTTGTTATTGATATTCTAGTTTGTTATTGATATTCTAGTTTGTTATTGATATCCACGTTTTTATTGATATTTTAGTTTGTTATTGATATCGTTTGTTATTGATATCTAGTTTTATTGATATCTAGTTTGTTATTGATATCCTAGTTTGTTATTGATATTCGTTTGTTATTGATATTCTAGTTTGTTATGATATTCCGTTTTTATGATATCTGTTTGTTATTGATATCCAGTTTGTATTGATATCCTAGTTTGTTATAGATATCCACGTTTGTTATTGATATTCTAGTTTGTTATTGATATTCTAGTTTGTTATTGATATTCTAGTTTGTTATTGATATCATAGTTTGTTATTGATATTCTAGTTTGTTATTGATATCCTAGTTTGTTATTGATATTCTAGTTTGTTATTGATATTCTAGTTTGTTATTGATATTCTAGTTTGTTATTGATATCCTAATTTGTTATTGATATTCTAGTTTGTTATTGATATTCTAGTTTGTTAATGATATTCTAGTTTGTTATTGATATCCTAGTTTGTTATTGATATTCTAGTTTTTATTGATTTTCTAGTTTGTTATTGATATCCCGTTTGTTATTGATATTCTAGTTTGTTATTGATTATCCGTTTGTAATTGTATCTAGTTGATTGATATCCAGTTTGTTATTGATATCCTAGTTTGTTAATGATATCCACGTTTGTTATTGATATTCTAGTTTGTTATTGATATTCTAGTTTGTTATTGATTTTCTAGTTTGTTATTGATATTCTAGTTTGTTATTGATATTCTAGTTTGTTATTGATATCCTAGTTTGTTATTGATATTCTAGTTTGTTATTGATATCCTAGTTTGTTATTGATATTCTAGTTTGTTATTGATATCCACGTTTGTTATTGATATCCTAGTTTGTTATTGATATCTTAGTTTGTTATTGATATCCTAGTTTGTTATTGATATTTTAGTTTGTTATTGATATTTTTTTGTTATTGATATCACGTTTGTTATTGATATCCTAGTTTGTTATTGATATCCTAGTTTGTTATTGATATCCTAGTTTGTTATTGATATCCTAGTTTGTTATTGATATTCACGTTTGTTATTGATATTCTAGTTTGTTATTGATATTCTAGTTTGTTATTGATATTCTAGTTTGTTATTATATCCTACGTTTGTCATTGATATCCAGTTGTTATTGATATTCTAGTTTGTTATTGATATTCTAGTTTGTTATTAATATCCTAGTTTGTTATTGATATTCTAGTTTGTTATTGATATCCTAGTTTGTTATTGATATCCTAGTTTGTTATTGATATCCTAGTTTGTTATTGATATTCCAGTTTGTTATTGATATCCTAGTTTGTTATTGATATCCATGTCGTAAATTCATGAAGAACAAAAATTGTTCTAATAGATATACCATTTAAATCTCGTATATTGATAAATACGAAGAAGGTGTTCAAGAGAACAACTGAGTGACAAGGAAACTAACTATACCTGAAAGTGAGCAAAGTATATTTCCCCGATAATCCAACAAATTGCACCGTAGTTATCCGAGTTCCCTCTGTAATAATAAAAATAAAGCATTACAATTTGAGAAATAAAAATACTGTGCAAACTCACATTACCAGTTCAGCTAATTTATAAAAACAAGTTAATCGATAATAAGAATTAGGGGGATAAAATTATGGTGATGTTAATTTCTTTGTCAGTTTAATTTCTTGTAAACTCGTTTATCCAAGTTATAATTTGGCTAATTAATTATATGACATACAGAACATCAGGAAAGAAGGCGAGAGGAAGACCACGAAAAAATGGTTAGATGACATAGCAGAATCCTGTCAAAGAGCAAAAATAACAATCAGCCAAGTCACCAGAACAGCGCAAGAAAAAAAACAGAAAACCTCGACATGGGACAACAACCCGGTAACAGTATGACGACAAATAAGAAGAAGAAGGAAGAAAGAAGATTATATCACAAAGTAACATATTTTTACGAATTTTCAGTGAAAGCTTGAAAGCTTCTCAATTTTCATAAATTTATCATTTCATTTCCATAGTATTGTTTTAGCTACAATACGGATGACGAAATTGTTTAGGTATACAAAAAATAATTCATACGTGCTTTGTCATGTATTTGTCCTATCAGTTTAAATAATTGCTAGTGTCAGTTAGTATACATAGCTACATAGCAATGTGTAGTAATTTTCAATGTTCACCTTTGTTTGCTTCTAATTTCTGAGATTTTTGTGCAGGAGTATATTTCTGAATATTCTATTGTTTGTGGGGGGTTTTTAAACTTAATTTAATTATTTGAAATTTAATGCCGCATGGTTAGGCAATCACAGCGAAAGTATTCAGGTTATGGTTTTTTTTCTTTATGTCCCAGACAGAAAAAAAACTCTTTGGCCTTACTGTGGGATTGAATCTATGTCTCGCGAAAAGGGGAGCCGCGTTTTAATCTATTTGGTCAGAGCTCGACAGCTATACAAGATAGAGTTATTATTTCTGTTTAAAGTTTAAAAAGGTGCAAAAGGTCAAAGAGTGACTTCATTGCACCGGGTTTCTCTATATGACCTGGTACCACTCCGTAGAAATTACACTTCCTTGCTGAGAGTATTGCACAAAACACGAACTTCCTAGCTTCGGTAACAATTTTCAGATCTCTAGGGGAAAAGTGCACTATTGAACTGAACGGCGCTGTCTGGGTTCGAGCCCACGACTTTCAGAACGCAATGCTCAAACGACTTGACCATTTCTACATAGATACCACCAAGTGTCTGCTTAAATTGGAACTGAGAGTTGTCATTGATGTTATACAAACTCATCTTGGTTTGGCTTTCTTGAGCTCCTAATTTTGTTCGATTTATTTTAATTCAGTGTTCAAAATTCATTCCCATGTTCTGATTGATCTAAATCTTTGAGACTTGAATTGTGGTTCAGATTTTTTATTCCAGCGATCTTCTTTGATAATTATTTGTCTATTTTAGGATCAACGTTATTTCCTGTTTGTTTGGGTTATTTTTTTATCTCAAGATTTCCTATATTGTGTTTGTGTTGCTAGGAACAAAATTTATCGTGAATTTTAGATTTGTTTGATGATCTTCGATTTACATCTCTCTCTCTCACACACACTCTTTCTCACGCTCTCACTCTCTCTCACGTTCTCACTCTCCCTCACTCTCTCTGACTCTCAATCCCTCACTTTCTCACTCTCTCTCACTCACTCTGTCTCTCAATCTCTCACTATCTCTCTCGCTCACTATCTCTCAATCTCTCTCACTTTCATTCTCTCTCTCACTCTCTCACTCTCACTCTGTCTCTCAATCTCTCATTTACTCTCACTCTGTCTCTAACTCTCTCTCTCTCTCTCTCCTTCTCTTTCTCTAACCGTGTCTATTATTATATGTGTCTCAAATGACATTATCGTTGACGGAATAATTATCGACCTTAACATTTCGTTGACGAAGTCGTCAAGCAGTTTTACTTGCTTTCTGAAGGTCTTCTGTTCGAATTCAGATCACGTCAATCGGTTTACAAATGCATTTTTCTCTGGAAATCCCTAGCATTTTTTGTCGGAAATGCAAAGCTTGCGTTTTGAGCAACATGGGGGGTTTATTTCTGCGGAGAGTGCCCGAGCTGTATGGGGGAAAACCAGGTGCAGCGAAGTTAACCTTTCGTTTTTAAATATGTTTTTAAAATTCAAATTCAAACACTTCCAGAACTTATTTCTTCTAGTGGTAGCCTTCTATTTTTCACTTTCTCCCAGGTCTTTATGATAAGACTGTGAAGTATATTGTCGGAGTGTTCGCACATATCTATATTTGTTCTATTGATTATGTGGTTAACACATATCAGATATATGAGGGATACGGAATAGATACAGTTACTTAAGGAATTTAGTGTTACCAGTTGTACAAGTAGAGCTGGATGCCAGAGGGCAGAGTGAGAAATCTGTTTAACAAGCGAGTACAGGAACCATCGGTAAGCATACACTTCGACATATGTTAGGATTGATCTGTTCATTAATCAATAACCAATTTACTTCCGAAGCCGGAGAAAGCCCGCCTGTATGGCGGGGAATACTGATACAAAGGGAAAGCAAGCCTTTACTAAAAAATCAATCAGAATCGCCATACCAAGGGCTCGAACTACACCTGAATTCAGAACAGGCAAACACAAGAAGAAGAATAACCAATTTACCAACATCAAAATTGATTGGCATACCTCACAAAAATGTTTACAGACCCAGTTTGAATGGTATAGTTTGTATGTGTGTGTGAGTGGTGTGTGTGTATGAGTGGTGTGTGTGTCTTTTAGAGAAATTGAGAGATAATGAGAGAGACATAGAAAGAGAGAGAGAAAATACCTTATTCATTTTTATGGTATCATGTTAGCTTCAAGAGACGGATGTTCTTCGTGATGTTCTTCTCCAACAATTTGTGTCTTCTTCCATGTTCAAATTACCTCAGTTTTCTCGATAATATTTGTAGCATCAGCAAGTTTGTTTTTATTGTTAGTTCTTTCAGAGCTGATATCTACTGAAGTTTATAGTAATAATATGTATTTTTACAATGAAGAAGACACTAGTGATACTATTAATGATTTAATTATGCTGATAGTCACCTGATGAGCATTTTTCAGCAAACGGAAGAATAACTAATGAAATTCAACACAGATGCAACAAATCAAATCAAATGATAGGACAAATGGCGCCAATTTTAAAATGCAAACATGTCACCATGAACACAAAAAGAGCAATTCTCAGCACAATCTTCCTTCCCACATTATGCTACCAATGCCAAACCTGACACTGACAACAAATGATAGAAGAAAACTAGTCACGACAGAGATGAAGTGTCTTCGCAGAATGCTGTGTGTAACAAGAAGAGACCGGTTGAGAAATGAAGACATCAGGAAAAAGTGGGTACAACATCAGTACTAGATTCATCAAGAAAGAACAAATTAAATGGTTCGACCACATAAGAGTATTACCAACAGACAGTGCACCTCAAAGAGAAATGCTGCTCCGATACAATGGGTACAAAGCAAAAAGACCGGCCTCGCAAACGATGGACCTCAGAGATAACAGGGGCGACGAAAGACACTTTCTACGAAGCGCACACAAGGACCCGTTTTAGAAATCTCTTCTTGACCTGAGGCTGTGAGGTAAACAGGATTGGAGAAAAGAAAGATAGTCACTTGCAGAAAGTATAACCAATCGGGTGATGTTATATGAATTTAATCTTTCTTCTCGTCTCTTGTTAGCCACTGCTACCTGGTTGTTAACCCAGTGTCGTTGTTTTATGTATTTGTCTTGCGCTTCCTGGTACTGTGTGATGGTTTTCTTAGTCCCCTGGCAGAATTCAACTTCGTTATCTATCCACCTTTTCCTCGGTTTTCCTCTCGCCTTCCTTCCTGGTATTATGTTGTGGAAAGCTCCATAGGCAGTTTGGTATGTTCGCATTCTTACTAAGTGGCCAAACCACTTCATTCTGTTTCGCTATATAATTCAAGCACTGTCTTGTTCCAACCTTTTCTCTGATGCTGGTATTCGTTACTCTGTCGATTCTTGTGTTGTTGGTGACTTTGCGGAGACATCTCATTTCGCATGTTGTTATTTTCTGTGCATGTGTCTTATTCATTGTCAATGTTTGACATTGTTAACATAGAGTGGGTATGAAGATGCTGTTGATCAACTGTTGTTTAGCTGTCAGTGAGATGTTTGGATGTCTAAGTAGAGGCGCTAGTTGGTAGGTTATTGCATTTGCTTTCCCGGACTCTAGCTATGAATTTAATGGCATCGTAAAAGTGGAAATAGTGTTAATTTCATGCAGTCCATCTTCTTTTATCTTTCAGGTACTGGCATCAAAGAGCGAGTTTCACTTTGTTCATGCAGGTGTTCCCCATGCCAGATCAAAGAGAAGTCTTCCGCACACTCGTCAACTTCGAGTTCACCCACAGGTTGGTTGATTGTTTGTATATAGTTAGTTTGTTATTACGCTTCTGTTGGAGGAAGACACTAAAATTGATGTATAATCGATCCAGTGATTTAATGAGATTGGAGTTACCCGTTGTACAAGTATAACTGGATACCTAAGGGGCAGAGCGAGGAGTGTGTTTAAGAAGCGAGCCACGTTAACCATCAGTATGAATACCCTTCGACATCTGTTGGTGGAGACTGAACACCTATGGGTCTGTCTGGACTGAACATACGTCGGTTAGATAACTAATACACAGTAACCAATCCTCAACTCCTTGTGGACCAAGGGCCCCACTAAGTGACGTTTTTACTCTATAATGACTTTGGCCCTGGTCCACTAGGAGTTAATTTAGCATCAACAGATCTGTTGTAAAATATTATGAGAGTCAAAAACTCGATTGCACTTCTACAGCTAACTGTGACACTCTCTCAAAATCGTGCCGTCTATAAATAAATATGTGAACAGAAGTCACTCAATAGAAGGTGTTCAATCAATAAAACTGAAACGTTTGTAAGATTAGAAAAAACAATGATTGTTTATTGTCTTTTCCCAGATGGAAGATGGAATTGGTTGTGCATTCTAGCAGTTAAGCGTAAGGGTATAACCCGATGATGGACTAGATAAAAAAAAAAGTCATAAGATGAAGAATTGACTTCACTGCGCTGGGATTCCCCATATGACTAAGTCCGTGTTGGAAGAAATGGCACGCCCTGCCGAGAGTGTTGTGCAAAGTACGAACTCTAGCAACACGTTTAAGGTTCTCATGTAAAATGTGCACATTCTCTCACTCTCTCTCTCTCTCTCTCTCTCTCTCTCGATCGTTCTTTTTCGGTCATTTTTATCATTCTTATTGTGATATATCAACAGCCTTTGTCAAGAACGCTTGTTTTACGTCACATCCTCAGTACCATTTAAACCGCTAGTGTTTGTCCTTCGGCGACGTGTCCGATTTCAACCAGTGTTTACTGGTTCGCACTCCGTTAGCATTTGGCTGTCCCAGCCGATCTGCAAGGCAGCAGGCTGCTATTTTCTTTATACTACCTTAGACGACCTACACTCCCAGGCTGTTGAGCGTCATATGCCCAGGTTGCCTTTTTGTGGACTACTTGGATTTCCTTCCGTCCAGTTTTGTGTACGGTTTGCTTCGCTAGACTTTAATTGTCCCCAATCTAACTACAAGACAGCAGTAGTTCCATGAGAGCGGAATCGTCACTGGAATCAAGCCTCTGCTGGGCTTTCCAGTTTTTCTGCACATTTGGGTGATCCGTGCACATTCAACTCGGTTCGGATTTGAACACAGAACTATCAGAACTACAGGCCTATCGAACCCACAATCTTCAGAACTGCAGGGCCATTTTCTAATCCATTTCTTCATAAAGACCCCATATAAATGTTAAATAGACTGATATTTAATGTATTTTCAGAAGTGTTAATAAACCACATTCTGAGGTAATACAGCTTTTGATTTATGAATTCTTTCGGAAATTTGTTGAATTTTACGTTAATTCACTTTACTTTTCTTTAAATAAGTGATATATCTTTGACATTTACTTACTACGCCTCTTGGTGTTCTTGTTGGTGTCCAATACTCTGAAGTTAGGTCTCAAAATATTTACAAACTGAAGACTTAGATTATTTTAGTGCATGGAATACAGTAATGGAAAAAGTGAAAGAGATTTTGAAAATATGTAAACTTTGTAAAATAACGTGAAAATAAAAGAAAATTTCACTGAGGCAGATAATCAAATGTTTGATGGTGATGAGGAAATTTAATTTGCAATATATGGGGGAGATTATGAATATTAGAATATCAACATAGAGATTAATGTCTTGTAATCTACAGATATATGACAATATTGATGATCCAGTAGTTCGCAACATGGTAGAATTGTTTTGTCGTGTAATCCAAGAAAATGATGAGATAAACTGATGATTGTGTGTCTAACAGACATGAACTTGTAACTTGCTTCCTGTTCCATTATCATGTCTTTTCATATCATGTTTCCATTCCCGTATTTTCTAAAAAGTCAAAGAAGATAAATTGTCAACAGAAGAGCTCGTCCGAGTGGTTACCGGGGCACAAATTTGGGGTGTAAAGAATATAACCACTGTTACCTGCCATGCATGTCGTAAGATGATTACATTTAGGTCTATGCATTTAGGGGCCTACCAAACGAATTTGCAACGTAAAGACTTTCTTGGCAAAGATGAAACATATCACAAAGAGTGATTAAAATTGGTGGTAAAGAACGAACGCAAAGAAGAAGAAGAACAGAAGAGCTGGGGGAAAAACAACAAACATGCAGTCGTCTTTTTTTGAACAAACAGAAAATGAACAATTAAATGTTGACTTCTATCCTACATAAATGAAATAAAAAGAAGAACAAAATATAACCTTGAAAATCTGAAACATCTAAAAACAGAATAGAATTTAACTGAAAGAAAAACAAAGATCAGAATTCTAAGAGCATGCATATTCCCAGGGGCAACGTATGAGTTGGAAGCATGGACATTTAACAATGCAAAGGAAACGCATGTATGTGGTTTAGAATGTAAGTTTTACAGAAGAGTCACCCACTTATCATGGATAGAGAAGAGAACAAATAGATCCATCCTGAAGTAATTCGAAATCGTAGATAACTGACTGATGCTACAAATAAGAATAAGTGAATTATGTTGAACATATAAAAAGACATGAAGCGTTGGAGAACACATTTATGGGAAAAGGCACTCCAGCAAACAGGTTAAGAGAAAATCACGGAGATTATGGACATAATGTTATCTATGGTTTAAGCATGACGCATGCAGAAGCGGAATATCTGACATATTTAAAAGAGAAACTCCGAGGGACCGTTAGGTTGACAAAGTTCAGCTCAGGATAATTAAACTATTGGATGAAAACATTACTCAGTTTAGTTGTTAATTAAATGAATGAAATTGTAGTTTTTAATTATAAAATTGGAAAGTAATTTTGTATTTTTATTATGTATACATTAACAAAAATAGGTACATCATTATTAAATCAATATATAATATAATTTATATATGAATTATCTCATTATGTTTTTTTAAACTCTCGCCAAGAAACAAAACCATTCACTTTTTCTATAATTCTATTTACAGAATGTTCATTATTGTTTCCCTAATCTAATTCTATTTGCGGGTTTCTAAAACAACAGAATTTCAAACAATGCCTATGTCAAGAACAAAACAAGCATCCCTGTTTGCACATGTTCTTTGTGTTATTCTGCCGAAGCAGTTTCTTTAGCGCTGTGTTTTGCTTGGTAAGAGATTACAATTTCAACACAAATCCCTTATTAATTACTTTTTACGGCAACAGTGTTGTTTTGTTGTTTTTGTTTTAACCTCAATAAAATATCTGGGTTTTCTCTATTTCATGTGAAGTATTTTTAGATGTTTTATGAGGTTGTTTCATACAGAAGAGGTTCATTCATCTCAGGGGCGTGTACAATATCGAAATGTGTAAAGGGTATTAGTCCAAAGGGTTGTTGTTTATTGATTACTGATATGATCTCATAGAATTCCAGACAGATCCATCATAGGTTTTCAGTGTCCTTCAGCAGATGTCGAAGGGAATGCATAATGGTGGTTCCCGTGACTCACTGGTTAATTAAACAAACTCATCCCCCTACCACTCAGGCATTCAGTTCTTCTTGTACTGAATGTCTGAGTAACAGGGTGAGGAGTCCAAACTCATTAAATAACTTGTTAGATAAACATCAATTTTTAGTGACCTCATCCAACAGGTGATCGCCAAGAAACAGTAGATCCCCCTACCCCTCGCTCATCATACTTAGCTACTGATCGATCGATGTTGCTGATGTAAACCTGTTCGCTATCCCCGAAGAGGTCCATGTGTGGTTACTGTAGCAATCGTGGTACCGAGAAATAATGTCTAGGGAAGTGTTCCTAGTTTAAGACAACAATGAAATTCGTTCAGAATAAACTTTGTTGGAATCACTGGACACATTTCTGTGTTGGGGTCTTCTAAGTTTGGCATCATATTAATAAGATAACTGCAAAGCTCATGGGGCAGTGAGATGTTGTCTTTAGGAAAGTGATCCAGACAAGTGGAACCCCACAACAGTGAATATGAAGTTGGTTGTTTTAGTTTGTTTAACAGAGGTTCTTGTGGCTCAGTAGTTACGCCGTTTGCCTCGCGTTTCGAAGGTCGTGGGTTCGAATCAGAACCACGCCTTTCTGTTGACACGCCTTTCTGTTGACACGCCTTTCTGTTGCACGCCTCTGTTGACACGCCTTTCTGTTGACACGCCTTTCTGTTGGACACGCCTTTCTGGTACATTTTTCATGGAGATTCCCAGAATATTTGCCGCAGCTATGGAGTTTGTGCTTTATGCAATATTCTCGATAGGTGGCATGCGATTTCTGCAGAAAAGTACTTAGCCATATGAAGAAACCAAGTGACAAATAGTCAGTCCTTCATCCTTAAGCCCTCTTTAGTGGTTTATTTAACAACGAATTAGGTGTCATTTTTCAGAACCAAAATCATAGCAATTCTGTCGCCCGAGTGGTTACCGGGGCCCAAATTTGGGTGTAAAGAATAGAACCACTGTTACCTGCCACGCATGTCGTAAGAGGCGACTAAGGAGATTTGGCTGAAATCGGATGCATGTGTCCTAAACGTGTAGAAGTCTTATGCGTTTAGGGGCCTACCAAACCAATGTGCAACGTATACACGTTCTTGGCAAAGATCAAACATATCACAAAGAGGGATTAAAATTGGTCGTAAAGAACGAACGCAAAGAGAGAAGAAGAAGATAGCAATTCTGTTAGATTCACAGATATTCAGTGTCTCACAGTATATGTCGAAGTGAATGCATAATGATTCGTTGATGTGGCTCACTGGTTAAACATACTTCTCACTCTGCCCCTCAGACATCCAGTTCTGCTTGTATAGTACATAATTCCAAACTTCTTTAATTTTTTTTTTAATTTAACCGATCCAGAAGCACTTGAGCTTTCAGCTCTTCGGCTCGGTGCCAGGAACACCGTGAATCTGGTGAACCTATGGCATTTCTGCCAGCTCGCGGAATTGAGCCCGCACTTACAGGGAGCTTGTCACCCGTAGTCCAACGCGCTACGAACACGCTGGGCAGACGGGCAAAACTCTTAAATAGCTAGATAGATACAACATCAATTTTTAGTTTCCTTATCCAAAGACCAATGATTTGTGGAATAATTAATTAGCACCATATCTGCTGTCCCGGAAACAAAGTCGTTTACTCGTGGAATGTTTTTAATTTACGAGACACAACCATAGTCGTTATCGCTTTTACGACAACAGTTTTAGACTATTCTATTTCTGTGCTCACTGAATTGATAAGGAACAGCATTAATAATATTTTGAACTTATATAATTGACCGCATTGTTTCTCTCTTCTAGGACGCCTCTGGTACTTAGGGCAGCAACAAACACATACCATTCTTCTCTGTCCTGTTCTCGCTAATCACCAACATTTGCAGATTGTATCTTCTCATTTCTCCTATCTGCAGTAGCTGTCCTGCTTCATACATTGTTCGCACATTTTATAACCGAATTCTGGTTTTGGCATTCAGGACTTCCGTCCTTGTGAAAATAGTTTCTTTTTCGGCTTTCATCACTTCCAGTCATAAGAGTCAATGACTCTGCTAGGCCTACATTTTTTTTCTTGTACCTCAAGATACGAGTGGCCCCAGAACAGTTGAACATGTAAACTCCAAGCGTCGTTATTCTTTCGAATGAGAGCTGCTCGGAGTTTGTTTAAGTGTGTTTGATTGTGCCATTTTGGCGTTTTTTGAGGCCTCACCCATTGGCAGCGATTAAGTGGGCACTACATTTTGATCTTAGACAAAATGCCGGTAGCCCTTAATGCAGGACCGTCCGGTATATTTTCTCTCGGTATCATAGTACGACACGGCCCTGCCTTAATGTCAGTGAATAGATAGTGTCTTCATCACTACAAGATAATGCCCTCATGAGAAGGCACAATGCATAGTTATAATCATGTTGGCGTATGTTTCTTGCTGATGTAACTTTATACTCATGCAAAACATAAACAAAAAGCTAAATAAATATGAATATAATAGCAGTCTTTCTTTCTATCTATATCCTCTTCGTGTCCCGTTTGACAAATACGGCTTTCGAATGAGAATTTCATTGTTGGCATTCTGCTGTTTTTCCATTTTTCTTCTTCTGCGATCAACTTCTGCTGTGCGACTACCCTGTGTGTGTCATAAACAGGGCGGTGCGCTTGAGGTCGTTACCGGTTCCCTCATAGTTTGTTTTGTAGGGTTGTTTTTGTTGGCCAGATTTTCATTCTCACACTGATCAGGATGGGGCTGTCTTGCAGGATGTGCTCTGTGGACTGCTTTGGTGCTCTATATGTGCAGGCAGCCGAGTCCCTGATACCCATTCTATGGAGGTGTGCTCTGAGACTGCACAGTCCCATTCTAAGTCTGAAGACTGTGGTATGTGCTTTTCTGTTTAGTGTACTTATACTGTCATGCTCTGGGTTGTATCCTCCGTTTGTTTTTCTACACATTATTTTTCTGGATTGTTTCAGGAACGTCTTTGCTTCTGTAAAACTTTGTGTTTGGTGGTGTTGTTTTAGGCTCCCTCCAGCAGTTGCAAATTTATCAGTCTTTTCATTTCCGTTGTTCTACTAATTGTTTCCCATGTAAAACCACAATCTTTCAATTCTCTTTCCACTGTTCCTCTTCCTGATCCCTTTGAGGCCTAAGACTTTTTCCCAGTCGCTGTCAATTGAAGAGCTATCCTAGCCAATGTCCTCACTGGAATACATCATACTCGCACAACCCATCTTCACCCTCATATTTTAATGATGGTTTCTAATAATGCACAGTTTATTCGTTTCAAATGCTTTTCATTTGCTGTTGCATTTGGCCAGAAAATGTGCAGGATTCTTCTTAAATATTTGTTATGAAATGTCTCCAACGTGTTCATGATGTTGTGTGTCATTTAGAATAGATTGGCTGAAATCGGATGCACGTGTCCTAAACGTGTAGAATTCTATGTGTTTAGGGGCCTACCAAACCAATGTGCAACTTATGCACGTTCTTGACAAAGATTAAACATATCACAAAGAGTGATTAAAATTGGTCGTAAAGAACGAACGCAAAGAAGAAGATTTCGAATAGAGATTTAACTTACTATTATTATTTACATAAGACTTTTTGTTATCGCTTGTCATTAATAGCTTTTTAAGCTTGCGTGTAACTGTCGGAATTTGTCTGAGTATAGTTTTCGTGCTTAAGGAAACCTTTACCATAGATGCAATCTATCAGGAAATAGATCATGTCTTTTTTAATTATAATCGTCTTCGGTTTGAAATGTAATCTGGTTTGTCTTGGCCCCCAGGTTAGAGCTGCATTTCAGCAGTCTGGTTACGTGCGTGCCAAGAGAGGTTACAAGGATCCTGGAAAAGTATTGTCCATCAATAAACAACTTGTCGGACTTAAATCTAAGCCTAAGCTTCCCAAAGACCCGGATTTTGGAAAACAGTGGCATCTGGTGAGTGTTTTTAATTACTTCATAAAGACCATTAATTACTGAATTGTGTGTCCTCAACCCGGCGTGGGAATGGATTAAGTTTGACTCTTAATAATACCATAATCAACATTTGTCCATGGGGTGGCGAAATAAATAGCTTTCCAAATAGCAAATATGCAAAGAGATTGATTAATCAACACCGAACTGGCGTGTTGTTCCGCTGGACTCTGCTGGATTTGTTGAGGCGGAGATCGGAATACCTATCTATTTGTCCGGAGTGCTATGATGATAGTCTTCTGATAACTGATTACTGGTAGATGGCTTTCAAATCCAAATGTATGCCTTTGAAGATATGCTTACCTGAAGAATGCTCGATGATTTCTTGAAAATAATTTAGACAAAAATACTTAAAATACGGGTGTTGGAGGAATGGCTATGCCAAGGGCATACAGCCATGTCCCCCGGGCAGAGAGCCTCATACAGACAAGTAGCCCTAGTTTAGAGTAGTGGGTAAGATATATTATATTAGTTGAGACTATGTGTTGCACTCTCTAAGCAGAAGCGCAACACATAACAACGAGACATGACGTAGAAACAAAGATAGGTAGTTAGGAGGTGACGAAAAAGAGAGACACACACTTGAGCCGAACAGAGGTGTCTTGTCAAGTACGATCAATAAAACATGTAAAGCACATTACCAGCATTGTGTTTATATCTTAAACATCCAGTATATGTGTGTTCGTCATCTACATCACCATCATCGTCGCTACTACACGGGGAAAGGGCTCTGTTGTCGTCTCATTGACGTACAAAAGCAATTATTGCCAATGAGAGATAACAAATAAGTTGAGCGTGAAAACTCTTAGCTCGGTTCTAGTGTGGCTTATGTGTTTATTTCTTGCTCCTAAAACTAACTGTCTCTTAACAATACAGGAAACTATATATTATATTATTTTGTGACTAGATTATTTAATTCTAAACTGCTAATGCTTCTTTAAGCCGGTTTAGCCCTCTGTGTGTGCGGGTTCAATTTCGCGGGCTGGCAGAAAAGCCACAGGTTCATCAGATTCACGGTGTTCGTGGCACCGAACCGAAGGGTTACAATGTCCATGGCACCGAGCTTAAGAACTTCTAGATCGGAAAATAAAAAAAGGTTCTCAACTTCAACTTAATGTTTTATCATCCGTCTCCGATAGGATTAATAATTCGATTTCAACTATAGTGAGATTAGGGATCTCTAGAAAATATTCCGATCCCTTCACGGGAATGAACCGAGTACCGTTAGAACGAGTAACGACCACTTTACCTGCATGTCACGTGTGGAACTAGGTGTGGAAGCTTACCTGCATGTCACGTGTGGAACTAGGTGGAAGCTTACCTGCATGTCACGTGTGGAACTAGGTGTGGAAGCTTACCTGCATGTCACGTGGAACTAGGGTGGAAGCTACTGAATTATACAATGTCTCATATTCACTATATTTGTTATTTACTCATGGAAGAATAGCGTTACTACCCATGTATTAACTATGGAAATGTGAACTTGTACAGTGCACATACACCTATTTGTACTATTATACTCATTGTGGAATAGTGTCAAGCTTCCTCATATCACTATATTGGTTATATGTACTATGGAAAGTGTAGTTACCGTCTACATATCACTATATTTGTTATTATACTCATGGAAGAATTTACAACGTTCATATCACATATTTGTTATTATACTCATGGAAGAATTGTACAAGCGTCTACATATCACTATATTTGTTATTATACTCATGGAAGAATTGTACAAGCGTCTACATATCACTATATTTGTTATTATACTCATGGAAGAATTATACAATCGTCTACATATCACTATATTTGTTATTATACTCATGGAAGAATTATACAAGCGTCTACATATCACTATATTTGTTATTATACTCATGGAAGAATTATACAAGCGTCTACATATCACTATATTTGTTATTATACTCATGGAAGATTTATACAAGCGTCTACATATCAGTATATTTGTTATTATACTCATGGAAGAATTATACAATCGTCTACATATCACTATATTTGTTATTATACTCATGGAAGAATTATACAATCGTCTACATATCACTATATTTGTTATTATACTCATGGAAGAATTATACAATCGTCTACATATCACTATATTTGTTATTATACTCATGGAAGAATTATACAATCGTCTACATATCACTATATTTGTTATTATACTCGTGGAAGAATTATGCAATCGTCTACATATCACTATATTTGTTATTATACTCATGGAAGAATTATGCAATCTCTTCTATTGATTGATTGATTAGACCATCATCATTGCACTTCGGTGAGTAATCATGTGTGCTCCGATCTCTTTCGTACACAGGAAGATCTCAACTGCAGTGCACGAACTCCATAGCACCAGCCAGGTTTCCGATGTAATTTTGAAGATGGTGAAGATTTTTTTGTAGGAATTTTATTTTGAATCATTTCTACAGATTTGTTCTGTGGCAGCGGTTTTTTCTGGGCCTGCTCTTTTGATTTGAACTACCAAGTGTTCTTTTACGTACTCAAATGGAACGCTGGACCAACGTTTTATCGTCCGTCTCCGATACAACTAGAAACTCGATCTCACCTACACTGCGATCAGGATCTCTGGAAAAATATCCAGATGGCTCCACGAGGGATCGAACCTGGTACCTGGTATGAGAGACCTAACCTGTTCGCCACAAAGACCCTCAGAATCACTTTTATTGAATTGTATTGGAAATTTCTCGCCTCTTTCAGTAAAGTTCGTTTCATAGATTTTCTATGGCATCCTTTCTTTCTTGAACCCTTTGCCTCGAACTTCAATGTCTGCTTTGCGATTTTTTGATTGTGTCTTCTCGGACTATACCCAACATAACGCCATCTTCTCTTCTTATAATTAGTGTTCTTTTTCAATGATACAGCGGCCCTTCAGTTCTTGCCCTTCGGTCCAATGCTATGTAGTTGTATCTGCATTTTTTTTGTAAGTTGTTCTTTTGTTCCGTATAATGTGTTCCATTTATCTGGCTTTGGAAAAAGGAGGATCTTCCTGATGTCATCTAGTGCCTGGCACCTCAAAAGAGGCGGTGGTAAACTGTTGTAAACTAGTTGTTACTAGTATTTAACCAGACACATTTCTTATTTCATTATTTCTCCTTAATATCCCATTATATTTCAAAATGTCTACCTAACAACCTGATGCTGGGCGTAATCAAACTATAAGCTGCAACAACATTCTGCATGTGTTTATTTGTTTTAAAGTGTTTTTATCAACTGTTTATACAGTGCGAAGAATGGACGATGGCCGATTCCAAAATCATTGTTCTGTGAACTTTCAGAGGGAAGAGGCACCAAGGCAGACCACTGCTCAGATATAAAGATGTCTGCAAGACCTCAGTGAATAACTTGTTCTATAGGTCCCAGCAAATGGGAACAACTGGCTGATGATCGTGATATATGGAAAACAACATTGAGCAAAGGCGCATTATTTTTTGAAGAGAGACTTAGAGATGAGTTGAAAGACAAGAGAGACAAGCGAAAACTTAAGTTGTCACAGTGAAACACTTGCCAATTGACCGTCTGTAAAGACGAAAAAGGCTAGATATATATATTTACAGTATAATTATGTAAGCTCCTTGGGCTCTATATAATTCTTTAGATTAATGAAAATTATTTTGGTTTTTATATTCAATTATGTGTTTCCTGTGCCTTTTGCTCTGTTTACTTGTGTTAAATGTCTTTAATGTTGTTTTTAGTTCTTTAAAGCTTTTATAATTCTGCATATTTTTTGGGTTGGTTTCCTGAGTTTTTTCATAATTTGATCAACATTTTCTAATTTACTAATAGCACTGACTTACGATTTACTTGCAGCTTTTTTTCTACGCTCTCGAAAGTTCATACAAATTCTTGGCGTCAAATGTGTTGTATATACTGCGTTTATGTACTTCTAATTCAGCTCACGTATTTAATAAGAATTTCATTTCAGAAGTATTTTATTGAATAAGACTAAAAAATAGATCAATAAAACAAAATATACTTGGGAAGACTACAATGTTCGCTATGAGATTGAATTAATAAACACTTATCTTAATTATAAAACTCTTTGTCCGTTTGTCTTACAGAAACAAGCTTCATATCGCCAAATTCGTGTAGAGATTTGCTGCTCAACTCTACCATTTTCAACTCTTTACGTGATTTCTTTATCGAGTTATGAGTTAGGCTTGCAAGGGGAGCAACGAATAGTAGCACTGCTACCTACAAAGCATGTCGTAAGAGTCGACTGAGGTAGGGGCATAGGGAAGATACCCTATTAAATAAAAGGCTCCGAAGAAATCGGATGTGGTGGCCTACTTGTAGGTGCATAGCTGGCACAACGTACAATCGCTCTTAGACTTAGATTACATACAAATTACAAAGAGTGGTTAACAATTTGTCGATATGAAGCGTTCGAAAAAGAAGAAGATTGTTCCCATTAGATAAAGTCATTGATTGTGTGCAGCGGTAAACAGGAAAAAACGTGTGAACGAGGAATACAAATTACGTTTCTAAATCGGATTATTTTTACTTTGCTTATCAAACACAAGAGACAATAAAAATAAATTAGAGAGAAAACAGACTTACATTACAGCATTGATTGTTGGGGACTTTAGTATGGTTATGGTAATATTGTTCAGCCTCTTCCTGATTGTCTGTTGGGGAGGACATTAAAGTTGATGTTGAATATATCCAGCAATTTAAGACGTTACCCGTTGTCTAAGTAGAACTGGATGCCTGAAGGGTATAGTAATGAGTGTGTTTAACCAGCGAGCCACAGGAACCATCAGAATGCATTCCCTTTGGCATGTAATGAGAGAGACTTAGCACCTATGTGTCTGCTCGAGTGTTGTGACATCGCTCTGCAAACAATAACCAAATTCCGTGCATGTCAATGTTACCCTTCTTATACCGAGACGGATATATAATTATGCAAGATCATGACATCTGGCATACATAATGATGAACTTATTGATTTTATTATGTGCGTTTTGTTGTTATTGCATGACATGAGGTTATGCAAATTATGAAATATTACTTTTTCCTAATTCCACATTTTCCCAAAACGCAGACAGTTGCTATGAAACATGTTGTCATGTTCCTTTGATCTATTCGACAATGTCAGTAAATTATTTCCTAGAACAACGTGCAAAATTTTGCTACATCTGCCGTAACAAATATTCAATAACATTGGCTGTCAGGTCTGATCAATGTAATTGCTGTATCTGAACTGTCGGGCAGACATTTGGGTGTGCAACCATTTGAATGTTTCAATATTCTGTCACGTTTTATTGGATTTATTCTGTACGGGTTGTCGAACTTATCCTAAATTAAATAACAGTTATTTTTCGTACTTTCTACAGGGTGTCCAAAGAGACGTAACACCATTTTTTTTTAAGATTGCACAATAACATATTTAGATTAATATTTTTTATTAAAAGCATATATTTTTGTGGAATTAATTGTGCAATTTGAAACTTAGATAAGTTAACGCTGGCTGAATGATAAGCACCAGAGCTCCAAATGGTGCTGAAGATGTGACGTAAAACACACAAATGCTAAGGCTGCATGAATCAGATTTCCACATGAATAGAATTTATTGGGAAGTCTGGTACATCGGTCTGGGCGGTGATCGCAAGAGAGAGAGAGAAGAAGTTAGATTATGTCCTTCTTTTTTCCAATCCTGTTTTGACTCACAGTGTCAAACTAACTCCTGCATGTTCAGGGACAAAAATAATGGTGGTTTCTCTGATCACTGTCTGTACCAGTACCTCCACCCAGTTTCGTCTCACCATTCCTGATTCGACTTTATGAATCATGCTCATGGAGTCACTGAGAATGAAAACACGAGAGTAGTTATGAGATGCCAACCATTTCACCGCATCTGTAACCGCCCGAACCTCCATTGTCAAACTACTTGTGGTTGTCGCGTAGGTCCCACTGTTCTCTCTTATTATTTTTCCTCCATAGCATCCAAATTATCACTTGAATAACCTCGAGTTTCTAACGATTATTCGGTAAATACATACATCTGTCCTCCCCATGAGGCCATTACCTTGTAGTGGTGGGGAGGCTTGCGTGCTCCAAATGATACAGTGAGCTAGGACGGCGGGAACTTATGTTCCCGGAAGGGTTAACCAAGCCGGAAAGGTCACTGAAGAGGGGACAGACGAAGCATGGTCTCCTGGTCTTCCAGGTTGGGGGTTGGGCTTGGGACTAACGATCCCATCCTTTAAAAAAATTTAAAGTTACGGAAACAACAACAAACATACAACCTATCTACGGGCATGAAGGGCTACCAGAGTCATTGACTCACCTGACTGGAAGTGGTGAAAGCCGAAAGGAAGCTACTTTCATGAGGACGGAAGTCCTGAATGCCAAAACCAAGACCAGAATTGGATGCTGGAATGTAAGAACAATGTACGAAACTGGAAAACTATCACAAATAACAGCAGAAATGAGAAGATATAATCTACATATCCTAGGGGTTAGCGAGAGCAGATGGACAGGAAACGGAAGAAGTACCACTGCAACAGGCGAAACAGTTCCTTTTTCTGGACAAGACGATGACCTACACCATGAAGGAGTAGCAGTAATCCTAAGAAAAAGCGTGGAAAAGTGTCTGTTAGAATGGAAACCTATCAGCAGCCGCTTGATTAAGATCAGACTAAAGGGAAGCATACAAACATCACAATCCTACAATGCTATGGGCCAACTAATGATAGCGAAGATACAAAGAAAGACTCGTACTACGAAAACCTACAAGCAGAATTAGACAAGTCACCATCCCATGATGTTATCATTGTTATGGGAGATCTCATTGCGAAGGTCGGACAAGACAACACACATAGTTATAGAACTATGGGAAAATATGGATGTGGTACGATGAACGAAAATGGGGAACATTTAGTAAACCTCTGCAGCATGAACAATCTCGTTATAGGAGGAACCCTATTTCAACATTTGGATATCCACAAACTAACATGGTATTCCCCTAATGGCAGAGATAAAACCAAATAGACCATATAATGATCAATGGACCCTGGAGACGCTCGCTGCTAGATGTTGTAGTCAAGAGAGGTGCAGATGTTGGTAGCGACCACCATCTAGTCACAGCTTATGTCAAACTTAAACTAAGAAAAACAGGACAACAGAAAAACTTCCAAAAGAAGTTCGATGTGGATAGACTAAAAGACAAGGAAGTAAGGGATAAGTTTATAATGCAGATAAAGAACAGATTCCAAGCCCTAGAAAGTAATGAAAATACGGATGAGTATTGTACAAAAGAACGAACGACATAGCACCAGCAAGAATTATAAGATTCCCAGGAGAAGAACGCATTGAACCAAACGACGAGGTCTAGGTTCAATCCCACAGCCATCAGAACACAAAGCATATGTTATATATGTGGCTTTTTTTCTTCTTCTTTAGACGGTCAATTGGCAGGTGTTTTTCTGTGACCACTTCTGAGTTTGTCTCTATTGTCTTTCAGCCCATCAATAAGTATCTTGCGAATGTTGCTTTCCGTGTTATATCCGAGCAAAAGGCAAGGATGAAGTGACCTCTCCGCTTATTTTTAGCCCGGGCAGCTGAAATGGGAATTGCTTTGCCCATTTTGCACAAATTACCTTACTGTTTCATCCAAACGAAAACAAAGTCCTTACTTGGAATGCCAGAAGATGGAATGGAATACGCACAAAACTTTCAACTGCCTTAGGGTTCCTCCCACAAGATTTGTAATCAAGGTTTATTTCTCTATCCTTCTGCATAACCGTGCTGACCTACAAGGCAATTTTCTATATATACGTTGTTTTCACGTAAAATAAATGTAGCATTCAGATAAACTTTCAGCCCGGAATATTTCCTTATATTCCTAGTGAGTTTCCCATTATCATCATGTGTCACGTCGACTAGTAAAGGTGATCATCTATAAACAAGTTTATGTTGTTAGTGTCGTCTATCAGTTGTGTTGTTGATATATTGTTCAACTGTCAATTACATATATTTTATGTTTCATTCGATGCTTATTAAGTCTCATTAAAGTAGCCTATTGTCACGAAGCTCTTCGATCTCTCTGCTACACAAAACCAAGAACTTATTTTCGTAACCGTGTGATTAGCTTCATTTCTGCAATGTTGAAAACATCGAATCAATTACTGGTTTTGTATTGTGCAACGTCTATTTAAGTAATATTTCTTTGTTTCCAGTACAATTTCTCGAAATTATTAAGCAAATATGGCAAACCATGAAGCCATTTGTAACAAAATGTAATATCTATTTGAGTATTCTATCTGATCTCCCAGGCACAACTTGCTTTCCATAATAGTGTTTATCAAATATATCAGTCGACATTACCACTATCTTCTTTCTATCTTCTCTCTATCAGATAAGAGTATAATTTAATGTATATATTTAACTGCTTATGATTATCAGAGAAAATTATAAAATCTAAACATTAAAATATTGCTATGAAGCTAATATCTTATTCTTCGGACGCTTCATATCGACCACTTGTTAACCAGTCTGTGTGATTTGTATGTGATCTGAGCCTAAGAGTGATTTTACGTTGTACCAGTTATGCAAATACGTAGGCCAGCACTTCATTTCTGAGACGCTTTTATTTACTAGGGTAGCTTTCCTAGGCCCCTACATCAATCGCCTCTTACGACATGCCTTGTAGATAACAGTAGTCCTATTCTTTGTTTCCCTTGTGGGCCCCAGCACCACACATGCGAGCCTGAATCTGTTATCTTTATCGTCTTCCCTATAGTGAAAATCTGAACAAGAGAAATGAAGAATAAGAGAAGAAGAATTATCCTCACTTATAAAACGTGTCCTGACACTCATATCCTGTCACATCCCTTTAAGAAACTGTAACTTCTGTTTGAAGTCTGCTTAACTTCCTTTGCGTATGTACATCCCTTGGGAGATCTCATTAGTAATAACGCAAGTACATTAAATAATGAATAACATATACATCAGTTCTATTAGTTAGTGCGTCTAGGACGAGTAAAAGGGTTAAAAAACACTGAACACGCAGATAGCAACCAGTTTTTCTTTCTTAAATATGTAAACTTCATAGAGGCATGAACCTTTTTCTCTCTTTTTTTTATATTTAACCATGTCTTGTTAGTCTTATTTCTCTGATTTTTGTTTTATTTTTTCACAGAAATGTTAGGTTTAATTTGACGATCAGTCACTGTATTCAAAGTGAGATGAATTGGAAGTGTTATTTGATGTCACTGAAGATAGATCTTAATTAAATGATTATGAAACTCATTCGATGAGTTGCCGGGATCAGATGTTAGTAAGATTTATATGAAGAGTTGGTCATTGAGTCCACTTAGCCAGGTATTAGTGAGATGAATGTGAACCTTATTTTGAGTTACCGCAGTGAAACGTTAGAGAGATCAATTTGAAGCTATATTCCATGAGTTATTGGTTATTGTTTACTAAACTGACGTCATTGCACTCCGAGCAGACCCATAGGTGCTCAGTTCCCCCCACCCTCGCCCGACAGATATCGAAAAGTATGCATATTGATGGTTCCCGTGGCTAGCTGATTAAACACACCTCTCACTCTGCCTCTCAGGCATCCAGTTCGACTTATACAACGGGTAACTCCAAACTGCCTAAATCGCTTGATCGATTCAACATCGATTTTAGTGTCCCCATCCAACAGACAGTCGCGAAGAGACCGAAGAACATCCCCCTTATCCATCTACAACTCCCCAACAATCGATGTTGTTGATGCAAGCCTGACCGCTCTCTCATTACCGTAACACCCGCATGCCCAGGGCAGTATATCCACGTAAGCCTCTGGAGGTTATAAACTTCTATAGACGACATCCACTCATATCGAAACCTGCCCTTCTGGATCTTGTGAAGCATCGACTGAGATTCAGATACAACAACTGTCCCAGTAAATGAAGTCCCAGAGAGCCAATGAAGGGCAGCAGTAACGGCCTCAACCTCTATCCTCATACTACAAGTAGTTGTCTTGTTTGCCCCAACTCGCTCTGCAACAACCCTACCATGCGCATTAGCCAAGAAACCCCAGCGGACTTCTCACCACGATGAACCAACCCATCGGTATATATTTATCCATGAGTTACCACAGTGAACTATCAAAGAGATAAATTTGAAGGTATATTCGATGAGTTACCGCAGTGAACTGTCAAAGAGATAAATTTGAAGGTATATTCGATGAGTTACCGCAGTGAACTGTCAAAGAGATAAATTTGAAGGTATATTCGATGAGTTACCGCAGTGAACTGTCAAAGAGATAAATTTGAAGGTATATTCGATGAGTTACCGCAGTGAACTGTCAAAGAGATAAATTTGAAGGTATATTCGATGAGTTACCGCAGTGAACTGTCAAAGAGATAAATTTGAAGGTATATTCGATGAGTTACCGCAGTGAACTGTCAAAGAGATAAATTTGAAGGTATATTCGATGAGTTACCGCAGTGAACTGTCAAAGAGATAAATTTGAAGGTATATTCGATGAGTTACCGCAGTGAACTGTCAAAGAGATAAATTTGAAGGTATATTCGATGAGTTACCGCAGTGAACTGTCAAAGAGATAAATTTGAAGGTATATTCGATGAGTTACCGCAGTGAACTGTCAAAGAGATAAATTTGATGCTATATTCGATGAGTTACCGCAGTGAACTGTCAAAGAGATAAATTTGATGCTATATTCGATGAGTTACCGCAGTGAACTGTCAAAGAGATAAATTTGAAGTTATATTCGATGAGTTACCGCAGTGAACTGTCAAAGAGATAAATTTGAAGGTATATTCGATGAGTTACCGCAGTGAACTGTCAAAGAGATAAATTTGATGCTATATTCGATGAGTTACCGCAGTGAACTGTCAAAGAGATAAATTTGATGCTATATTCGATGAGTTACCGCAGTGAACTGTCAAAGAGATAAATTTGAAGTTATATTCGATGAGTTACCGCAGTGAACTGTCAAAGAGATAAATTTGATGCTATATTCGATGAGTTACCGCAGTGAACTGTCAAAGAGATAAATTTGATGCTATATTCGATGAGTTACCGCAGTGAACTGTCAAAGAGATAAATGTGATGCTATATTCCATGGGTTACCAATGTGAAACGTCAGAGGAGTAAATTTGAAGCTATATTCGATGAGAATCCATGTGTTATTGAGAAGATATGCGTCTATTTTTGATGAAATACTGTATCAAAGAGTCAATGAGATTAATTTGAGACTATTTTCGGTTAGCCGCCGTAACAAAGTGTCAGTGAGAGAAATTGTAAGCTTTTTTATCTAAGGTACTGTATCCAAGGATATGATTCTCATTTAAACCAATCCACATCAACTACTAGATTGCAGGAGCTGGGTTTGAAGATTTGGAGTAGCAAGAAAAGAACCGTATAACAGGTATATAGTTAGTCTTTCCTCTTGGGCCTGTGGGCGGCGCATAGGGCAGAGGTCATAGCTCCCCATGTCTCGCGGTTCGTTGCTATCTGTTTTAGGTCTTTAATGTTTACTAGGCCCATCGTTGAGCCTTCTCTGGTGATGGTTCTACGCAGAGTCTCTCTTGGTCTTCCTCGTTTTCTTTTTCCTCTGGTGTCCATATGAGGGATTGGTAAGGAGTCTTCTCTCATCCATTCTAAGTGTGTGGCCGATGTAGTTCCAGCGGCACTTTCTTATAAAATTTGATATATTTTCTTGCTTGGTCTCTTGTCTTATTTGTGTATTAGGTCTGAAATCTGACCATTTGAGGTTCAGTATTCTTCTAAGACATTTATTCTCAAAGTTATCTAATTTTCTTTCTAGAGCTTTTGTTGCTTTCCAACTCTCGCATCCATAAGTTAATACTGGAATCACACAAGAGTTAAAGATCTTTAATTTTAAGTGCTTGCTGAGTGAATTGGACTTCCATATATTTGACAATTTGTTAAAAGCACTTGATGCCAATGCGATTCTGTATGGAATTTCTGGCGCTGTATCCCCTGTAGATGTCATCATACTTCCTAGGTATGTAAAACTTTTGACTTTTTCAAGAGTGTAGTTTTTAGTTGGATATTTTCTGGACTGCTGTTAAGGTTTAGTTTACTCATCTAACAGTAGGTCGCCAAGAGACTGAATAACATCTCTCTTATCCATCCTAAACTCATCAACAATCGATGATTATGATGCATGAAAGTAGTTGATCATCTGTATGTGTAAGTTGCGCATGGTGATGGTACCCTGTGTGCCCAGATGTCGATTCTATTCAATTCCACAGTTGTCAGTTGTTATAATAGCATATATATATATGAATGAAAATCGTGGCATATCCTTTACAGGACTTTGCCATCAGCCACAGTAAACGAGTTGTTGATTTTCTAGGCACTACTTATACGTTCACTAGTTTGACATTGCTTTCTGAACATTGAGGTCTGTTTTTACCTTTCGTTACCACTGGAATAAATTTGCTTCCAAACCGCCCGCCGCGGTGTTTGAACCAGATATACTTCGGTTGGGATCGAGCTCACTACCGCTTAAGCTACAGAAGCCCGCTTATAGTTATGTACTACTTACATTATAATATTGAGAACAATGATACTACACACATATAGATATGACAATATTGATGGTAATTCAAATGTCACTACGTCTAGAGACTGATCCATCAATTAATGATAGTAAAATCTATGTTCTCAGCTAAACACAGGACAATCAGGTGGTGTGAAGGGCTTAGATCTGAATGTATTGGCAGCATGGGAGATGGGTTACTCTGGGGCTGGAGTAACAACAGCTATCATGGATGACGGTGAGTATTTTGGTTGCTGATGCTCTCTTTTATTATCCAACAATAAATGTGTGGTGTTTTGATAGTCTTCAGTGGCAACAGATAACGCGTTCTTAATCAAAAATGGTGTATGATTTGTTGCTGTATCTCTGTTTGTTTCATTTGATCTAACTTAGCGTGTAACATTCATTTTTCCGACAGTTCATTGTATTCTTAACATTTTCTTTATAAACCACACCACCACTACAGTCAGATGCTTCTCAGATTGTCTGTTTATTGCGCCCATGTTTTACATTCTTCTTCTGCATTCTCACTAGATTGGGATTACGGATTCTCTAATAAAGGCAGCGTCTGCCTCAGATTATCAGCCACGCCATACAGTTTGTCTTGGACGATGGTGTAAGTGGGCCACCTCTTTCTTCTCAAGTCTGCATACTGGGGGCAGCTCTGTAGGATATAATTCCTATGATTTCTGCTTCCCCGTTTGTGCCGACCTCTTCCGCAGTAAGTTTTGGCCGCACTCGAGATGGTAGTTCTGACATTCTTACTGCGTGGCTAAATCTCCGAGGTAGAATCCCCATTCCTCATTGTGAGGGGTCGTTGCACCATGTTGTGAGGCTTACGGCCTGTTGCATCCGTTTTCTGCAATCATTTGTTTTAAGTTAGCATTCCTAGCGGACACGTGCATCCGATTTCAGCCAAACCTCCTTAGTCGCCTCTTACGACATGCGTGGCAGGTAACAGTGGCTCTATTCTTTACACCCCAAATTTGGGCCCCGGTAACCCTTCGGGCGGTTTTACATTCATATATGTTCATCATCATCAGGTACCGCGCCGGCTCCCATAGGTGATTATGGAGCTATACAAATCTTTATCCTTGATATTTGCTAACATATCGGATGTTAACATCTCATCCGTGCCATGAAGTCAGTCTGTCTAATATTTTCTCTCTCTGTCTTCCTATTTGTCGTCTCCCTTCGATTTTACCGATTGTTACAATGTGTTCTAAACCTCCCCTTCTCTTCACATATCCTAAAAATGATGACTGCCTCTTTCTTATATTGACAATAAGTTTTCTCTGTGTCTTGGCTTCATTCAACACCTCCACATTTGTCATTTTAGCTGTACATGGGTTTCTCATCATTCTTCTATAAAATCACATAGGTTCATGCATATGTTAATTATAATGTATTAGGTCCATGTCTGTTAGTTAACATCTAATATGCGTATGTTTATGTATGTATATTAATGAACATTTTTTGACTTGTGTTTGTACTAATTAAAAACTACTATGTTTAGTTAAGTTCTACTTTAATCGTCGGATCATCATCACTGCACATCGAACAAATTAGCCCATAAGTGCTCCGATTTTCTCCACAGTATGCCTCTCAGCGCGTGGCATCTAACGACATCAGTTCAAGTTAGTTTAGCTTAATCGTCGGATCATTATCACTGCACATCAAACCAATTAGTCCATAATTATGTGAATCTAATCCTCAGTATGCCTCTCAGCGTGTGGCAGCTAAAGACATCAGTTCAAGTTAGTTTAGCTTAATCGTCGGATCATCATCACTGCACATCAAACCAATTAGTCCATAATTATGTGAATCTAATCCTCAGTATGTCTCTCAGCGTGTGGCATCTAGCGACATCAGTTCAAGTTAGTTTAGCTTAATCGTCGGATCATTATCACTGCACATCAAACCAATTAGTCCATAATTATGTGAATCTAATCCTCAGTATGCCTCTCAGCGTGTGGCAGCTAAAGACATCAGTTCAAGTTAGTTTAGCTTAATCGTCGGATCATCATCACTGCACATCCAACCAATTAGTCCATAATTATGTGAATCTAATCCTCAGTATGTCTCTCAGCGTGTGGCAGCTAAAGACATCAGTTCTGTTAGTTTAGCTTAATCGCCGGATCATCATCACTGCACATCAAACCAATTAGTCCATAATTATGTGAATCTAATCCTCAGTATGTCTCCCAGCGTGTGGCAGCTAAAGACACCGGTTCTTTGTTGGTTTACTGTTCTTCTTTTACTACTAGTATAGTGCTCTTGTCTAGCTATACAATTTGTGACTTGGTATTCTTGCAGTCTGGTTAGGATTGTAGATTCACCATTATTACTTGTTGCAGTCTGGTTAGGATTGTAGATTCACCATTATTACTTGTTGCAGTCTGATTAGGATTGTAGATTCACCATTATTACTTGAAGCATTTATGCGTCCTCTCTCCCTTAGGAAATTTAAAATTTCAGCCTTGTCCATTGCTCGTCCGCTTTTTACAAAAATACGAATATGTTCATGTGCACGGATTATTGATAAAACTATTGAGAAATATATTAATAACTTTGAATGCAATTAATACAGAAGAGTACTCAAAATACTATAAACAGAAGCATCACAGCTTCAGGGTAAGAAGAGATTTCTAGAGCGGGCTTTTGTGTGCGCTTCATAAACAGTGTCTTTCGTCGCCTCTGTTATCTCTGAGGTATAAGTATTAAGAGCTTCCGAAAAAAAGATCTTTTCCTGAAGCTCTTGATGCTTGTACACTGTTTATTTTTTGATCATATTCTTTGCTTCCGTTGCTTCCTCTGGGGTTCTTACAAATTAAAACCTTGTTCTTATCTCTGAGGTCCACCTTTTGCGTGGCCGGCCTTTGGCTTTGTATCCACTTGAAAGTGTTGATAAAGAAATAAAAATAATGAAATATTTTGGACATTTAAAACGACGTCATTCTCTAGAAAGGTCATTCAGGTTGCTATGATACCGGGAAGACGAAGTAACGGAAGAGTAAAGAGGACATGGTAAAGACAAGATGAGCATTCCTGCGCAGATGTCGAACACCTCACACAGAACAGTGAGACATTTAGAGCTGCTGTCACGGAAGCAAAGTTCCGACAGGGATACGCTAGATGATGATGATGATGATGATGATGTTAAGATAGGTAGATGTTCAATTTAATTAAACGCTGACGTCATATGTGTTAAGTTTAAATCTGTTATGTTGGGGTGTCTGTGATGCGCCACAACTAAAATGAGAGACTAATGAAAGTTGATGGTTCATTTTTCTTTCCGTTATTTCACGATAAAATTATATCATTCATCATTTGAATGTGTCTCTAGAGATTTGACCCTTTCAATGCGTAATTTTGTCCTAACCAACAGAAGGATTTATCTTGCAATCTATACCGAATTAATCAACATATTTGCACGTGTGGTGCCGGGGCCGCAAGGAAGCAAAGAGTAGCTACCATCTACCTGAAACTCCCTAATACATGGCAATTATCGGTAAGAGGCGACACTGATGTAGAGTCCTTGCGCTCTTACCTATCATGGTAAATAAAAATTGCATCGATGTAGAAATTGGATATTGACTGATTTCCTTCACTTGGTAAGACGCATTCAACCCTGGGCTATCTAACGAACAATCACTGTTGAAAGCGCTCAGATCACCAAAACGAAAAACTCATACAGAGTGGTAAACAAGTGGTCGATATAGAGCGTTTGAAGAAGAAGTCAACATACTGGCTCTGTGTCATCTTAAAATAGACAGATGGCTACAGATGACTGTAACAGTCTATAAGCTCAGACGAACGAAGGGATTGAACAGTAATGGAATAGTTACAACGGGTAGAAAACGTGAGCTGAATATTGGGAAAAAATAACCCTTTTTCATACCATGAATTATAATTGGGTAATACAGTGAGCGTCTCTAGCTCAAGCGGTAGTGAACTCGATCACAAACCCAAGCGTACCTGGTTCAAACCCCACGGTGGGCAAGTTTGGAAGCAAATTCGTTTCCGTGGGATTTTACAAAAGGTAAAATAGACCTCACCGTTCAGAAAGCAATGGCAAACTACTGAACGTATAAGTGATGTCTAGAAAATCAACTACTCGTTTACTGTTGTTGATGGCTACGTCCTTTAGGATATGCCACGATTTTCAATACAGTGTTAGAAAGGTATTTTTCTTTCATCGTCGGTACACGATGAGTGATGTGGTTACATCACGTTTGTCCACCTTTACTTAACAGCGTTTTTGAGGTACCCAGTTAAGGCTGGGTCGACATGAGCGCGTTATGAAGGAAACAATTCCACATCTACTGTGTAATTTAATCCCGACCACGCAATAAGAAGCGATTACACTAACCACTACAATACCATAGAACTCATAATCCAATAGCTTGTCCTGTCAGAACTTTCCACCTTAATTAACAGTCCTTAAATTTCTCTCTTCTCATAGTCCAGATGTCCCGCCTTTACAGCCATCATGCTCAAAACATCAGTTACATCCTGAATCCATCTCTTTGCCGGGATATCTCCTTCCATGGTGGTTTTCACCAGTCGTTGGTGTATCTTTATATGTCCAAACTACTTTAATGCCGTGGCTCTATAACTGAATATTGAATGTTACGTTTTTATTTTCAGGAATTGATTACTTACACGACGATCTAAAGAACAATTATGTAAGTATCTGATATGTTCATATATTATGTGATTACATATTTCTTTCTCGTGTTCTTTTTTCGGGGTGAAACGTTCTCTAAGAAAGAGAGGAGGTGCATATATTTCAAGTATTAGTGATGAATTTACAACATTAACCAGGCTGCAAGAGTTCCAAATCAGATGTGGTGTAGCTAGACAAGAAAACGATGCTGGTAGCCAAAGAAGAATAGTAAACAAAATCATAACCGGTGTCGTTAGTCGTCACACGCTGAGAGATATACTGAGGAGAAGATCGGAGCACTTATGGACTAATTGATTCGACATGAAGTGATGATGATCTGACGACTACATTAAACTATTCAGGCTTATTCAGTAGGGTCTGTACATGGTAGTGAGAAATCAGGCTAGGGTTTCCTGGCTAGCGCTTATCGTAGAGTTGTTTGCAAAGTAAGCGGAGCATACAGGATCACTACGTCCATTATGAGAATGGAGGTTGAGACCGTAAGTGCTGCCCTCCAGTAACTCTCTTAGACTTCGTATACTAGAGTTGCTAACTTTCAGTTGATGCTTTGGAAGGTGCAGAATGACAAGTGGCGGTAGAAGTTTCCAACCTCCAGAGGCTTACGTGGATCTACTGTCCTGATCATACGGATGTTCTTGACAATGATAGAGCAGACTGCTTGCATCAATAGCATTGTTCTCTGGGAATTGAGAATGAATAAGAGTATGTTATTCGGTCTCTTGGTGATCTCCTGTTGAATGATCACACTAAAATTGATGTTGAATATATTTAGCGATATAAGGTGTTTTAGAATTACACGTTGTAAAAGTCTTCTTCTTCTTCTTTCGTTCGTTCTTTACGACCAATTTTAATCACTCTCTGTGATATGTTTGATCTTTGCCAAGAACGTGTATACGTTGCACTTTAGTTTGGTAGGCCCCTAAACGCATAGACTTCTACACGTTTAGGACACGTGCATCCGATTTCAGCCAAACCTTTAGTCGCCTTTACGACATGCGTGGCAGATAACAGTGGTTCTATTCCTTACACCCCAAATTTGGGCCCCGGTAACCACTTGGGTGGTTGTTCAAGTAAAATTGGATGACTGAGGAGAAGAGTGTGTTTAACCAGCGAGCCACATGAGCCATCAGTATGCTTAACCTTCGACATGTGTTTGAAGGACTGATAAAATATTGGTCTGCCGGAGTGATATGACGTCAGGTAAGTTACCAATAATTAATGTTAGCCCTTCATTTCTTGATTTGACTGACTAGTTACAGATGCATTTATCATTCTAGAAACAAGTGGAGATTGCAACAAAAAACAATGTATCAAATATGAAACACGTATACAGAAAGTATGATTATTTGAATTACCTGATCTTCTTCTCCTTCTACACTGGAGTGTAAGGGTTGTAAGAGAAAACGCCAAATTTATCTATCGATTGTTTTACTTTGGGTTTTGTTTCAATAAAGTTCTCTGTCATGGACTATCAGATGTTATTTTCCCATGCACTCTAGGTCGTTCTAAAGGTATGATTCATTAGCCGTTAGTTTCACATGCTTGTCGTGATGGTCGATCTTCCCCCATTCTGCTCATATTTCCAAGATAATCACAGTTGTGAATCATTAGCTCGGGTTGGTTTGTAGGGTCTGGGCGTATTTTTACAAAACGTTATAGCAAGATAGAGCGACGTTTCGACCAAAAAGATTTTATCCAATAAAGGATACAAGAATAACACAGTATACATGACATCTTCTATAAAATACATCTTCTATATGCCCGTCTGCCCAGCGTGTTCGTAGCGCGTTGGACAGCGGGTGACTATCCCTCTGTGTGTGCGGGTTCAATTCCGCGGGATGGCAGAAAAGCCACAGATTCCCCAGGTTTACGGCGTTCGTGGCACCGAACCGAAGGGTTACGATGTCCATGGCACCGAGCCGAAGAGCTGAAAAGCTCAAATGCTTCTGAATCGGAAAAAAAAAACATACTGTATAGTCACAGTGAAATTAATTTGGTTTTAGTTAGGAATTAATCAATTCACTATATATATATATATATAACCATCTTGTATCCTGTATTGTTGTTGAATATGTTGTTTAATTAAAGCCTTGTGGTGGAAGCGTCGATTTATCTTGCTTTTGTACATTGTAAAATTACTTTATTTCGTCTTTACGTATTTCGCCGTTAATACGCTACGCACAATTTATATGTTCTTTTCCATCTTGTGAGAGTCCTCCGAAAACCTGAGGGAAATATAGTAAGAAAGGTCCGTGCCTGGAACCCACAGGTAAAGCGAAAGAAGGGGAGGCCGGAAAATACATGGAGACGAGATTTGGAGGCGGAGATCAACAATATAAAGAAGAGCTGGAGGAAGCTGCAGGAGATAGCTAGAGATAGGAAGACTTGGCATGAGTTGGTTGAAGGTCTATTCCCCAATCTGGGTTAAAAAGGCAAAGAGAGAGAGACAGAGAGATCACCCCCCTCCCCCAAATATATCAAATAAATGTGCTGATTAAATCGTATACTTTGTATAATATGTTTTCTTACGTTGAAGATCATGAGTGGCCATAACTCTTACTGCTGTGACTATTAGCCTTACTACTGTATTACTCCGATACAGTAGATGCAAATCAAAATGCCGGACAAACAAAAGGTGGACCTCAGAGATAACGAACGACACTGTTTATGAAGCGCACACAAAAGCCCGTACTATAAATCTCTTCTTAACCTGAAGCTGTGAGAATCAGAACTTGAGAAAAGAAAGAAAGACAAGGCGCATAGAGAGACTCGCTCCAGATGTCTCTTTTTTCGCCCTGATACTGGAAGGCAAAGCAGGATTAGAGAATAGATAGATAGATAGATTATACGAAGATATCACCCTCTGTGATTAATCCCATGCTAATTCTTCGATAGTTTTCATTTTCTCAAATCACGCAAGTTCCCAGTTTTCACCGAAAGTAACCGATAAAAATCATTAATACAATTTCTACAACATGTTAACAATCCTTAAAATAAGTTTTAACCCTCGCCAGTATAAAGGAGTTATTGCACTGGCGCTGACATCTTTCTGGATAGGAAATTGATCGAAATACACAGAGTTATTCCTTGATATACAGTGATGAAAATGTTCCAATCAAAACAAACTCACCAATATTGCAGCTCATTACTTAAAATCAGGTTTATCGTTTATTACTTCTAATGTAATGACCTTCTAGACTAATGTGAAATGAAATTAAATGAAAATCGTGGCATATCTTAAAGGACGTAGCCATCAACCACAGTAAATGAGTCGTTGATTTTCTAGGCATCACTTATATATTCAGTAGTTTGTCATTGTTTTCTGAACGGTGATGTCTATTTTTACCTTTTGTAAAAACCCCAGGTACGGGGTTTGAACCAGGTTCGTGATCGAGCTCACTACCGCTTGAGCTACAGACGCCCACTAGACTAATGTGACGGATCTAATAATATTATAACATTTCCCGCAGCGTTTTCAGACCTTACGTTATGCACTGCCTGTCACTTTACATTTCTAAACCCTAAGAGGTAGGAGGGCTAATTCCTTTCCTCACGTGTGGAACGTCGATTGTGGGATTGAACGCACAACCCTCTTAAGTCCGAATCGATAAGTGAACGCTCTACCCATTATACTAAACCGTCCTACATAACGGATGTAACAGAAATGTATCAATCTTTACCTTGCTTAAACACCATCATCTAGCAGCGTATAATTTGGGTAATTCTGTTTGTTAATCGCAATGATAAGTAGTAAGTGCTCTTGTACATGGGCGTCCACATACATTTCTCGATGTGGGCACACAATGATTTTTCTTTTAAACTGTAGTTTACTACGCGGAAATGGAGACGATCAGATTCAGATCATATTTTGATAGCGGGCTTCATGTATAGAAATATTAACTTCTTATAAATGTTTAAACCATATCTAACTAGCAACAGTCAATCACATATTTACAACTATCCTGTAATATACAGTTGATAATAATAAGAAAGGTGGCGTCTGTGGCTTAGGAGATAGTGACTCGGTCTATTAACCCCGACGTTCTGAGTTCGAATCACGCTGCGGACAGTTTGGTTCCAAATTGTTTCGCGTAGATTTTACAAAAGGACGATGACACCACCCGTTCAGTAAGCAATGGCAAACTACTGAACGTAATAATGTTTAGAAAAGTCACAAACAGCGTTAAAAAGCTGGGGTTGATTCGCAAAGTCATGTAAAGGATATACAATTAACTTTTAATAATAAGAAAATCAAGTAATCATTTTTCATGAAAAATATTTCCAGGAGAGGGGCCACTTCCATCCCTCATCCTTTCCCCATACTTCCTTGCCTAAAAGTATGAACGCCCATGCTCGTGTATGTCGATCACGGATTGTGTATTTTAAAAATATTTGCAAGAAAATGTTGGGAACAGTTTTACTTAGCGTGTTTGTTTTTTTAATCATTAACTATTTACAACTTTGAGGGCGGAAATAGCGTAGTGGTAAGTGCACTTGCTTCGTCGGCGCTGGGCTCCAGAATCCAATTTCGCGTTACAGGGGACATTTTTTTCAACCGCCCGATTCTTATATCGATCCAGTCTCATTTAAGTTTCACAGAAACATGAGGAAGTAAAGACCTTGGGCGCGATGTTGACCCACATCGTCCAACGTGTCTATTTAATAATGTGTTCTCTAATATACTTCAAGGTATGATTTTTTTTCCGATCCAGAAGCACTTGAGCTTTTCAGCTCTTCGGCTCGGTGCCATGGACATCGTAACCCTTCGGTTCGGTGCCACGAACACTGTAAATCTGGGGAATCTGTGGCTTCTTCTGCCATCCCGCGGAATTGAACCCGCACACACAGAGGGATAGTCACCCGTAGTCCAACGCGCTACGAACTCGCTGGGCAGACGGGCCAAGGTATGATATAAAATATCTCGTCACTGACTGTAATACCGCTTTTAGGGCGGTGTAGGACGGGGGGACACGTGCCAGTGGAAGTTAATGGCCGCATGACTAGTGCAGTCGCCGCAAAACTGTTCAGGATCGGTTTTTTTCTTTATGTCCCCGACAGAACAAACTTATTGGCCTTAGCGTGGATTGAACCAGGGTGTTCATAAAGGAGCCGTGCTCTAACCTCTTCGGTCAGACGCTCCATTAAGGTATGATAACCAGTTTAACAACTGATAAACTGCATATTTATTTCAACTCTCTGCTATCAGTGCCAAATATGGCTCCTGACTAAGACACAAGAAAGAAAGATTACAACATGTAAAATGAGATGTCTACGAAAAGCTGTCAACGTTACGAGGATAGATAGAGTGAGAAACGACATCAGAAGCATCGTTGGTACTATACCATGTATACAGTACATCGAGAAGCAAAGAATCAAGTGGTTCGGCCATCTAATGAGAATGGAACCACATTTACTACCATCACGTGCCTACAATAATCGACACTCAGGACGCAGAGCACGAGGCAGGCCAAGAACACGATGGGTAGATAACATCTCAGAGTCCCTGTGAAAGCATGGACTGACATCGTCAAGCGCAACACTCCTGGCACAAGATAGAAAACTGAATCGAAAACTAAAACGCTTCACGGCAAAAAGTTGGTTAATATAAGATAAGATAACTAGTTGAAAAGATGGAAACGTTGTTGGTTTTTAATATTAAGGTTCATTGCTACGTTCATTGCTAAGTTAATTGCCAAGTTCATTGCTAAGTTCATTCATTGTTAAGTTCATTGCTAAGTTCATTGCTAATGTAATCGCTAAGTTCATTGTTAAGTTCATTGCTAAGTTCATTGTTAATTAAGTTCATTGCTAAGTTCATTGTTAAGTTCAGTGCTAAGTTCATCGCTAAGTTCATTGTTAAGTTCATTGCTAAGTTCATTGTTAAGTTCATTGCTAAGTTCATTGTTAAATTCATTGCTAAGTTCATTGCCAAGTTCATTGCCGAAGTTCATTGCCAAGTTCATTGCCAAGTTCATTGCCAAGTTCATTGCCAAGTTCATTGCCAAGTTCATTGTTAAGAAGCAACGAAAATGTTATAAAGGAGATTAATATAAGTAAAAATATGAATTTGCAGAAATTAAAAGAATATTATAACCTATAAAAGGAAACTTATATAAAAACACAACGAAGATTTTGAGATCATGTATTTTGTTATAGCATTGTATGGCTGTGAAGCATGGATTATTAATATATTGATTCGTCCATTTGGTGCCGGAACCCGCAATGGAAGTAAAGAACAGTACCACTGCGACCTACAAGGCATGTCGTAAGAGGCGACTGATGTAGGAAACCTAGGGATGCTACTCTAGTAAATAAAGAGCATACCTACTTATAGACGCATAACTGGCACAAAGTGCAATCGCTCTTAGTCTCAGATCACATACAAATCACAAAGAGTGCAATATGGAGCGCTCGAAAAAGTCGAAGAAGATATATTGATTGATTGATTGATTGATTGATTGATTGATTGATTGATTGATTGAAAGGACCATCATCATTGCACTTCGGTGAGTAACCATGGGTGCTCCGATCTCTCTCTTACAGAGTAAGATCTCAGCTGCAGTGCACGAACTCCCTAGCACGGGCGAGAGACGCGATGTAAGTTAAAAGATGGTGAGAATATTGAGTAGAAATGTTATTTTTTTAATCTTTCTTATGAATTTTGAGACTTTCAGCCTGCTCTTCTCGATTTTGAACTGTCAATGGTTCTTTTACATTCTCAACGTGAACACAGGATCTACGTTTTATCGTCCGTCTCCGATAGGACTAGGAACTCGATCTCACTTACACTGAGATCGTGGCTCCAAGAGGAGGAACCAAGTACCTTTGAAACGAGAGGCGAACAACTAACCTCTACAACACAGGGAACCCTGGATTATTGATAAAACAGTTGCACGGTCTACCAGTGCTATTAAATGTAAGTGCTACAGAAGAATATTCAGAATACCATAGACAGAAAAAGAACAATTGTCATTTTTACAATAGCTTCAATTGAAGAGATTTAGCCGTCAAGAAGAGAAGAATGAGATTAATGTAATATTTTAGACATATTTTTTTTTCCGATCCAGAAGCACTTGAGCTGTTCAGCTCTTCGGCTCGGTGCCATGGACATCGTAACCCTTCGGTTCGGTGCCACGAATACCGTAAATCTGGGGAATCTGTGACTTTTTCTGCTATCCCGCGGAATTGAACCCGCACACACAGAGGGATAGTCACCCATAGTCCAACGCGCTACGAACACGCTGGGCAGACGGGCATTTTAGACATATAAAACGACATGACTCTCTGGAAAAAGTCATTCTGGAGGGCAGTATACCGGGTAGATCTTCTTTGGGTCTCTATGGCGTAGTGGTTAAGACTTTTACCTGTCGTTCTGAAAGTTGTGAGTTCGAATCCGGACCGAATCAGTACGGCATTTTTTGTCATGAGATACATATGATCGTTACTGGAGCTACGGAGGTCGAGCTTTGAGCAACACTATTAGATTGCATGCCATTTCTGCTGACAGGGACTGACCTATGATTACACTTGGTATAATAAAGCAAATTCTTCGTCTTGATGCTAGTTATACCGTTTAAACATTAACTCTCACATTAAAAAAACATATACGGCTGAATTAAATTTTCTCACTTTTTCACTTCTCTTGGGAAAGTGCAAATTAGTTGCAGTTTTTTTTTTGGAAAGAAATTTGATAAATGATATGAAATTATTTAGATAACTAAGTCTATTTTAATAACAGCCTAGCTGAATGTGAACAAATAAATTAAGAACCCGTTACAATCGGAATGAGATAACGTAAATTTTGAGCGATTTCGGCAGTGTAACAAAACTGCGATGTCAGAGGTCAAAGATCAAACAAGACAACAACAAAATGTAACCAGTGTACCAGCACAGAAGAGTTGAAGGATTATTAAATTTTTTTGTTTTTTTATCCAGAAGCACTTGAGCTTTCAGCTCTTCGGCTCGGTACCATGGACATCGTAACCCTTCGGTTCGATGCCACAAACACCGTAAATCTGCAGAACCTGTGGCTTTCTGCCAGCCCGCGAAATTGAACCGCATTCAAAGGGGGCTATTAAATGGTTAATGCCTTGCTGTCTCTGTCGTCTTGGTCTTTCCCTGTCTCGTCTTCAAAGAAACATATTAACTCCATTAATATTTTCTCTCAATAGACACCACGTAAGACCACGTAAACGATGGATCGACTGAATATCCGAGGCACTAAATTCCACCTTGTACAGGGTGTTTGTGAAGTTCCACAACACTTTATGTATAGAACACATGTGGAAAAACAAAGGACATGACGTCATCAAAAAATGTGTTCCCTAGTCAATTGTGACGCAATATGCAGTGAATTATTGTTGTTTGCTGGAACAATTCTTATCACTCATAGTTCATAGTTCATATGTACGGTTCCAATTTCACTGCAACGGGTCACCCCATTATTTCTTCGTTCCTCTGCCAACGAAAATCACACGAAATGCTAACAACTGTATCCTGTGTGAACAAATTTCAGAATAAAACAACCGTACCGCCGCAAAAAGAAACATGCACCGCATAAATGCATATGGCCGTCGCTAAAGGATCAATACTAAACTGTTCATCACTTGAATTGCAATTCATGTGGAAGGGAACATCAATAACGACAAAATCCAGCTTTCTGCACCAGCAATATCACTGCATACGGCAGATTGAGTCGGTTCGTCATAACCGCTGTCCGCCATTTTTTGAATAGCCTGATGCTGAAAGACAAATCAGGGATAGAGAATAGATAGATAAACTATTTTCTCTAAATCACCGTAACATTTAATGTAACCAAAATATTTCAATTACTGAAACATGATATTGTTTATAAGTCAATGCGAGGTCTCCAATAACAGACGGCCGGCAGGCTCAGGTAAACATTATAGGAAATAAAACCACAACCATCGCTTGATCTCGCATTCCAGTATTGTTTGATAAGGATGAATTTTATTAAAGAACAACCCAACATGCTACTAAATCAAGGCTATATTGTACAAGCTATGTTTATCAATAAAGAATATCAATATTATTAATAGTTTTCATCAATAAATAACCATGGACGCATAGAATTGAGTAAAATTACAAAAAAAAGCTTAGTGTTCTATAAAACATACAAAAACCAGCCCCCATTAAACAGGTATTGTGGTTTTCCTTCTGAACTAGCCGGCCTTATGTTGCAAGTGGCCACAGTCAATGTTATATTCAAGCTTGTATTTTTCCTCCTTTATGTCCAGTTTGTTGTAATAATTTTTATGCAACATTCTGTTTTTAAAAGATTCTAACTTCTTTAATTTCTGTGTAATGGCCCATCATTCAGAACCTCATGCTGAAAAAGTGCTTTTGATCCGAAGTTTTTCTTTAGCCAACTTGCCTGTGCTATGCCATACGTCGTTCATATTGCTTCATTACCTGTTTCATTACTAACTTCTTAATGTTATGAGGAACATGTCACATTAAAACATTTTGACACAAAAAAGTTATCCATAAATTAGTTTTAAAAAATGCTAACGTGTGCGCAGATTAGAATAATGCTGGTTTCCATGGAAACAATTTGTTTCCGAATTCCAAAGCGGAAGGAGTTACAATTAGTGATTGGATGATGAGAAAGAGCTGATTAAGAAAAGTGATGATGAAAATAAAAAGAAAATACGATCAATATCTGTAATAAATAACATGTTATTTATAAACTAGAGAACATAACATATTATTAGTTGAAAAAAATGAACATTGTGGGATATCATTTACAGGACTTAGCCAACAATAACAGTAAACAAGTCATTGATTTTCTAGACACCTCTTATACGTTAAGTAGTTTGCCATTTCTTTCTGAACGGTGTTCTATGAAATAAATTCTTTCTTTTTTAACCATTCGTAAAAGCCTTTCTTCTTCTTCACCGTTCAACTACCAACGGAGCACAGGTCTTCAATAAACTTCATCCAACACTTCGTCTCTCTTACCATTCATAAAAACAACGGGAACTTCTTCTTCTTCTTTGCGTTCGTTCTTTACAACCAATTTTAATCACTCCTTGTGATATGTTTGATCTTTGCCAAGAACGTGTATCCGTTGCACATTGGTTAGGTAGGCCCCTAAACGCATAGACATGTTTATGACATGTGCATCCGATTTCAGTCAAACCTCCTAAGTCGCCTCTTACGACATGCGTGACAGGTAACAGTGGTTCTATTCTTTACACCCCAAATTCGGTCCCCGGTAACCACTCGGGCGACAACAACGGGAACTAATTTGCTTCCAAAGTGCCCTCCGCGGTGTTTGAACCAGGTATATTTGAGTTATGATCGATATCACTACAGCGTAAGCTACAGGCGCACACAAAAGCGTATTATTGGTTATTGAATTGAAATTATTGAAGACTTCAAGACACATGCGTGCTCAGCCTTCAGTAGTAGATGTTGTAAGGTATTCATGTTTATATATCTGTAAATGAGGCAATCTGTTGTGATGAGGTATGCTACTCAACTCTAGCTTCCAAAGTGCTGTGTTCTTTTTCTGCATGGAGAGATCAGGTTATTTTTCTGGTGATGTATGGTCTAAGTGTAGGTGAGATCAAGTTAATAGTCCTGTTATAGACGAGCGATAAAACGTATGCTCCGTGTTCATGTTGAGCTCGTAAATGCATCCTTTTCAGTGTCAAATAGATAAGAGTATGCTGGATGACCTAAACAAAAACTCGTTGCTGTTTTACTACTCGTTGCTGTTTTACTACTCATTGCTGTTTGACTACTTACTCACTGTTTTACTACTTTTTTTGCTGTTTTAATACGATTTGATGTTTTACTCACTCATTGTTTTAAATACGCTTTACTGTTTTACTACTCCTTACTGTTTTACTACTCACTATTGTTTTACTACTCATTACTAGTTTTACTACTCATTACTGTTTTATTACTCATTACTGCTTGACTACTCCATTATGTTTTACTACTCACTATTGTTTTACTACTCACTATTGTTTTACTACTCATTGCTGTTTTTACAGATTATTTCTGCACGAGCAAACATTGTTAATAGAAATACAATAAAAATACAATTCCTCCAAATGTTCAACGTTCTCAACATTACATTGCAGACCATCGATGGTGTTTTTGGAGTTTATGCTCTGTCGTTGAGATCATCGAGTGTAAGAAAAATAATGGAGTACACTTGGTTATTCACTAAAATGCAATGATGATGATCATCCCATATCAATCAATCAGTCCATATTATTCCCTGATCAAATACATTTATTTTACTGTCACTCATACGCACTGTTCTACTCGTTTAACTCACGGAACAAACTTCATCATTTGCAGAGTGTATGTGTCGTCATCAATTGTCGTGTCGTCATCAATTGTCGTGTCGTCATCTATTGTCGTGTCGTCATCAATTGTCATGTTCTCATCAATTGTCGTGTCGTCATCAATTGTCGTGTCGTCATCAGCATGTCGTTCAATTGTCGTCGTCATCAATTGTCGTGTCGTCATTAATTGTCGTAAGATGCTGTGTTACGGTAACGGAACCATGAGATGCCTTTGTTGCGTCGGGTAAAGGGAGCGAGGTCAATCCGTTGCCTGGTCTCATGAAGGAGGGGAGATCAAACCCCAGAGGAAGTCTCCATTCAAACAGCTAACCTTCTATCACCGAAATATATATCATGTTACATTGATAGTGCAGCTCTCCAATGGACAGAAAATGGAGAGAAAAAAAGCCTGGACGGCCAAATAAAACATCAAGAAGAACGAATAAAATAAGAATTGAACGATTGTGTCCTGATGCGGGAACAATGAAAAGAAAGGAGGCAGAACCGAAACATAGATATAATTTGGTGAAGGTTTATGTGTTCATTATTATATATAGGATCCACCAGACCACCAGATGGTGGCTAAGCAACTACAGAACATGTATAAAAAGCAAAGATTTGAACTCAATAATCCCTCTCTGTCTTCTAAAGATGATGATCGCATTTGTTTACTTGTTTTCAACTATACTGTTACATCTAAAAATTATCTGTGATATTTATCTTTGATCTTGTTAGTTTAATTAATTTTTTGCCCGCGTGCCCAGCGTGTTCGTAGCACGTTGGACTACGGGTGACTAGTCCTCTGTAAGTGCGGTTTCAACTCCGCGGACTGGCAGAAAAGCAACAGGTTCCCCAGATTTACGGTGTTCGTGGCACCGAGCCGAAGGGTTACGATGTCCATGACACCGAGCCGAAGAGCTTTCAGCTCAAGTGCTTCTGGATCGACAAAAATAATAATTTTTTATTCCCTACAGAACAGCGCGATTTCAATAACAACAAAATATACGTGTACAAAATAAGAAAGAGAGAGAGAAATAGAGAAATGAAATACATATTCTAACATTTGAAGATGTGATTTTTTAACTAAACAACTTTGATCACTTCACGTAAAAAAACACTACTTCAATGTGTCTTTTTTATGCTTACAACTAATGATACTTGTGATTTATTCTGTGATTCTTGAAGTTGAACCACTCCTTTTACGTCAATTACCCACCAAGTAATGATCCGTACAATATTCAAGTTTGATGTTTCACACTAGATAACATCACAGTTCATGCACATTGAAATGAATCAGACAAAGAGAATTGGGAAAAGAACGTGAATCTAGCGCAGACGAAAATAGAAGTTTATATTTATTTCAATGACAGTACACACTGATTCGTGGACACAGTTTACAATATTTTATTTTTATGTCAGGAACCAATCAGTGTCGAATTAAGCCAGCGCGGGGCCTGTAGCAAATATTACCAAGAGGCCCTAGGTTTTGTATGATAATACAATAAAACAGAATTTTTACAAACAAACTTTTCTCGATTTACTGTGAGCAAATTTAGAGATAACATTCTTCAGCACACTTAGAAAACAAATTCAGTGAATATGCAAAGCAGAGAATGTATTCTGCTTACTCTCCTTAATACGTGCTTGTAAGCTTTTAATTTTATAAGCTAAACAGTTTCTGCTCTAGGCGCAGACCTCAAGAAACACGGGTCTCGTAGCATTTGCTACTTCTACCATATTGCTAATCCGGCACTGGAACCTATGATGAACCAGGTCAGGAGATGAAAATGGAGGTGGGTCGAGTAAACCCTGAGTAAGACACAGTCGAGTGTCACTAGACAAGCACTTAAGTGAAACCCACAAGGAAACGGAAAGAAGGCGTCTTAAACAGACCTGGAGATAAGTTGTCTTGAGGAACTGAAGTATGCTGCACTATCAAGGAAAGCAGCCAGAGACCGGGGAAAGTGTAGGTGAACTGCTGAAGATCTGTGTTCCATTATGAAATGTAGAGGAATGAAGGAGAGGGAAAATACATGTTTGTCACTCACTTTTTTACACTTTCTTTTTTGCTTTAAATATTTAATGATATTTTAGCAGGCAATAATATTGGCTTAGAGATGGTGTCTGGTGTTGCTTCCGACGGTGGAAAGAATCCTTTAATTATCTTCTGTAACACTTATATTCAAAAACGCATATATGTTTTTCCATGGAGATTTAATAAGGCAGGGGAAAAGACATATATGTGCTTTTCAAAATAAGTGTTACAGAAGAGTCCGTCGTATATCATGGACATAGAAGAGAATAAATGATCAGATTCTTGATGGCCTGTGAGAAGGAAAATGAAAATTGTGGCATATCCCTTACATGACTTCACTATCACCCACAGTAAACGTGTCGTCTATTTTTCTAGACACCACTTAGTTTTCTGATTAGTTAATGCGCAGTTATAGAAAACATTCCTGTTTTTTACTTACATATCATCACCAAATAGCTTGCACAACTTTGCCACAATAACAGACCTTCGGAATTTATCCCATCAGCCTCTGCAGCCGTCATGCTAAAGTCATCAGTTACATACTGAAACCATCTTCTCCGTGGTCTTCCTCTTCTCCTCTTTATGTTTTTTTTATGTTGTTTGTGTATCTATTATGTTTTTCTCCTTGATGTGTGCTCATTGTACACCTCCATACCTCATTCCGACGGACTTCAAGCTCTCCAGTTCTTTCTTGACAGGAGAACTAACCCACTTGTCTCCACCTCTGCTCTCCTTCTGTCTGCAGAACTAGTTCTATCCTCAAACTCCTTTCATTCAATACCAGTTCTTATAGAGCAGATCAGAATGTCATATTTCTTGGATGGATAACTAAAAATTGACACCAGTTATGCTTATTTCTTTCATGGTTCACTAATGAACTTGATTTATGGAAATTCTTGATGGCCACTCTTTCGTCTTGTAATGACGCAATATTCAAGTTGATGTTTACTAGTCATTACAGTTCATGCCTGAAGTCCGATTTGTAAACGAATTGCGAAGAAATAGAAGTTAATTTTTTCAATCCGACTATTCTGGATTACATCTACAATATCTTACCTTTATGTCAACCTCTTCGACATCACTCCTACAATATCAGGGCCCTATCTACATACTAAAATCAGAATTTACAACAAACTTCAACTGATGCAATAGGTCTTCTTTATACACTCTTCAAAAAATTCAGGAATATGCCGTGATTCTTTACCTCTCTCAATTGTGCTTGTAGCTTATTTACAGCAACATTTCCTCGTAGAGCCTCAGACAGGGGATCTCGGATTTCTTTCTACCATGCTAATCCGCCGGATAGATGACTGTCAGCAGTGAAGCGCGTTCGAGCAAATTTAATGCACAGTGAGTGTCACTAGACCAGCATAGAACCCAATCTACAGGGAAAGGAAAGAAGTGTCTTAACAGACCTGAGATAGTTTCTTGTGAACGAAGTCATCACTCATCAGTCTCATCTTCAGCTCAGAGACCAAGTGAGTAACGTTGAAGTCTTTCCATTCTGATGTAGAGGAAGACGGGAAGGCAAGAAAATGTTTGTCACTCACTTTTAATTGCTTAAATATTTCAAGATATTTTAGGCAGGCATAAATTGGCGTGGGTCTTGTTGCTTCCGACGGTAAAGAACAATACCCGTAACATTTATTCAAAAGCCATTGTTTTCATGAGAATTTACAGTGCGAGGCAAAAACTATCATAGTGCCTTTCTGCAAGTGGTTCAAAGAGTCTCTATATCTGGAAAGGAGGAGACTAAATGATCAGATTCTTAAATGGCCGCGAAAGCAAATGAATTGTGGCATATCCTCATTTCAATATACTCCATTCAGAGCTTGTCGATTTCAGACACCACTATCCGTTCATGTTCCTTCTATAAATCGTGAGTCTTTGTCGTTGTAGAATCGGGATTTAATTACTTTCAACTGCCGCGCGGAGTTGAACGTATTGCTCTCTATATTTTTAAATCTACATCATTAGTGCTTTGTCTCACATAGGCTTTATAATCTCTATGAGGTATAGTAAGCATACTGTATACATTCTTAAAATTGTTCATTTTTTACTATCCCCACGCTTTACATAATCTAATATGGCTAATAACTTACCCATTGTATCAAAGTTATTTTATTTACAGAATGTTGCTTGTTTCCCTTCTGCTAGTTTGGTCTTTGATGTGTGAAATTTTTGTGATTACATTATATTCGTTATTTTTTATTCCAGATTTTCGTAGAACTTTGGTTTTGGTCTATTATGTTTAATTATTAAATTATCACGTCCTGTTTGTTCGTTTGCTGATGGCCTTGCGAGTCGCAACTGTATTGACTGATGGATCGGTCACTGAGGTTTTTGTCTTTTGAAACAAATAGTACTTATTTGCCAGTTTCCTAAGATAGCTGGATCATTTAACCTGGATGGATAAGGTCGTATTACGGTTAAGAGGAGAAGAGTAAGACCATGGAGAAGATGGATTCAGGATGTAACTGATTGTTTGAACATGACGGCTGCAGAGGCGGATGATCTGGCTTGTGAAAGAGAGAATTTAGGAAGAACTGTTACCGGTAACAAAATTCTGCCCATGACAACCTATTTGATGATGGTGATGATATAATTAAAATGAAATTTAAATATTTGTATAATTTGTCATTAAAATGTGATTCATTCTGGATATATATGTGTATGTTCTTTTCTATTGTTGATGATATACGGAGGACTCTTCTGTAACACTAATATTCAAAAGCACGTATATTTTTTTCACTGTCTTGTTGAATTTCCGTGCTTCACATCCAGGTGGATGCATACATGGAGTTGTCTTCTGGCAAAAGAACTGTAGGGCGACCTTTCCTTCTGATAATGACGCATGCAAGCGTGACTTCTTCTTCTTTACGTTCGTTCTTTACGACCAATTTTAAACACTCTTTGTGATATGTTTGATCTTTGCCAAGAACGTGTATACGTTACACATTGGTTTGGTAGGCTTCTACACGTTTAGAACATGTGCATCCGATTTCAGCCAAACCTACTTAGTCGCCTCTCACGACATGCGTGGCAGGTAACAGTGGTTCTATTCTTTACACCCCAAATATGGGCCCCGGTAACCACTCGGGCGTCATAACAAGCGTGACTAGATGCGATTAACATATCAATACGCAAGTTTGGCGTGTTGGGGCGTTTGGCGTTGCTGCGTTTGTTGTGGTGAGGATCGGATCACCTATGGACATGTCCGGAGTGCTATGATGATAGTCCTCATATAACTGATAACTTATATCAATACACAAAACAGGGAGGAGCTAGTCAAGGACAGATTTAGCTGAAAATCGACTGAAAACGGATCTGGGAACTGGTGAAGACAGACTATGACAGTTTGATGATATAACACGAGCCGGGAGAAAACAGAAATAAAATCCCTCATGGGAGCTCTAAATTAATTATTTCTAAATACAAACATGATGTCTTCAACAGGCAATCCCACCTGAGAAATTGCAGAATTTGATATTGTAAGTCAATGTCCTTGTGATTAATGTGATGAAACGTGAGTTCTTGCCCTTCAACTTCACGTAGAACAGACATACATTCAGTGGTGGCTCATGCTCATTTTTGTTGGTGGGGCTTGACAAATATTTGTGTAAAAATCATGATTTTGGGTGGGGTATATTTTAATTTACAAAATAATAAATACACGTTATACATTATTTTTCGTGGAATGTTTCCCAACCAAGACGGCTCTCAGGTCGATCCAGCCTCAACTGGGTACCAGACATGCTCTGGGAAAGTAAAGGCGGCCGGATGTGATGCTGACCACATCACCCATCGTGTGCCGATGGTCAATGAAAATACAGGCCTAACACTGTATTGACCTATATACCACAAGGTATGAAAGGGTTCCTTTACTTTACTTTTTTTATACATTATTTTTGGTAGGGTCCGGCCCCACTGGCCCTTAATGACGAGCCTCCACTGCATACATTGATACTTTAGAACACTCGAATTGGCTGGGATTTATTTAATAATTTTAGAGCTAAACATAGTCAATGTGACTGTTTTGTTTTGTTTTATGTGAAATATAAATTAACCTAATAACGCGTGAGGAATGAGTGACCGAGCAGTAAGCATTTCGATATCTCAGTTTTTACGACTTGGGTTCAAACCTGGTACGGGGATAATGTGTTCCCGTGGCTAAATTTTAAAAAGTACTGATTTAAAAGGAAAGCAGGCTTTCACGCAAAAATCAGACAGAAGGACCATACTAGGAGCCCTGACTACGCCTTGAATAAAAAAGCGAGTGAACACAATTCGAAAAAGTAGTTCAGGTTCATAAATTATTTCGTATTTAACAACTTTTTCTTCCTCTTTCCAGCACGCCGACGCCAGCTACGACTTCAGCAGTAATGATCCTTATCCATATCCAAGATATACCGACACGTGGTTTAACAGGTATGTACGTATAAGCTACATTCAAACCTGTGTATCCTAGATATATCATAAGAGATGTGTCACATTTTAATGACAAATTATACAAATATTTTACATTTCAATTTAATTATATCAACATCATCAAATAGGTTGTCTTGAGCAGAACTTTGTTACCGTAACAGTCCTTCCAAAATTCTCTCTTTCACAAGCCAGATCTTCCGCATCTGCAGCAGTCATGTTCAAACAATCAGTTACATCCTGAATCCATCTTCTCTGTGGTCATTCTCTTAACCGTAATTCCTCCTTCCATTATGGTCATATCCAACCCTTCGTGTCTCTTTATTTGTCCGAAATACTTTAATTTTCTCATCCTAATTTGTAGCATCAACCAGTTTTCTGTGATATTGAGTTCTTTCTAGATATATATGTTTGTTCTTTTCTCTGTTGATGATATACGGAGAACTTTTCTGTAACACTAATATTTAAAAGCACGTATATTTTTTTTCACTGTCTTGTTAAATGTCCATGCTTCACATCCATACTTAGTTATATCACAGTGGGAGATATCAGAACGCAAAGTAAGGTAGTTTTAGAAAGCACAAACACTTTAAATTGATGTTGTAAAAGATCATTAGAAATCAATGACTACAATCGATCAAGTGTCATGCCTGTCGGTGTATGCAATCAAGTCTCTCCAAAACTGTCTTCCCGATGCAGTTTATCAGTTAAGACGCTGATCTCTTGTCGAACCACGATCTAAGACCATCCAACATCTTCTCCGTGATCCTGCATCGATCTCTCCTTCCCTGTCCAAAAGGGGGTATAACGACAAATGATTGACTTCACTACATTGGGTTTTACCTCATATGTCTCGATCTCTCGCCGCAAAAATGGCAAGACACCTGAGTAATGCAAAAAATAACACAAGCTCCCTAACTCATGTAACAATACAGGGGATCTTTGTTAAATGATAAAAAAATGCATTAGTGAACAGAACGACGCAGTTCGGGTTCTAGCCAATGACCTTCAAAATGCAAAGCAGCGGTTTAACCACTTAGCCACAGAGACATCTTTGCTGTACTTTAGGTGCTGCTCCCAAATGTCCCTTCCTGTACTTTATCCGTTGCTCCCAAATGTCCCTTCCTGTACTTTACCCGCTGCTCCCAAATGTCCCTACCTGTACTTTACCCGCTGCTCCCAAATGTCCCTACCTGTACTTTACCCGCTGCTCCCAAATGTCTCTTCTTGTACTTTACCCGTTGCTCCCAAATGTCCCTTCCTGTACTTTATCCGTTGCTCCCAAATGTCCCTTCCTGTACTTTACCCGCTGCTCCCAAATGTCCCTACCTGTACTTTACCCGCTGCTCCCAAATGTCCCTACCTGTACTTTACCCGCTGCTCCCAAATGTCTCTTCTTGTACTTTACCCGTTGCTCCCAAATGTCCCTTCCTGTACTTTACCCGCTGCTCCCAAATGTCCCTTCCTACACTTTACCCGCTGTTAACAAATGTCCCTTCATGTACTTTACCCGCTGCTCCCAAATGTCCCTACCTGTACTTTACCCGCTGCTCCAAATGTCCCTACCTGTACTTTACCGTTGCTCCCAAATGTCCCTACTGTCTTTACCGTTGCTCCCAAATGTCCCAACCTGTACTTTACCGCTGTTCCCAAATGTCCCTTCCTGTACTTACCTAGTTAACAAATGTCCCTTCATGTACTTTACCCGTTGCTCCCAAATGTCCCAACCTGTACTTTACCGTGTTCCCAAATGTCCCTTCCTGTACTTTACCCGCTGTTAACAAATGTCCTTCATTGTACTTTACCCGCTGTTCCCAAATGTCCCTTCCTGTACTTTACCCGCTGTTAACAAATGTCCCTTCATGTACTTTACCCGTTGCTCCCAAATGTCCCTACCTGTACTTTACCCGCTGCTCCCAAATGTCCCTTCATGTACTTTACCCGTTGCTCCCACATGTCCCTTCCTACACTTTACCCGCTGTTCCCAAATGTCCCTTCCTGTACTTTACCCGTTGCTCCCAAATGTCCCTTCCTGTACTTTACCTGCTTCTCCCAAATGTCAATTCCTGTACTTACCGTTGCTCCCAAATGTCAATTCCTGTACTTTACCGTGTCCCAAATGTCCCTTCCTGTACTTTACCCGTTGTTCCAAAATGTCCCTTCCTGTACTTTACCCGTTGCTCCCACATATTTCAAACCTCCATTTTTGCATTAATTGTTCGAAGAGCATTGATTATCTGAATCTCAGTCTTTTTCTCAGATTTTGTTGTGTGCATTCCTTTTTTAAAACCTCATCATTTGGTTGGTTGGGTTATTTTTTTTTGCTGCCCACGAGATTTTCAGCATTCTTCTATAAAACCACATCTCTATGGCTTCCAGCAATTGTATTGATTGCTTGTTCAATGAATACAATAAGGATAGAAAAGTTATATATGGAATTCAAAAGAAGCAGAATTTCTTTTAGTGATCACCTGGGCTTTTGGTGGAAATGTTGTTTTAGAATACATCTTGTACTTAGTAAAATTACATGACATCCCGCTGTTTTAATTCGCCCTTGTTATACAATTTGACTGTCAATCAATCAAGTGTCATAAATGCTGGAGTAGGCGATCATGGAGAAGCTTTTACTTTAGACTTCCCTATTAATTATATCGTGGTCGTCCGTAGCTTAGGCAGTAGTGAACTCGATCACATCCCAAGAGTACCTGGTTCAAACCCCGCGATTCGCAATTTGGAAACAAATTCGTTGCCGTGGATATTTACGAATGATAAACTAATGACAAACTACTGGTGGTATAAGTTATGCCTAGAAAATCAACGACTCGTTGACTCTGGTTGAGGGTTAAGTCCTGTAAAGGCTATGCCACAATTTTCATTTTTTCTCCATAAAATTAAATCATATAATGTGTACTCTGGGATTTTCAAAACTACAGTCTATTTGTTATGTATTAGTTGTCGAGTGAAGACCCAAATAGTCTAAAAAATTTGATTAATTTTCTACGCTATAAACTTTCATCAGATCTTATCAGTGCATCTCAATATTTAAATTATTTAGAGTAGAACAATGTGTGCTTTCTATCTCTCTTTCTCTCTATCCCTCTCTCTCTCTCTCTTTCTATCTCTCTCTCTCTCTTGCCTTTTAAATCCCAGGAGACGCATAGACCCTCAACGAATTCATTAGCATTCATTGTTAGTGGGATTGTGTAGCTAAAGTTGTTTTATTGCGTAGGGTAGCAAGTCTCAAGTTGAACCCGACATCAATCGTTTCTACTTAACGATAAAGTTACCAAATATTACTAGAAATGCGTGTAGTAGAAATTGATGATTTATGTATCTCCTCTAATGCACTTCTTAGTGCATTGAAGCCTAAGTTCAAGAATGCGCAGTTATAGAAAACATTCCTGTTTTTTACTTACATATCATCACCAAATAGCTTGCACAACTTTGCCACAATAACAGACCTTCGGAATTTATCCCATCAGCCTCTGCAGCCGTCATGCTAAAGTCATCAGTTACATACTGAAACCATCTTCTCCGTGGTCTTCCTCTTCTCCTCTTTATGTTTTTTTATGTTGTTTGTGTATCTATTATGTTTTCTCCAACTTTTCGCGTTTTTTAAATGTCCAAAATACTTCAATTTTCTCATTCTTTTTAGCATCAGCCAATTTTCTTTGATTTTGAATTTGTTTCTGGATAGATTTATTTATTCTATTTTCTGCCCAAGATATACGGAGGACACTTCTGTAACATTTATATTCAAAAGCACTTACGTACATATAGTCGTTGAATTGCTGTATTTTGTAGTGCTCACATAAAAGAAATTTAAGTTGAAAGGAATAAAATGTTAATAAAATGCCAATAGGAATTTATAATAATATAACAGTCAGCAGAATTCAGCAGCTTCCAGTTGACGATTGTTGGAAGCAATATTTTATTTATTTCAGTAGTATTGGACAGAATCAATGCATGTGTCAACAGTTTGCAGAGATACATTCATCTTCGTTTCAGGACATATAGGTGTTGATGGCAGTGGGAGAGCGGACGGGATGTTTCGTTCTGCTACCTTATTGGTGGATGGAAGTCAATGGATAGAGCAGACATTCTGAACGCCCTCTTAGAGTGTAGCCGCAAAGAAGTTTAGTTTAGTCATCGGATCATCATCACTGCACGTCGAACCAATTAGTACATAAGTGCTCCGATCTCCACCTCTGTATGTCACTCAGTGTGTGACGACTAACAACCCTTTGTTGCTTTATTATTTTTCGCTACCAGCATAGTGTTCTATTGTCTAGCTACACTACATTGACTTGGGAATTTTGCATCTGGTTAGTGTTGTAGAATGCAACCATGTTACTTGAATCATGTACATCTCTCTTATGGAACTTATATCAGCCTGGTCTATTGCTCGCCCTCTGTTTACAAGAACCATACCTGCAAGCCTGTCGGCGTATTCATTTTCCCTTATACCTGCATGCCCTGGCACAAAAATAAAACTGATAGCCACAAAGAAGACTTTTATCTAAATCAGTCCACGTCAACTGCTAGATTGCGAGAGCTTGTATTGAAGATTAGAGGGGGCCCGAAAAGAACAGCACGTCAAGCGTATGAGTGGGCTAATCAATCAATATTGATCTGGTACGGTTATTCGCTGGATGATGTTGGAAATATTGCGAAATAGATCAGAGAATCTATGGAAATATTTGAAGTGCAATAAAGATGGTCCATACTGAAACTAAATTGTTGAATCTCCCATTATCTGGTAGAAAAGTATCTCCATATTGATAACAATCGCTTGTGTTAGTCTCAAGATAGTAGGTTAGTACGTTCGAATAACAATGATTCGTTACTCGAACATTCTTTCCTAACTGAAACTGAAAGTCATCATCAAATAGCTTGTCCTGAACAGAACTTTACCACCTTAACAGTCCTTCGGAATTTCTCTCTCTCATATCCTGCCTCTTTGCACGTCATGTTCAAACCATCAGTTACATCCTGAATCCATCTCCGTGTTCTTCCTCTTCTCCTCTTTGCCGGGATGCCTTCTTCCATGATGGTCTTTTCCATCCTGCGTGTCTATTTTTATGTCCAAAATACTTCAATTATCTCATTCTTATTTGTGACATAAGCCAGTTTTCTTTGATTTTGAGTTCTTTCTGGATAGATAACGAGTATAAACAAAGAAAAACGGGACAAGGACTCATTACTTGGTCACTACACGTCATATAACCATGTTCTTTGTCCAATATAGCTCACAACGGTTGCATTAGTTAGTAGATTAGTCATGGCTGCTTGCTAAATAATCGATAGTAGGATGCATTCTGGGATGAACGAATATAATTGGCTCGTTACAGGAATATATGTTTCTATCTAGAAAAAGATAACATCACATATATATTTGTTAGTATCTGCAAATAGTTGACATATTATATGGAATCATATATCCTATTTATATGGAATCATATATCCATTTGATAAGAAATTTTAGTTGTGGATCTTCATACAACACAAAAAATACTTTTCAATTTTCTTAACAAGTAGAATGCTATTGCGAAATATTCTTTTGTTATGAGTTCTTCTGCAAGTCATTAGATCGTATCCCCAATAGGTTTAGTGAGCTGTAGTATTCGCTTCAGATCATCCGTAGATCCCTTTAGGTTCAGAAGTAGATACGACTCGGTAATTCATATCTTTTTAAGTCTTTCCCATTGAACTAGCATGCACGAATTATGTGTTGTGTAGTTTATGAACTCAGCCCTTGCGTCCTGAATGTTGTGTTTTTGAATCCCGCCCAGATTACTAAATTATTAAAGTATTGTTCTTTATTACTCTTTTATAATTGTGTGATTCCTAATGGAATACTTCTGTACTAATTTTGTTCTTATGTTCTTGAATATAATTATTACTCTCAACTGCTTGACCATAAATAGGAATAAATTCAGAAGTGATGAAATCAGAGAAATGTCTGGTCAACCACTAGTGACAACTTTTATAAGAAGGAGAAAATGGAGATGTGTTAGACACACCTTGAGAAGAAATTATCAAAGAATATTAAAGCAGACATTGAAGAGGGATGCAAAGGGTTCAAGAAAGAAAGAACGCCCTAGAGGGACCCAGAAACGAACGTTGCTGAGAGATGCAAGAAATATCGGTCTCAGTTCCATGAAGGAGTTTGAGCGAGTTACCCAGAATAGAGCGGTATGGATAAATTGCTTGCAGGCCCTACGTAAAGTATTACGGTACGAGAGGAATTATTATTATTAACTGCTTGATGTATCAGGCGAATGCTTGCTCATTACACTGTAAATTTACAGGTACTAAATTGCTACTCGTCCACAAATCGGTATATGCTATTAAGAGAGAGTATTAAGTGACGATTACTAAGTAACGAGTATTTGTTTAATAAGTAACGTGTTAATGTAAATGGAATTTTATTCCAACCCTAAGAGTTCTCAGGTGGACCCAACCACAGTTTGGGTACCAGAGAAACAATTAAAAGTAATTGCGGTCGGCAAGATGTTGACCTCCTCAACCATTGTGTACTGTTGGTCAATGAAAAATACAGGCCTAACACCGTCTTCTTCAATATACCTCATGGTATGAAAACAGATTTCCTTACTCTACTTTTACTATTGTTTTAGTGGAGCGGCTGGTCGTATGGATCGAGTCTCATGCGGTAGACCCGGATTCAATCCATGATAAGGCCAATAAGTTTTTTTTCTGTTGAGGGCATAAAGAAAACATACTAACCTGAACAGTTCCGGGGCGACTGCACTAACCATGCGGCTTTTAAATTTCGCAGGCTCATGTCCCTTCTGTCCTACACCGCCCAAAAAGCGGTATTACAGACAGTAGCGGCAGTAACTGTTACTGTTTGCA